>MU225905.1:106744-159024 GCA_018584345.1 Thuja plicata | reverse complement strand
TTTGAATTAAAAACAATGTCTACAGAAGATGGTTGAGCTATAGTATTAGTATCATGTGTAGGTAAAGGATTGGTATAGATTTGAAGGTTTTGATTAGGAGGAGAAATAGATTTATTTCTATTACCATTAAAATTATCAACAGAAAAAGCTTTAGAATCAATTAGATCTTGAATCTTATGCTTTAGAGAGTAACATTTTTTAGTGTCATGGCCATTCTGGCGATGGTATTGGCAGAAAGCTTGAGAATCAAAGGATTTTGAAGCTATCGTGGTAGGAAGAAGAGGTTGAATAGGAGGCAAAGTAATCATGCTAGCACTTAATAACCTATTCATTATAGAATGTAAAGTTTCAGATAGAGGAGTAAACGTACGATTCATACAGAAAGTAGTGGATGTAGGAGCATTATTAGATGTAGCCACAACTTGATCAGCAACCGTATTCATTTGTTTATTAATCTTGACATAGTTGTTAGGTTTCTGAAAATTATGAGAATTAGGAGTATTGTCACCCTTATCAATTGGAATAGGAGCCATTGGAGTGTTGCTCTCAAACTGACTCACTTGTAATTGATAATGGTGAAGTGATTGAAATATTGCAGATCAAATAATGCTATTTGCTAAGATCTGTAGACTATTTCTGGAAAAACTGACAATTGATACCAAACCGAAATGCAGAGACGAACAAAACCCAGAAATCATTTTCTATTTTGATGTCATCTTATGAAAAATGTTGACCTTGACCCACAAATTTCAACCCTGACCCAATAATGTCGACCCTAACCTGCACAGATCTGAAAGTGACTTTGTTCGCAGATCCTGAAAGTTTGTTGAAAAGGGTATCCAGATCTGGGTTCAAATCCACTGTTCTATACCTGTACCTACAAGAAAAAGGAGATTGTTTTTTTTTGTGGGGGAGGGATTTGCCTTGGTCAAACCCTATTTTTGGAATTAACCTCAAATATATGTAATTGAAATTGCAGAAATGGACAAAGTAAATGCATAAATTCACCTTGCTTGAAAAAGTCCTTGTGGAGGATTCGAATCCTTGAATCCACAAGTATGCTTCAAATGTAGAATGTAAAAAGGTAGGATTTCTTCAATCTCTTGCTTTTAGATCTCCAACACCAAGTCTTGAATGGGTTCTTGAATTTGGAAAAGGCTTGGAAGAAAGTGGATGGAGAGATCACCAAAAGGGCACCTTGTAGCTTCAATCCTTCAATGGCCTCCAATAGATCTCCTTCATGAAAATGGATACTTGAATGGATGAATGCTTGCTTCAAATATTTCTTGATTTCTTTCTTGAATCACCCTTGAAGATGTCTTGAGAATGCTTGATCATGATTAGAAGACTTAGCTCGCTTGATGATGGTTAGAGAAAATGAGAGAGAAAGCTTCCCTTTTATATGAAATTCAGGCACAATCTTCCAAGGAGGCATACATAGGATAATTTAATCCCATTAAATCCTTTACCCCTAGGAGATGACCTATATTAAATATAATTTAGGAATCAACACTTCAAAACCCGAAACAGCCAACTCGGGAGCGGGAAATACTTTTTGCAAAGGCCGACCTCCTGAAACTGCAAGGCCCCGGGATCTGAACCCTAGGTCAAGGTCAAGGTTGACCCTGACCTAGGTCAGGGTCAAGGTCAAAATAGACCTAAAATGTTAACCTTGACCCTAAAGCCCAGAATCACCAGTCTGCCATCCAGAATGCAGAAATCAGGCCAAACAGGAGTGGAAAGAGGAACAAAATAGGGAGGAAGCCATGTCAAGATCAGGAACCCATTCAAGGTGCTTGTCATGACCCCAAACCACTTAATCGGAAGGCTAAACACATCTACAATGGAAGTGATTCCATTTTCTGACTATACATTATCAAACTGAATGGATATCCTAAAGAGAATTGGCCCGTTTCAAGAAATAGCTCTGGCATTTGTGAAGGAAGTTTATATTCTAGGGGATACATTGGATTCTGCCATAAGGGGTTACAATCTGTATAAGGTCAAAGCCCCAGTAGGAGGAATAGTGCCTCAAGAGATGGTCAATGTTGATCCAAGTTTTAGACGTGTTCTTAAGGATTACATGCAATCTACAATGTTCTTGGATGATGAAATTGCTCGGATTGGGGTCCAGAGACACGGTCAAGGGTTGAGTATCGCGATGATCCAAGAATTGCACAAGAGTTTTGGATATATTTTATTCCTATTGAAACATAGACACCATGGATTGTCTTGGGCCTTGAGCCATGTGTACCAGATGAGGATAAAAGTTTTGAAGGAATAGAGGAAGTTGGACAGAATGATGATGTTGATGTTGAGCAGCAGCCCGTACATTGCAATGATTGAGAAGGCCTCTTGAAACACCAAATTTTTTGTTGCACTAATATCTTCCTATTTTGATGTGAATATGAAGGTGTATGCAAAGGAATAATGTTGTAATATCAATTTTTTTTGGCAAGTCGTCATGCTCAAAATCATAACGAGACAGATATATAATGAGACAAAAAATTGTTTGCATTTTTCTTGAAACACGGTTAGTTATTTGTATTTAAGTGATACTTCTTTTTGCAATATTTAATGGCTTCAAGGTGATTTCCAAATGCTGAAAGGTACATTCTGTTTGATAGTTGAGATGTTCAAAAAATTGTTATTTATACTGTTGACGCAGTACATGATATTCGTTAACAATAGTTTGCATGTGTTTGATTGTTAGTTAGGAGGGTGAAGGTCAAATTGAAAACACTATTTATTTTGAATCCAAGGAAAGAATCAGCTGCTATGATGAACACCACAACCATTTTTAATTTTAAAAATGCAGATAAATAACAACTTTATTTAGATATCGACGTCTAACAACTATTATATATAATGACAAAATATATATACAAAGAGATAGGATTTTTTTAGTATGTTGCTAGCTGTCTTTGCTAGGATTACCAGAATTCCTTGGAATGTACAGTTTGAAAGTTTATTTACTTGGCTTGTCATGTTCCATCCTATTGGGTGATACCCCTATTGGCTTTGGTGATGTTATAAACTCTCAGGTTCCTATCAAAGTGCTTTTATTTATCCTGTGCAATGGTTTATTTATTCTACGAGATTATCTATGCATATCATTGTGTTGGGTTGGCAAGGGTACATACCTTTTTTGTGGAATATATCTCTTCCCGTGGTACACTTTTCTACCCTTATTCATAGCCTTCCAATGCAAGGTTGTTCATTTGTGCGAATAGCCTCAGAGATAACATAATTATGTAGGAATAACCATAATCTGAAGTCTGCGATACCATATAATTTGATCGCTCGTCCTAGCCATTCGTTGTTTTCTTTCCGTTAAATGGAAAATTTTATATATAGAAGTTGTATGTTGTTCAATATATAATAACATTACGTTGATTGATATATAAAGTTTGTGACTATACCGATCAAATCGAATGAAGAATCTATACATAGAATATATATTTATGAATTTTTTTTGTTAGTTATATTGAAGATAAAAGGGATTTTATTTATGTGCCTTTTACAAGGTTCACATGAGTATATTCATGGTAACAAAGACAATCTACAGATATGGACGTTCATTAAAATAATTGTTCTTTTTTACAGTGTACATTTTATTGAAATATTCAAAAAAATGCTTGTGGTAAAATAATTGTTCTTTTACATAGTGTACGTTTAAATTAGTTTCTGAGGTGGTCAATGTTTATTTGTGCCCCATGAAAAATGAAAACCTCCATAATAGGGTAAGTTGATAAATAGGGGTTTCTCTTAAATGAAGCTCCTAGTTGAATCAGGGGAGCCCCTCACGGATTCAATTCAGGAAGAGAAGAGTGGAACCTTATGTGAAGTTCTTTGGTATGAATGCTAAACATGTTGATAGTCTATATGTTAAGTTTCTTTTCCACTCAAGATTTTTTTGTTGGGAGGTCAAAGGAACACATTGTTTTGGAAACTTGACAGGCCAGTAATCCTTTGGTTATTTAATATGTGTAGGTTGGTATGAGGCAAAAGTTTTAGGAAAAATTACTTGAAATCAATAATACACTTCAAGTGTCATACAATGGGCCAACTCAGAGGGATTCGCCAACTCAGATAGTATGGTTTGAGGATGCCTATAAATATTATTTGGTCAGTCCATCAAATAGTTTGCAAGTTCAGTAATAATTTGAATTTTCATTGTCAGTCCACAGTGGGGAATTTCATAAGGACGTCTCCTAGACTGACGAGATTTTCCCTTGCAAGTGCAATAAGTAAAATGGTAATCATATTTCATTGTAGAAATATCATATAATTTAAATGATTTTGGTGTTAAAATTCATATATATGTGCTTCATGCTCTTCAAGCTTCAAATGATGGTCATCTTTTGTTGGCATAATTTTTTTTCTTTAGAGAGATGTGAGCACGATATGTGGTGTGGACGGACCCTCAAAGTGAGAAGTTGAAGGTGATGCAGTTGGTCAGGATGACAGTGACAGACCTCATGATGAAAGAGGGACTACTGATGTTGACACTGGCATGAATGAAGGCACATAGTGCAATGAAAATTATGCTAGTACTAAGAATGCAAATGATGTGGATGAGATAGATCTTGGAAATGATTGGGGCGAGGTTGTGAAATGTGAGGGCGATTGTAAGGTGTGATTTATTTATGAAAAGTTGAGTATACGAATACTGTATTTATCCTTCTTCCTAACGATATTATGTTCTAATCTGGTTCTGTGTACGTAGGGGGGACCAAATATAGAATCAAATGCTACAACAAAAAACTAGTCTATTAATTCCATGTAGGTGCATGTTTGGTAGATGAAGGAATCAAATTTTGGGGCGTTGGAAGGATAAAACTGCATAGGTTGCAGTGGCATGAACTTCCATTCATCGAAGCACCAAGACGCGGGAAACCTCCCTCAGTCAACCAAAAACGGTGGTGCTCTACTTCTAAAGCACATGGGTACTACCAAAGGAGGGAGAGAAACATTGAATACCAGATGAGGATGAGGTTTGTGGCCCAAAGAAAGCATGTAGAGAAGCACATACGTGAACTGTATAAGAAGTCGTTAGTGGACCTCCTCCCAGAAAAAGGTAAGGCCAATATTTAAGAACAAATGCATGTTTATGAGAGTGTAGAGGCCATGTAGAAGAGATTGAATAAGGTGCTAGAATTGGTGTGCAAAAAAGATTACCAGGTAATGGAAAATTGAAGAAAGCACGAGTATTCTAATTTCTAATTTTTTAAAATAATTTTTCCATTTCCCATTATTTTGACTGACATTGAAAAAATGCGGCGCTAACAGGGCAGTCTAGATGAATCTAAAAGTGGGTGCTAGGATAGTGGCAGGGATACAACAATGGTTGCGCCACCTGCCACCCCAGGTGTAGCTAGAAAAAGTGTCATGCATCCAAGGCCCACAAGACGGAAAAAGTTGTTAATCAGGAGGAAAAGTTCTAGAAAAGATGATGCTAGTGTTGTCAATTAGGATTGCCCCTATAGCTGGATCCAGAATCTAGCAATCCTGTTGAAACATGGAAACATTCTCCTAGGTGGATTGGAGAATGAATCTCCAGATTCTAGGCCGGTTCCTATTGAATTTAGAATATAACCTAATACTAAATGTTTATGGTTTTGGGGAAAGGGAGAACGAGAACTTGGAAAATGAAGAAAGACTAATTAGGAAAGGTGATACACCAAAGATGCATGCAAATTTATCATAATTTGCAAGACTGTACTTACAAAACACACACTACTAAGTTCTGTAATTGATTTCACTTCTCAACACGTAGGATAGTTCAAAATTCCTTATTAGGGTTTGGTACCACTAATAGTAGGAATTCAACCAACAAATAGATTACTTTCTGCAAAAGGTCAATTATTTAAACCTAGAATAGGAATTTGCATCAATTCACTAATCTGTGTTTAAAAATGGATATACACTTAATTGCAGAAAACTTGAAAAGGATAGATGCAAAAACTCAGAAAATATATGTGAATGGAAAAGCCAGCTTTATTATCTCCAAAAACTACAAAAATGGTTACAAAATGCAAAGAAAATGGGCAAAGGAACAATGTGTTCACTTAATACCTCAAAATCCCCAAATTCTAGACCTTTTACAATGAATAAGAAGTCTAAATATATAGCCTCTAAGGCTAATCTTGAAAATGAGTACTCCCCCCAAAAAGTGCCTCTAAACAGATAGATCCCTGAAATTAAGGCCTGATTGACGCCTATAATATAGATTTTAACAAGCTCTTTACAATCTATATGAAACCCTAAATCTAAGGCATAAATCATGCCTAAAATTTAGCTTTCAACTATATCTCCTAATTTTGATTTAAGATTTACATCTTATCCATATATATCAACATATATTACATAGTGTATCTAAACATATACCTAAGAATACATTTAGAATATGAAATCCTACCCTACAATTATATCCTATGGTCAAAGAAACTGAACCATATAAACAAAACCTAATATAATGTGTAACCTTAACACATGAAATCAACACCATAGGTTTATCAGCCCTAACCCATAAACTATGGTCAATGCAATCATCAAAAATATCTATTGTATCCCATGTGAAAGAAGTATCATGGCATATGTTGAAGAGTTGTCGTGCATGGCATCTGTTGAAGAGTTTTCGTGCACTGTTATCTGATAGAGACTTTAACTTGATTGCATAGTGGATTCCAAAAATCCATCAAATTGAACATAGGAATTTTTTGTATTGCATCTTGCATTTTGTGTGTCAAGAAACAAAAGAGCTTAGGGTTTGGTTTCTTCCATAATGGTGAATTTAAACTTCTTTTTGTTTGTTCCTTATGTTCTTCATGATCTACAATTTGAAACCATAAATAATGGTAAAGAACACGAGCTCTCTAGTGTGATCTTGAATGTATCTAAACTCGGGCTACACTCTGTTAATGCCATCATTGTAGGAAGGGTTACTCGACCTCATTCTATTTGTTCTTTCTTGGGGTTCTATTGCTATTTATATGCTATAGTAATGGCGCCACATGTTGTATCTTAGTTGCACTTGGGCTTGAACTCTTGTTTCTTGGAGTGAACTAGTCCTTTACTGTTTGTCACTATCTCTGCATCTCGAACTCAGGCTAGGGCTGTGAACTTGAGTCTTTTCTTTCTGGGTCATTGCATGCTTAAATAGAACTCAGGTTCCATTAAGAGTTGGATGTGGATATCTCAAACTCAATCTCTATTTTTTGTTTTCAAAAGTATTGAGCCCTCCATGAATTTCACTATTTGAACTGTGGCTTCAACTACAGATTTCATATATATAACTTTTCATGTTTATAAATGGAACTTGGGTTCCATTCATGCGGCCTTAGTGATGTGGGTATCGTCAAACCATGCCATAATAATGGTGCTATAGACTTGGCCTCCAGATTAGAGTCTATTCAATGGTTGTGAATTAGATCCTTATCGCTGTGATTTTGGTGTCAGTATGAAGTATGACTGAAGGATATAGGGTTTCTCAGCATACTCAAGTCATATTTTCAGACTCATCCCAAGTACATGGTGTGTGAATGAACCTCAAGTTCAAACTCCATCAAATCTGTAGTTTTAAAAGATAATTTGTCTCCTTCATCTTTTGCTTTGATTGTAATCTAAACCTTTTAGTACATCTTTGTCTTCCTATTTTTTAAAATTTCAGTTGCACACATAAACATGATGCTTTGTCACTTCCATAGCTTGTCTGTAGATGTACACTTGATTTTGTAAATCTGTAAATAAAATCAGCATTTTGATGGAAAAACATTATAAACATAGCATTTTTCCCTTTTTTAAGGTACCCACATGACTTTTATACATAACTACAGTCTTTAGAGTTTGTAAATATAAAGAATCAGGAGCTATCTTAAAACATATGAATGCTGTCTGAGAATATATGAACTTGGGTTCCAATAAATCTGTTGTAGTTTTAAAAGAACTTGTCATTGTTGTTTATCTTTTGTGCTGCCATTGTAGCATAGAAATGAGCTTCCTTTCAAATTCTATTCACTTTTCTTTATCTTCTATTATCTTTTGAGATACCCACATGATTAATTTTTGAATCTGAAACAACCTAGCAGTTAATGTTTAGAACATTACAATAACAGTTTTTTCCCTTTGTTTAAAAAACAATACTGCCATAAAAACATGTTACTTGGCTGTTTGAAACAAAACTCTAGATTTGTCATCTAAAACATATAATGTTTTTCCTCTCCAACACGACCATAATGTTTATAAAAACTGCCCTCTTTCTGTTGCTGAGAAAATTTTCACATTTCTGATTTAAAATAACATATTATATGCCTTAACTTACAACACTTCCCTGTTTTGATTTGTCTAGACATTTCTTTCTTTAATAGACACACTACTTTCTATCTGCAAATATATGAACTGAATAACAATAAATCTTTTGTAGGCTTTCACTTCTAAATAAAAGTGAGTTATTATGTCAGGAAGGAATCAACTTTTATACACCATGTTTGCCATTTTATGTTGTAAATGATCTTTCAAATAAAATCATGTTCTGTATGGAAAATAATGACTATGGGGTTTGAGCATGGGCTCGTGACTCCCATGGGTCAAATTCTTGACATAAAGACTCCCAAACATATATCTTTCTTGCATATATTGTAATGATTACATGTTCTAGTTATTCTTCAATATGCACATGAAGCAAACAACATTAGTATTAAAAAAAATGATTTCCTTTTCTGTCTTCTTCCTTCTCGTGAACTTCTTGTACTATATGTCTTTCTAGCACATACATCTCTTATAACAGCAACACTAATATTTCATCCCGTGTATGCCTACTATTATAAAGTGGCCATCATTACTTTCTTTCTCATAGCTTTCATTCATAATGGTAATACTCAGAATAGTAATGAGCTGAAGTACTTATGTGGTGTCAATTGATGATTGAACCACATGTATATGTTTTTCCATCTCTGATAGCAATATAGTTAGATCTTTCACATATGCACTCTAGTCTGTAACAACATTTAGTGTCCTCTATTTTTTCCTGAATTATCTTAATGCATTGCTTTCAAAACAACAATTTATATGGTATCTCATGCATGTTTTGTATATTGACAAGGTACAAAAAGTACAGTGTTACCTCATTTCTTTGCAATTCTGCTTCCTCATTTGCTATTGCATCTTTCATTTAGGAACACTCTACATAATTTCATTCAAATGTATCTCTTATAACAACATTGTTATCATCATGTTGTGTCTTCTTTTCTTTCCTGCTATAACACCCCAAAATTGGCATCTTGCAACCTTAACCAATTTTGTTGCATTTGTCATTCTTCTAGATCATCAAAGTCCTATTGTACTACAATTTTGAGTTTTTAACTGACTCTACTCGGCCTGAGTGTCAAGTGTAGAAAATCCTAAATCTGCATCAATCATACACCATGTTTAATTCCTAAATATCTATTGGCTAAACAAACCTTATGATTGAATTAATTTAATTATAAAGTCCTAGCACTTTAATTAAATTAAATTAACCCCTTTTAGCTGAGACACATGAAAAAGGAATTAAATGATATTTAATTATTAAATAAATATCCTCATTTTCAATAATTGAATTTAAATATTCAGATAATTGAGAAAAAGCAATTATGAGGTCATATTTATTTAATTAATTTAATATTATATCAAAAATCTTTCTTTTATTCAAGAATGGAAAATTTGAATTAATTGGGCTTTAAAGAGAAAGAAAACAATTTAATTCAAATAAAACAAAATTAAATCAAAGAAAGAAAACAGTTAAAGCATGAAGAAAAAAATTTATTGTATTCTTTTGAATAAAACTTTCTAGTTTTTAACTGGCTTTTCTATCTATTTTATTTCAAAGAGGAAAGTTTCTATTCTGATCATCTATGAGTCTATAAAAGAACTCTCATTCTTCATTCAAAACCCTTGATTACCCCACTTACTTTTATGCATTGTTAGAAGACTGAATTATTGTCTCATTTCTTAATATCCCATATAGAATAATTTCATATTGTAATAGAATAGCTTCAATTTATAGAATAATTGCATTGAAAATCATGTCATAGATTATCTTACATCTCTCATTTCTTAGTATAATATTGCATTGTATTACATCCATCATGATAAATCCTTCATTCCTAGATTGGTCCATGGTTGTGAGACTCTCGTTCTGAGAGCAATTTCAAAAACCCTGTTTGGATAGAAGGCAACAGGTCAAATCATGCAGGCAGACAGGATGAATAATCTCATATTCAGTCTTGTGTGTACCAGGAGAAGAAGGACTATGTTGAAGTGTATGGTGAATTAACAAGGCCAAATTTACCACATACATTTTTGGTGCCCACCGTGGGGCAGGTACATTTCTATTCTAGGCCTCATCTCATTTCATATTTTTCAATTTTTTGCATTCTGTCTGTACTTCCGTACAATTTCTATTTTAACTTCGCGCGAACTTTCTGTACGTCTCGTGTGAACTTTCTAGTTCTTTGTGTGGCTTGTAGAACTTCTTCGCGCGATCTAGAATACTTTATCACATGAAATTATAGACTAGAGCTTTCATTTTGATATTTTAATGTCTCAGATTTCTAACCACCTGTTGTTTTCTGACAATTATGTTTCCTTAATTTTATCTTTTGAGACAGCTTGGCAGTGGTTTGCAGGACACTGAGATAACGAGAAAGCCATCATAAACTTCTAACATGTTTGTTGTAGGACACTGATATGAAGAAAGGAATTACAAACTACTAATGGGTTTTATTGCAGGACGTTTGTCGAAGACTTTACATGTTTTCACAACTTCTTATATCTATTTTCATTATTTAAAACACACTTCGGTTGGTGCTTAAAATGAATCATTGTCTTGCGTGATTGAAATGTTTTTTAGATTGTAATCCTAAGAACTACATGAACATATCCTCTCCCCTCGCCTTTATGGATCTTGGGTGTAAGAGAAATTCATGTGATTCTTCTAGAGTGGCTACCTTTTGAGAGCTTTAGCAGAGCCGATGAGAGTGGATGCCCAACCGGTAACAGGCTAAATCCAAGCCCTTCCAAACCAGTATACAAAAAATGCTATTGTGATTAGTGTCACAATAGACAGGTGTGAATTCATTGTGGAAACCAAAATCTCCTCTAGTACCCTAGTGGTGCGTTAAAGTCCTGACATCGTTAAGGTGAAAGCCTTGCTTTGAACGGTTTGGGAGAGCCCCCTTTATTGGGAAAATGACTTGATCACAACCACCTGAACGGATGTCCTTACTACAAACTGTTGTTCTAGTTTTCCAAAAATCCTCTATCTATTGGCGTGGAAGGTCAGAGACTGAATAAGATGCCCCACATTTTTATAGCTTTTAGTAGAGATAACAGCCCTTTGGGAAGCAATTCCTTTGGGGTTCGAAGCTTGGTATGCCTGAGAAGTGAGTGCATATGTAAGGAGGAGCCTGTGCTTCCAAGCTTCTAAGTTATCTACTAAGAGTAAGCATAGATGAACTTTGGTTCAAGTGGGGATTCAATAGATATTGTATTGGCTATCCTAGGGTTGTGATGTTCTTGTTCTGGTACTATAAACATTCTATTTAATGTGTTTTGCATGGGTGTATCATTTGAACAATCGAAACTATCATCAAAACACATGAATTGTCAATCTTGAACATGTCCAAAACAATCTGTAACTTGAACTATCTGTCAGAAAATAACATGATTTCATCTTGGAAAACGCAAATTGGTCTTAATAGTCTGATTCTGTAAATGTCTTTTTTTTTAACATTTGCATAGTTTCGTGTGAAATTTCTAAATCTTTGCATCATTCAGTGAGAATCTTCACATGATACATAGTATACTATTACGCGATATTTGGCAACGGTGCCATTTTTCTGTCATTCTTTTTTTCTCAAATTGGTGTCATTCTTCGTGCAAAGCAAACATTTCTTTGCGCGGTTCAGTGAGAAACTTCGAGTGACAGAGCATTTCGTTGCGTGAAACTGTAATCTTTTGTCCAAAATGAGTTAAAATATGTCATTCAGTTGTACTTCTATCAAGTATGGTCTCTGATATGGGTCTATTTTTTTGCCATTCATCTTCACACAGTCTAAAACTTGGTTTCTTGGGTTGAGAACTACGCGATTCTTGCTTAAAATGGTCTTGTCTCATGTCCTTTTGATTTATTTCATCTATGTCGTCATGCCTTGTGTCACAATAGTCATCTCTTGGATTGTTTTAGCCTCAACTTAGATGATTTGCACCAAGGATACTTCACCTTTTACTTCACCTTTTGGCACATTCTGTGCAATCTTTGAGACAGTTTCAAGTTTTCTCCTAGTTCACATTCCTTGTTCAAAACTTTGTCTATGACTATCACAACTCGAAGTGGCAAAACTTTACCTTCAATCAATCAAGATGAATCTGTACTTTCCACACCATTACTGGCTACATCTAGTGAGGAATCATCTCAATCTCCTTCCCTAGTATGATGAACTTACACCAAAAGGTCATTTCTTGTGGATCTTAGTAGGGTTCAAAATCCTTTGTTCCAAGAAGACCCAAATTTAGAGAACACTCAATCTTTTCATACCAAGTCTTTACACCTTGAATCCTTGCATTTTGGCAAGATGATAGATCATAACCAATCAGGTGGTGAGGTTAGCAGAACTGACCTCTTTAGAAATTGGGGTAAGTCCCATTCTGAAGACCCCCCTAATAATGTAGAATTTGAAATCACTCAAGAAGATATTACACATGATCGTGGTAAAAAAGAATTCTGTAAAATGATGGGAATTCTACTAGCTGAGGAAAAATAAAAATACATTCTTGAACTAGACAATCAAGGGGCTAAGTTACCTTCCAATTATGCTTTAGAAAGACTTGTTGAGAAAGAGGAAGAAATTAAAAATTCCTACTTGCGCAAAGAAATGCAAACTATGCGAGAGAAACTCTCTCAACTCTTGAAAGAGAAAGAAAAACCTGTTACAATATTCACATTGGAAAGAATCTATCCTTTCCCATTTGATAAAGATCTTTACATGCCTCCTTTTTTCCAAAGGAATTGAACTTCCTAAATATGACAAATACTTGGGTACATCTGACCCTCAAGACCATTTGAGAGAATTTGGTGCTCTCTCCATGGAATTCATGCATGACACAACCTATCTTATGCATCTTTTCCCACGTAGTTTGGGAGGATCAGCTATGGAATGGTTCTCTAGACTACCAACTGGCATCAAGACCTTTGACGAAATTGCCAATTTATTTCTATAACATTATTCTCACAACATCCAACATCCGGTTCATATTTGAGATCTTTGCAACTTGAAACAAACAATGGGGAATCCTTCTTGGCATTTCTCCAAAGATGGAGACAACTCTACACATGATATTCTCGCAAGATACCTGAATCAGAAAAGTTGGACATCTTTCTCGATAATCTTCTCCCCAACTTTGGGTATCAAGTACAGCTACAAGGTCCTCTAACCTTTGATGACATGATTAAACAAGCTGTAAGAATCGAGACATTTATGATCAAGAAAGGATAATTGACCTTACACAAGGAAAATAAACAGGGGTCTTCTTCCTCAAGCAAAGATAAATCCAAATTTCCCAAAAAGAACCAAAATTTTGTGAATGATGGTGTTGTAGACAATGTGACTGCTAAGCCTTCCAAGGCTGCCTTTAATCTCACTATCACGATGCAAGCAGCCAAAGCCACTAAACATGCTGCGACAAAATCTAAACCGAGTACTTCACAATTTTCTGGACCTAAACCTTGGGCTCCTAGGCCCAAGCATGAATTCACGCCTTTAGGAGAACCTCTCGAGGTAGTTTACAAGACTCTTGTAGACAAAAATTTACTTACTCCATTGGCTAATCCATGACCTTATGATCCGCAACCAAGGCCCTCTTGTTGGAATGAATTCACTTATTGTGATTTTCACAAAAACAAAGGTCATAAAATAGCTACTTGTTTTAAGTTACGGCATACAATCCAAGATCTCATCGATAGTGAAGTCATTGCTGTGGGTAGTCACAACAAAAACTCTGATCACCAAGCTTTCAAGGATCCATCTAAAGGCAAAAATACTGATGCTAAGGTCAACTAATCTTACACCAATAATGACAATGTCATTAATATGGTTGAACCTGTTGACACTGAATACTATAATGTCCTGATTGTTAAGGGAAAGGAAGATACTTCCAAGTCTAAAACACCTTTCATATTGTGAGGGTCTGCACCTCAGTCTTCTGAACAAATTTAGTCTCAAGTGAGTGCTAATATTGTTACTTGATCTCATGCTAAAGTCATTCTTAAAGGCCCTGAGCCTTCTATATCTACATCAACTCAACCTTTAGACAAAGCTAAGGTTGATTCTACTACTAAGAATCCCAAAGTGGGTTCCTCATCTAATGCTACCAATTACAACATTCTTGATCAATTGCAACGTACTAATGCTCAGATAGCTATTTTTGAGCTCTTGAAAATCTCCCCTATTTTTAAGCTTTCATGGGAAAGGTGAATCATCTAAAGGCAAAAATACTGATGCTAAGGTCAACTATACTTACATCAATAATGAAAATGTCATTAATATGGTTGAACCTGTTGACACTGAATACTATAATGTCCTCATTCTCAAGGGAAAGGAAGATACTTCCAAGTATAAAACACCTTTCATATTTTGAGGGTCTGCACCTCAGTCTTCTGAATAAATTCAGTCTCAAGTGAGTGCTAATATTTTTACTTGATCTCATGCTAAAGTCATTCTTAAAGGCCCTGAGCCTTCTATGTCTACATCAAATCAACCTTTAGACAAAGCTAAGGTTGATTCTGCTACTAAGAATCCCAAAGTGGGTTCCTCATCTAATGCTACCAATTACAACATTCTTTATCAATTGCAACGTACTAATTCTCAGATAACTATTTTTGAGCTCTTGAAAATCTCCCCTACTCACAGGGAAATCCTAGACAAATCCCTCACTGAGGCAAATGTCCCAAAAGATCTTGATCTTGACCAGTTTCAATCTATGGTAGGTCACTTGACCTCCTCACATTACTTGTCTTTCTCTGAGGAAGATGACCATTCTTTGAGTCACCCACATAATAATCCTTTGCACATTGAAGTCATGATAGGTCCAAAGCATGTTTGCCGTGTTCTCATAGATAACGGTGCTGGCCTAAATATTTTCTCTGCTAGTTTCCTTATTGAGTTAGGTTATGGAAAAGATTGCATTGATGCTCACAAAAAGATTACCATTAAAGCCTATAATTAGGAGGAATGCAAATCCAAGGGTTTAATTGTTTTGCCAATTAGAGTTGGTCCTGTTGAATGAGATGTTATCTGTCAAGTGCTTGACATCCCTTTAGCATACAATATCCTATTAGGAAGGCCACGGATCCATGAAATGCAAGCTATCCCTTCCACATACCATCAGTGCATTAAGTTCCCATTCCGAGGCTCTGAATTGACTATATCAGCTAATACATGCTATGATTGCAATGCCCTCACAAAATCTGCTGACATCCTTGTACCTACCAATAGAGAATCTATTGAAATCCTTGAGGATAAATTAAAGGAAATGGAAAAGAGCTTGACACTCAAAGAAACTGATATGGGAGGATATCAGATTGGACCTGTATTATCTATTACATCTTTGCCTTTGTCTCCCCATTCTTTTGGGAGACCTTCTGAGAACACTACACCTTCTACGGTTCCTCCTCCAACAAAGTATGGTGGTACCTTTGTACAAGCCACAGTACCATTAGAAGAATAAGCTAAAAATAGAGCTTTCAAAGCTTGGATCTATAAAGGAGAAGACAATTCTGAAAATACTCCTCCTTATGACATGCAACCTGAACAATATGGTAAAGGTTTATCTATTATGCAATGTTTTGGCTATAAAGGGGATGGTCCGATAGGTGCAAATCATAAGGGATTGATTGCACCACTTGAAGCCATTGGTCATAGAACACGCGACTCTATAGGTATAGGCTTCCAAAAACTCACATTCCAATTGGGAATAAACAATTTTGTACCTCAAGAAGATAAGAAACCAACACCTGAAGAAACACCTACAATTGCAGAACCTGAAGACAACTCTGATGAGGATACTTTTCCTTATCCTATTCCACCAGACTTGGCAGCATTCTTTGCTGAGCTAGATAACTTTGTACCATGTGTCAGTACAGTAGACACTGATAGTGATTCTAATACCGCCACTTCCATTGCTCCATTAACTTATGAAGAGTGGAAAGAAATATATCCTCTAAGTCCTGATCATCATAGTAATGTACACATACCACCACACTTTCAAGAATAGTTTGATCAGGAATTCCAGTCACTTCTCCTTACACAAGAGGCAACTGATGCTACAAACACTACTAAGGTACCTAAGTCAATAGGTGCTCATTTGACCATAGCAGAGGTCCTAGCGAGAACTCATCCCAACTGGGGACAAAGAGTTGCTTTTACTCATGTTCTTGACATGAGACCTAATGATGAAATAGACTCCCATGAATATGAGTTCGACAGCTTGTCATATGCCACTTTTGACAGAGATACAGATACAACTAATGCATATGAAAACCTCCTCGAAGTAGGTGAATGGTCTAGTGTAGGGTCACATGAGTCTGACTCACTAGGTGTTAACATGTCATCTACTATGATCATTAGGAATCAAAGGAATTAAACTATACCTTTGGATGAGATCACTTTGGGTCTCAATTTACTTGTCCATGCCTTTGATGATTATACCATGAATGCACTTGAACCCATCACTCCTCTTTCACTTCGCCATCCTGAGCTTATAGACTGGAACTCTACCTCCCCATCTAATGAAGTGCTTACATTCCAGAATGATTATGCTCTTGCCTGTTACCTACACACTGTCAAACCTGTAACATCTCCTACCAGTGAAGCAAGTGTCAACATGACTGAGGCTGACATCAAGTATCTTAGTCACAAAATAAAAAGAAGAAAAAATAGATGCTCTGATGTTGAAAACCAAGTTGTGGCAGTATTAGAGCCTAAAATAGTCAAAATAAAAGATGTATCGAAAGGTGAAAACCTCTCTGAGGCACTTGTAGATGAGATACTTGATGCACTTCCAAGTTATTTTCAGGAAAGATCATCTATTCTTATTGAGCCAACTCAACCTGTCAACTTGGGTACAGAGGCAGAATCTCAGATTATTCACTTGGCACAATCACTATTAGAGGCAGAAAGAGAGGAATTCACCACATTCTTCAGAAACAAAAAGATTAAATTTGCATGGAAATATTCAGATATGCCTGGATTAGACCCTAATCTAATCATGCATCATCTATCCATTGCACCAGGTGTTAAGCCCGTCAAGTAGAAGCTTCGCAAAATGCATCCACATGTAGCTCTACTTGTCAAAGCTGAATTGGAGAAATTTCTTAAGGTAGTGTTTATCAGAGTAAGTGATTATGCAGAGTGAATCTCTAATATTTTTCCAGTATCAAAACATGATAAATCTATAAGAGTCTGCACAGACTTCAGAGACTTGAATTTGGCATGTCCTAAGGATGATTTTCCATTGCATAATATTGATATGATCATAGATATGACAGTTGGGTATGAAATGTATTCACTAATGGATGGTTTCTCTGGCTATAACTAGATAAAAATTGCACCAGAGCACCAAGAGAAAATAGCTTTCACATGGCTCTGGGGCACCTTCTGTTGGAATGTCATGCCCTTTGGGCTCAAAAATGCCGGTGCTACATATCAGAGAGCGGTTACCACCATATTTCATGATATGATGCATAAAACAATGGAATATTATGTGGATGACACTTTAGCTAAAAGTATGCACCGAAAGAAACATCTTGCTGATTTGGGTCCTATACTAGATCGTATGGAACAATTCAGTTTGAGACTTAACCCTAAGAAATGTGCATTTGGCGTAACATCTAGAAAATTACTTGGCTATATCATCTCTGCTAAAGGTATTGAAGTGGATCCTGCAAAAGTATAAGCTATTATGGAAATGCCGCCACCAAAAAATATCAGACAAATGAGAGGACTTCAAGGCCGAGTGCAGTCTATCTGGTGTTTTATCTCTCAACTAGCGGACAAGTCACAACCATTTACCAAGAATTTTCACAAGGGTGTGGCTTATCAGTGGAATAAAGAATTTGATGAAGGGTTCACACAAATCAAGCAATATCTTGCGAACCCACCATTCTTGATGCCTCCCATTCATGGGAAGCCACTTATACTTTACATATCTACCACCATTGGGTATCCTATTGGCTCAAGAAGATCATTACAAGAAAGAAAGGGCTATCTATTACATTAGTAGAACTCTGGTCTCATATGAAATGAAATATTTTTCTATAGAGAAGGCTTTCCTTGTAGTGGTGTTTGCTTCACAAAAATTGTGACACTATATGCTGGCTCATACTACACATCTAATTGCTAAAATTGACCCTCTAAAATATTTACTCAGTAAAGCTACCCTCACAGGTAGACTAGCTAAATGGGTCATGCTTCTCAGTGAGTTTGATATTGAATATGTTGAAAGGAAAGACATTAAGGGCGAAGCAATAGAAGTTTAGTTGGCAAAAGTGCCTCTAGTTGATCATCAACCATTGCACATTGAATTTCTAGATGAGTCCATATTACTCCTTAGACATCGCTCATGGACTATGTTTTTTGATGGTTCATTTACCCAATAGGGGTCAGGTGCTGGAATACTATTCATTACACCTCAACGGTACTCATTACCAAAAGCATACAAGATGTTGTTTCCTTGTACAAACAACATTGCTAAGTATGAATCCCTCATCAACGGTATGAAGATCTCCCTTGAGTGGCACATGGATGAACTAAATGTTCTTGGAGATTCCTAGTTGGTCATCAATTAGGTCAATGATATCTATCAGACAAGGGATGAAAAGTTGGTTCCTTAAAAATGGTTGGTTGATGATCTTAAATAATATTTTACTCATATCACATTTCAACAGGTTTCACGGGCAGATAATAAAGCGATAGACACCATGGCTACTCTTGTCTCTATGCTGTAAATGCCTAAAAAATATTTTAGACATGAATTCCTGGTGGAGACATTACCCTACCCAGCCTATGACTCGCCTGACTCCCGGATGATTTGTTCTGTCATAGGACATGACTCATCTCGCTACCATCACATCTTCTCCTACCTACATGACCAGATTGTTCCAGACACTTACTCCTAGAATGAAAAATGTCACCTAATCCATAGTGATTCATGGTTTGTCATCATCGCTAATGACTTGTATAGATGTGGTCTAGATGGTACCCTCCTTAGCTGTTTAGAACCTGATGAATCCAAACAAGCATTAGTAGAGGTGCATGAAAGCATCTGTGGGTCACACTCTAATGGCCTGACATTGGCCCACAAACTTATTAGAGCTGGTTACTATTGGCCAGATATGGAAAAAGAAGCAACATAGTTTTCTAAGTCCTGCAAACAATGTCAATTACATGGAAACCTGATTCATGCTCCAGCCAAGGAGCTGATTCCATTCATTAATTTTTGGCCATTTCAACAATGGGCCTTTGATTTAGTGGGTCAGATCTACCCATCGTCCTCCAATAAACATAAGTTTATCATTACAGCTATGGATTATTTTACTAAGTGGGTGGAGGCAGTCCCTCTCACTGTTGCCATTGGCAAAATAATAGCGATGTTTATTCTCAATTACATCATTTGTAGGCATGGTGTACCCTCAGTGATTATCACAGATAATGGGGGACAATTTAAAAACAAGGATTTGACAGAGCTCTCCTCTAAATTTAAAATTACTCAACACTAGTCTTCCATCTATTATCCTCAGGGTAATGGATAGGCAGAAGCATCCAAAAAAACAATCCTTAAGATCCTACACCACACAGTGCATAAATCCAGATGAGATTGGCATCTCTGGATCAATCTAGCTCTTTGGGCATACAAGACAAGTATAAGAACACCAACAAGGGCTACTCCCTATGTGTTGGTTTATGGAGCAGATGCTGTGCTACCTATTAAGGTTGATATTCCTTCTCTACGAGTCTCTCTGAAAGGCCTCATTACTGATGAAGATACTAGAATATCTCAGCTACAAGAGCTAGAATTACTTGATGGATGTTGCCAAGTGACGTTCGATCACCTGAGAGAATACCAAAAGAGGATGTCTTAAAACTATAACAAGAAGGTTAGACCAAGGGACTTCCAAGCGGGTGACCTCATTCTGAGGGAGAACCCTAAGAATAAAAAACATCAGGTCCAGAAAGGCAAGTTTGAACCTAATTGGCTCGGTCCATATATTGTTACTGCAGTGTTTAGGTCTGGTACCTATCAACTCTCTACTACTGAAGGAGAACAACTCAGAGAGCCCATCAACGCTCTTATTCTGAAGTGGTTCTACAACTGAGACATCTTCAGTATGCTCATGTATATACTAAAGTCCTGAAAAATTTGATCATCTTAGTGAAAACCTAGCGATAGGCACTTTGATGTATCTCCGAAAAAAATTATATATTCCTAAATACAAAAAAATTAAAAAATTGAAAAATACAAAAAAAAAGAGAAAAAGAAAAAAAGTGCCATTGATGAAAACCTGGCAAACAAGCGTCATGGTAGCAAAAAAAGAATTTGTGCCAAGAAGGTGAAAACCTAGTAAACAAGTGCCTCTTGTTCCATAATTCTATATCTATCGTAGCACCCCTTGGCTTTATGCATTTGCTTTCCCGCATTGCTGCTTTCCTTCTTTCATTTGCTTTCAACTCTCGTCAAGACACCAACTCACATGGATTGAAACTAGTCATCCTCTCAAGGAAACCCTCCTGATCTAGGGGGCACTGTCCTATTATCTTTTAAGGATCTTCTTCACATTAGTCACCAGTGGTTCTCACTACGTCTGCCTACTGATATATAGCTTATGCTACGGTCATATCATTTGAGCATCTCTCTTGTGTCAGTCACTAGTGGTTCTCACTGCATCCTCCTACTGTCGCTATTCCATCAAGATTTCTCACATTTGTTACAGTTGGAGTTATACTCAAACTCTCTATCTATCAATACCCAGTCTTGATGATTCTTTGCTTTAGTTTTTACATATCTTTCAGTCACTTTCGTGACACTCTGGTTCCTTTGCGAACCCTCCTAACTTAACATTGATTCAACGCCATACGCTTGGGGGCAATCACATCTTGTTTGTCCTTGCAACATATGTCAAGTCAGTCATCATTACTTGGGGCCACAAGCCCCCCATTTCATCACATCTTTGGTTTACACCTGAGTCAGTAATCTTGTCACTTCTCAAGGACAACTTGCTACTGATACAAACTGGTGTTTTTCAACACCACCATAAATAGTGTTTTGTAACACTATCTTTGGACATGTCTATGTTTTTCAACACATATCGGATATCTCAAATGTAAACATCTATCAATCACAATCAAACACAATGCACGCGCAAGCACAACGGTGTTTTTTAACACCTCATACACATCCACATTCGCAAACTTTGAAATATGCTGAGCTATGATTGAATATTTCTTTGTATGCTGTCTATTCTTATGGATTTCATTGATATTTTCTTTGTCTACTACTTTTTGGTGTAGTCCTGATGATCCGGAAATGTAAAATAAATAGGGTGTATGTGATAAGAGCTCCCACACTAAGGTGGAACAGCCTCACATCCCTCGATCTTGTTTATTTGTACGCCACGGTGAGGTTGGTACTATCTCCTTGCTTGTTATTGCTCTGTTTGTCATTACTTTAATTGTTATTGATCTGTTTGTTTATGCACAATCACGCTCATGGTTATCTTGGCTTTGAATTCCTCGATACTAGTGTACTCTTGCAATATTAACTAGAAATAACGTTCAGGTCATCTTGGCTTTTGCGTCCTGGTGCTTACGTTCGTTTCCTACATTTCATCTGATGAAGAGTCATATTCATATCCTTATAGTTGCATTGTGGCGCCAGTAAGGGTTGTATCGACTTTGATGTTCCAAAAATGCTCAATGATGATGATTATATGATGGGTCTCACAACCATGTCCTAGAATTGCACTTTCATATTGCATCTAGCATAGAATTGCATTTTCATATTGCATCTAGCATAGGATTGCATTTTCATTCTAGACTTTCATTATGGAAGCAATTCAGTATTCTCTTCATTGCATTCTCATGGGTTCATACATAGGGGAGTTCTTCTTTAGAGTCTTGGTTTCATCATGACTGACCAAGTGTTTGATCCTCGCTCTCTATCTTTCGCTATATGCTCAACCCATTTTCAGGATCGAAATCAAAACCTGACACTTCTATATCGCTCAAAATTGTATTTTAAATTTTCTGGGACTAACGCGATCAGACACTTGTGTAGTCAACTTTCTAACATCAATTTCTTGTCAGAATCTTATCATATCATCATTTTCTGAATTCTTTGACTTTTTTCCTCAAAAGTCAACTCTATTCAAACTTGGTCAAACTAGACCTTGAAATCACTCAAAATTGATTCTGAATCTTCTGCATTCTTCCATAATCTATTCTAAGTTCTTCTTGATCTCCGACTCAACATCTATCTACAATTTTTTCTCTCTCCATCAGTAGTATGGCGTGTCATCTTTCTATTTCACTCCCGAGGGGCAGGATGATTAAATCATTCAATCTATTTTAGTCAATCTGATCTAATTTTTGAAAGTCCTCATTGCTAGGGGCATCTCATCACTTGGGGCATGTTCAGTTTTTCCTACCTCACGATCAAAAATAGATACTCCAAAATCAATAAGGGAATCTTTGTTCCTTACATCTTGTCATCTTTTAAGTATCTGAGAAATCTAACTCAGATTCTTGAGGATCAAGCTCTGTTCTGGAGATGATTCTCGAAAACTATCTTTTGGGATAGGTATCGGGGCAATCTAACCCTGACTCCTGAAGGTGAAGCCTCGTTCTGGGGATAACCTTGTGAAAGATATTTATCCATCTTTTGGGATAGGTATTAGGGAAATCTAACCCTGACTCCTGAAGGTTAAGCCTCGTTCTAGGGATAACCTTGTGAAAGATATTTATCCATCTTTTGGGATAGGTATCAGGGCAATCTAACCCTGATTATTGAAGGTTAAGCCTCGTTTTGGGGATAACCTTGTGAAAGATATTTATCCATCTTTTGGGACAAGTATCGGGGAAATCTAACCCTAACTCTTGAAGGTTAAGCCTCATTCTAGGATAACCTTGTGAAAGATATTTATCCATATTTTGGGATAGGTATTGGGGCAATCTAACCCTGACTCCTGAAGGTTAAGCCTTGTTCTGGGGATAACCTTGTGAAAGATATTTATCCATCTTTTGGGACAGGTATCGGGGTAATCTAACCCTGACTCCTGAAGGTTAAGCCTCATTCTGGGGATAACCTTGTGAAAGATATCCATCTTTTGGGACAGGTATCAGTGGAATCTAACCCTGACTCCTGAAGGTTAAGCCTCAGTCTGGGGATAACCTTGTGAAATATGTCAATCTGACCAGTGTCTTGGAAATCTAACCTAGATATTGGGGGACTAAAATTCATTCTAGAGATAGTCCTAAAACCTCTATTTACTATCTTTTGGGACAGATATCGGGGCAATCTAACCCTGACTCCTGAAGGTTGAGCCTCATTCTGAGGACAGTCTTGTGAAAGATATCTATTTGACCAGTGTCTTGGAAACCTAACCTAGACTTCAGAGAGTCAAGCTTTTTTTTGGAGATGGCTCTAAAATCTTTGCATCATCAATGTTCAAATCTATTCTTCTCTGCTTCAGGCATCAGAATATTCTTTGAATCAATGCGTTGCTTGCACATCAATTCAAAAATGGGCAAAATGTAACACCCCAAAAATTGGCATATTGCAACCTTAACCAATTTTGTTGCATTTGTCATTCTTTTGGATCATCAAAGTCCTATTGTACTAGACAATTCTGAGTTTTTAACTGACTTTACTCGACCTGAGTGTCAAGTGTAGAAAATCCTAAATCTGCATCAATCATACACCATGTTTAATTCCTAAATATCTATTGGCTAAAAAAACCTTATGATTGAATTAATTTAATTATAAAGTCCTAGCACTTTAATAAATTAAATTCACCCCTTTTAGCTGAGACACATGAAGAAGGAATTAAATGATATTTAATTATTAAATAAATATCCTCATTTTCAATAATTGAATTTAAATATTCAGATAATTGAGAAAAAGCAATTATGAGGTCATATTTATTTATTTAATTGAATATTCTATCAAAAATCTTTCTTTTATTTAGGAATGGAAACTTTGAATTAATTGGGCTTTAAAGAGAAAGAAAACAATTTAATTCAAATAAAACAGAATTAAATCAAAGAAAAAAAACAGTTAAAGCAAGAAGAAAACAATTTATTGTATTCTTTTGAATAAAGCTTTTATTTTTAACTAGCTTTTCTATCTGTTTTATTTCAAAGAGGGAAGTTTCTATTTTGATCATCTGTGAGTCTATAAAAGAACTCTCATTCTTCATTCAAAACCCCTGATTACCCCACTTACTTTTATGCATTGTTAGAATACTGAATTATTGTCTCATTTCTTAATATCTCATATAGAATAATTTCATATTGCAATAGAATAGCTTCAATTTCTAGAATAATTACATTGAAAATCATGTCATAGATTATCTTACATCTCTCATTTCTTAGTATGATATTGCATTGTATTGCATCCATCATGATAAATCCTTCGTTCCTAGATTGGTCCATGGTTGTGAGACTCTTGTTTTGAGAGCAATTTCAAAAACCCCGTCTGGATAGAAGGCAATAGGTCAAATCATGCAGGTAGACAAGATGAATAATCTCATATTCAGTCTTATGTGTACTTGGAGAAGAAGGACTATGTTGAAGTGTATGGTGAATTAACAAGGCCAAATTTACCACATACACCTGCATATCATACTTTATAATTTGTGGATATCTCTCATTTGCACACAATCAATTTTGAATCCCGATGTTAGGTTGATGGATTCAAGCAGTAAATCCATGTTTTTATGTAAATGTCATGTGGGATGACATTTATGTATGAATGTGGGTTTGCTGGTTGGACTTATTGACCTAACATTGGTATTCTCTGCTTAGAAATCTCTTTGTAATGCAAGATAACAACTATATGAAGTAAAAGGTTTCATAACATTATGTTACTTTGATACTTAGTTCAGTTATTTTAGATGTGTACCTTGTTATTGCATTGATGTTTACATAGTTGATATGTAGTTCTGAAAGTGTGATTGCAACATGCTATTTTTTAGGGATTTATGCATTGTTTAGATCCAATTTGGATCTAACCACTCTTTCTTTCTATGATGTAGGATCAGACCAGAAGGAGATTTCAAGATGATGACAAACAAGAAGACATGAAGATCCATTTGACATATTATCAACATGCTTAAAGACCTCTCCAAGGAAATGCCTAGATCCGTAAATCCTTCAATGCTCCTTTACCATTTTCAACATTGTACATCTCCTATATGTTTTCAATTGAAAGATGTAACCTATGTAGGAATACTTTCTTATTACATTCATTTTGAATGTCCAATGTAATGATCAATTTTATATCTTTTAAATTTTTTGAATCAGATCAATACCTATAACATTATCAATGTTTATCAAGAATGCAAAAGAAAAGTATTTTATGTCTTCAATCTCTAAACAATAGTGTTGAATAGATGTACCTTTATGAAATCCTTCTGCTATTTATAGTTGTTATGTTGTATGAGTACTTTCTCTTCTGAATTTAAGAAAATTTCACACTTAGGACAGCAACTCATCAAGTCCATAATTCAATGTAAGATAACAATCAATTTATCAATTTAAGGTGCAACTAAAATGATAACAACTAGTAAGTTTTTTGATGTGGTTGACAAGTTGAAAATGGGGTGGGAGCCTAGTGAGAGAAGTTAGAGGGTCAAGAAAAGGAGGAAGAGAAAATTGTTGTCTCTTGATTGTGGTCAGTCAGAGGAGAATGTAATTTGGTAGTGTAAGTATTCATTTATTATTCCATTTGACAACTCACCTCGTTCACAATTCCAATAAATGACACCATAATTATTTTTCCATGTCAGGTCTCGGTGGAGAAAGGATATGGTCTCGAAGAGGAGGGAAGTGAAAATGGCTTTGTCTTGGGTCTTGCCATGAATGAAAACAAGGGCGCCCATTCTGGTGGGTGGAAATATGGGAGACCATAAAAGTCATTGCAAAGAATGCATAGCAAATAAATGTCCCTGGACAACAATGAGACAGATGTCAGGGTAAGTATTGTGTGGTGGGTGTATGGTATTCCTTATTTCGTCACTTTTTTGGAGTTGACAATGTTGACCATTCTAAATGGTGACACAGTCTACTCCATAGGGAAATGGTAGGGATGAGGGGTGCACATGTGAACATGTGAGTGTTGTTCAAGTGGAAGAAGCATTATTTATATAATTTGTGTTATAATGTGTAGATAATTTTTTGTACACACATTGTATAGTGTCGTCTATAGCACATTTTCTTAATACATATCACTTATATGTTATGTCAGGCTAACAGTATTGGGGTTATCATGCACACCACTCGCACGATGTAGGCCCCAATCAGAGATGTATGTATTATGTTCTTGCACAAGGTGTTATAGTACAAATGAAAGTGGATGTGGACATAGTGTAAACTGATCTTTTATCTTCTAGGATACTCCCATCTGAGCAGGTTTTGTGCATGTGGAACATAGATCAGATCTAACTAGAAAGTTTTTAGGAATGTTTTGTGATGATAATTTTCACGTTGCAATCCCTACACCACACGATACTTTGAATAATGTATTGGCCTATCTATTTTTGAGTCAGTAGTCTATTTCATACTGTAACAACAGTCCCCCACTCACTCTCTTCTTTACAGGATTGCGACATAGGATATACCGTGTGTGTAAAAGAGGATATTGGTATTCTCATGATTGAAAAGGTTACGCAATTAGACCTTGCAATGGAAATACCTACCGAATTCTTGTGCGGTGAAGTGGACAATTCCCACAGGCCGTCCAAATCAGTAATATCTTGTAGTAATTCCATTGATCTGTATCTTTAAGCTAAAATATTTTTTCTTTGTGACATACAATTTTGGTTTGTGCATGTACATTTTCTGAGTGCAGTCACCCATAGTCGACAAGCACCCCTTACACGAAGAATTTCAGACATATGTAATTAGAGATCATGTTGGGCTACTATCAGAGGGTGTATTGGTTGGAAAAGGAATTTTACAAGGTGTGAGAAAGGATGCCAAGTGCCATAAAAAACCATTACCTATAGGTGCTGTCAAATTCCAAATCATAGAGGTCATTGATCCCCATGCCAGGCTTCCCTTTTCCTACTCTTTTTCTAAAATTTTAAGCGACTTTATAAATTCTTTCGAGGTGTCGAACATTCTAGACTTGACCTGTGCTATACCTGCAATGCGGCAAAAGGTTTTACTCCTTCCATTTCCTCATGTGTGAATACAAACTTTGTTTAATTCTACACTAATATTGATGTCTGCATTATTTTGGAGGCCACACTCATTCAAATTTTTTGTGTAATTGTAGGACAAAGCAGTCGACACATTAATGGTGGAGAAAGAATCCAACCAGTCCCATCCTCCCATTAGAAGAACTAGTGTGAGTATTCAACACCTTGGTATCACCCCCCAATGGTGCACAAGGACCCAAAGAAGCACACTAGATTTTATGCAGGAATCACCTCACTTGCGCAAAATAGACAGAGGAGGAGGAAATGAGGACTTGACACAATTGATTGATTAGTCTCATCACTGGCCCTACTAGGGTTACTAACATTTGCTAATGTCAACCCTATTACTTTGTTCTTGAACGCTTCAATGGGTGCCTTTGGATAGTTGATAACACGCATTGTTATGTTTGCATTATGTCTACGGTGCATGTTCAATGCATCTTGGTTTATGGCACATTATTTTTTATCATGCTAGAAATGATTTATTTAATTGCCTTCCATGTTTTACTGATGTCTTATTATATTTGTATTGTGTATAATAGTACTTATTTTGTAATACTTGATGATCTGTGAGTAATATGATGCACTGCCAAACGTTGGTATTGATTAGGTAGAATTTTTATTTTTAGTGCCATCAACATAACATTTTGTGTGTGTTGTATAGTTAGATTGTGTTTACAAATTTATAGACCTATTTGTTGTCCTTAAAAAAAAAGTCAATTTCTGTGTTTACTATTCTTTAGAGAATTCAAATGGACTATCCATATGTTTACACATTGGAATCAATGAAAAGTGCATTACAACGATGACCAAAGAGGGCTGATTAATTCAGGGTCTTTTATATCTCCCTTCTTGAAATTTACATTTCTTGATAAGTCTTGTTATTTTATTTTGAAGTGGACTGATATACAAGCTCTTTGTATGTTTTTGCTATGCCTTGTACAGTCAAAATTACCTACACATTTGTAACATGGTCTTCCTAATTGGCAGTTGTTCTATTGATGGAACAAGTGTATCACAGATGGTTTCATTATCTTGTAGTTGTGAAGAAAATCTTTTCTATGTTTCTCATTGTCTTTGCTACACTACATGTCAATGATGTTAAATCTTCCTTACAGTGTCCATCTACAAATATGTCATGACTGTAGATGGATGGGCATAACATCTTGTAAGAAACTAAATGCAATTCCCTTGACCTTCCCTTTGACATGTTTTTTATGTCTAAATACACACATGCATTCATGTTTGTGACATCTTTAAACAAGTAAACCATCCAAAAGGCTATTACTATGGCAACCAAAAGGCAACAAAATTCTATTACTAAAGAAACCTAATGGAAAATGTTGTTGTATGTCACTTCTTCAGCTTTAAAATCTATTTTCAGCATTTTCTATAACATATTTGCTAGTGCGTTCATGGAAGTTATTCTACGTGATGTGTGTAGTGTTTAATTATTTAATCACACTATGTAGATGTTCCCTATTTTTCATGTCGGAAAGAATTTTTAATGCTTCCTTTTCTGTGGATTTTCTTGTAGATCGGGCGAAACACACCAGACACCACCTTTTTTCTGGCTTGGCATTGGATGCGGTACATATTATGTTGCTTCCACCAGTGTCATGGATGGACTTCATCATTAACAGTGTTGACAGGTACAAAGTAGTTTTATGCCCTCATATGCTTATTCTTTATATATGCAAATTGATAGTATGGAAATTTTTTCAAGAACCAATAAAGTTGAATCCTTGCTAAGAAACCATAATTGCACAGTTTGGATGCAAGGATGGGAAAGAGGAAGGATTATCTCACACATGTAAAGGGCACCAAAAAATCTAGCATGGACCACCCTGTGGATACAAGTTGACGACTGTCAATGTATGATAGATCGCCAAAGAGTTCAAGGGCCACCAAGTCATCTAGTCAGACAGAAGGACAATGTTCAATGGAAGCGTTGTTGGTTGGTCTATCAGATGGTGGTGGTGTGTTGCAGGGGGGAAAGAGTGGAAATAATGCAAGCACTGAGGATCCCCTCACAATTGCTACCTTGAAGAGTTTAGTAGAGGATTTCACGCAAACTCATATTCAGCTTCAATGCAATCATATTACTATGTTATCACAGAAGTTGGAGGTCGTTGAAGAAGATAACAAACACCTTTTATTGTAAATTGCATAATTGCATAAGAAAAAATGTGACTTGGAAAAGTTTTTTGTAGAGTTGGCCGAGAATAATGTGAAGCAGGAGCACGCATTTCTTGAACATCAGTTGATTAGTATGAATTTGGAGGCAGCCCTTGCTGCTAGCAAGAATATGTTCGCTTAGTCAACTATTAAGTTTGAAGAGATGCTAGAGGTTTGGATGCATCATGCAGAAGGCTGTAAAGTGAAATTTTTGAAGGCAGTAGGATTGCCTCATGATTCTCTCCAACATTCTATACCATCCGTGCAAAAAACATGTGGATGTGGCAGGGTGTGCAAAGGTTAATAGGTTTACCTATGTTATACTATACGTTCACGATAGGCTGCCTACTATTCATTTGATTCTCAACTCCCACTTGTACTCAAGAATTCTTTATCAAGTCTTCGAAAATGTTTTGACTTTTTAAATTACATGTGCGTAAATAATCTACAGCACGGCCAATTACAGTCATCTTGACTGATCATTGTGATCTTGAGTACATAAAATAGACAATTATTGTTAATGAAAAATTTGCACTTCTCGCATTGTCTTTTATGTTCATGGATTGCACATATACTTTTCAATTGTATTGTTTGGTGTGTTATCTTAAACTTGGAATAGGTCATTACATGTAAAATATTGCAAATGTGTTTATTCTTGTGGGTGATTAGTGTGATGATATGTACTTTTCAATGACAAATTATAATTCATTCAGTGGACGAAGAAAGACACGACGGGCTCATAAGAGTGAAACATTTCACTATTACACCTTTTTTAAGATTTGAAATCTATTCACTGCATAAAAAATAAAATATCACGGCCCACCCCAAATATTTCCATGTTTTTACATTTCTAGGCATAACAGACATATATTACACTCACACTATGTCAATGTGCTATATGATCCCCACAAAAATGTGCAAGGCAATGAATGAAAATCTCATAGCTAGAAGGTCAAATAATAACATAAGAGACCGAGGTAGATAATGTCATAAATGTGTCCACCCATGCTTTTCAGACACAGATTGATCCCCCATCTAACCCCCCAAGTGCGGGGTTTGCGCTATGTGGGTGAATCTCCTCATTAGGTTGCTTTCTTAACCCTCTCGATACACCTTCAACAATTATGACAATGGAAAAAAAAATGATGAGTTTCACTAGCTCACACACCTACTTAACATTTCCTCACATTTATTGTGCATGCATGATTAAAGTTTGGCTGTTGATCTTAAAATAGGAGATTGATCTTCAAACAACTTGCATATAAGGTAACTGAGATCGTCAACACAAAATACACACTATGTTTTCCACCCTGTGCGTACTTAATATTTATTCCCCTTTCAATTAAATCACCAAAGAATGATCCTATTGAACACACTGACGTTCATAGCTTCTTAAATGCATAGATAAAAAAAAAGCTTGTTGTGACCGACAATGCAGGATGTTTTCAGCAGGGCACCTGCGCACTTGGTTATTTGCACATCTTCGCTTTAATCGTGCGAGGTTGAGCTAAGGTGAATAGTAGGAGAGGATGATTGATGCTTAAATCCTTTCAGATAAAGGTAAATAGGACCCCCAATGCACAAAACATACATTTTTTTGGTCCACGCACTAGCGTGCTTAAAAGGTTTTTGCTTCCAATTAAATCGCGCAAGGCCCTTTCATTTTTTTGGTGAGAATGTGGACCGTTGCAGTTTTGTGGGCATAAATGAAAACATGTAGTCAACATAACTATGCCCATCAAGATGGACCAAGGCATGGAATTTGATGGTCATCCCTATCTATCATATGAAAATATAATTGGTACTAATTATTGAGGTAAAAACATATTGCAAGTGTCATATGAATATATAATTGCTACTAATTATTGAGGTAAAAATATATTTGGCGGCCAGGCTTGGAAAGTGTTTAGTGCAATTTGAATAGTTTATCAATATAATTAGTAAAAACATATAATAAATATTTTAGCACTATTATATATAATTGCTACTAATTATTGAAATTAGAAAATAAGTGTAACCGGGATAATTATATATGCAAAAATCTGAAAGTTATACTCAAACTTTTGTTTGTGAAAAAAAAAGTTAAATTAAAAAGTAACTATAAATTAGTAGTATAGAAAAAACATAAAATTAGTCAAGAAAGTTTCAAAGTTTATACGGTTTAACTTGTATATTTCTTTTAAATTGGTAAAATATGTTTGTAAAATACATATATTTTTTTTTTAAAATATCATAAATTTGTAAAATATAAAATGAATAAATTAGAAATATTTATAATAGAAAATAAAATATATTTATTATACACATATATAACCTATATTATAAAATAAAATATTTAGGTAAATCCTCTGCATGCAGTGGATCCCCGAAGCAGGTGGCAACCCCTGGATCTGAGATGTATTAAAATAAACTTTGATGGGGCTTCAAGGGGTAACCTGGGAATCTTAGGGGCAGGGTATGTAGCTCGAAATGAGCTAGGCAACATTGTAGGGGTTGGAGCTCAAAGGTTGGTTGATGGAACAAACAATGTTGTGGAATGTATGACAACGAAAGGTGCTACATTGATGGCCAAACAATTGGGAGTGAGAATGTTGCATCTGGAGGGTGACTCACTGTTAACAGTCAATGGGATTTTGAGAGGATAGAAAGACACATGGTACTTAAATAAGAATATCAGAAGAATTAGAGACCTCCTAGGATAGTTTGAGGACTTTAAGATCATGCATGTCCAGAGCGAGGCCAACGTACTTTTCGATCAACTCTCCAACTAGATCACTAGAAAACAAATTTGAACTTTTTGAGGACCTTCATTTTCTAGACTCCATAAATAGCCATTTTAAGAACACATGCAGAAAATTTCAGAAAAGTCCGTGGTGTTTTTAGATTTGGTCAATGGTGCATTCTTTCTAGAGCTTAGTTGTGTGGCACTGGGATGCAGTTAAGATCGAGACAAAATGCACCATTGACCAAATTTGAAAAATCTGAAAACACCATGGATTTTTGTAAAATTTCCAGCATCTTTTCTTCATGATCTACATATTTTGTGGTCTAAAATCACAAAAAATGCAAGCAAAAACTTACTGTGTTTTCATGAATTTGAGAAAGAAAAAAAAATTGACTTTTTTTTTTGTCTTTGGTACATTCTATCTTGAGCTTACATTTTTGGTGGTTTTCGACCACAAAATATGTAGATCATGAAGAACAGATGCTAACATTTTTGCAAAAATCCATGTTGTTTTCAGATTTTTCAAATTTGATCAATGGTGCATTCTGTCTAGAGCTTCCCCGTGTTCCAGGGCCATGCGGCTAAGCTCTAGACATAATGCACCATTGACCAAATTTGAAAAATGTGAAAATACCATGGTTTTTTGTGAAATTTTCAGCATATGTTCTTCATGATCTACATATTTTGTGGTTGAAAACCACAAAAAATTTAGCAAAAACTTACTGTGTTTTCACGAATTGGAGGAAAAAAAGTTTGATTTTTTTTAAATTTTTGGTGTATTTTTTGTGAAGCTTGCAACATTTTTTGTGGTTTTCGACCACATAATATGTAGATCATGAAGAACGTATGGTGAAAATTTTGCAAAAATCCATGGTGTTTTTAGATTTTTCAAATTTGGTCAATGGTGCATTGCCTTCTGTCCAGAGCTTAGCCGCGTCCATTCTTCTAGTTTTAAATAAAGATGTGATCTTTAGTGAAGTACATCAACATCTCTTCTCATGCGTTAGCAGTGTTTTTGAAGTGATGGTGGCGAAGAATCCATCCTCCAAAGTTGAGTGGCAAAGAATGAGTGAATGGGAAAGTTTGGTGGCATGCTGGTACGGTGGGAGATTGGGAGATTGAGCTTGGATTTGCTTACGGTGGCACTTGGGAATTAATTTGAGTAGAAATTTTGCACACTTAGAGATTGGGAGATTGGTAGATTGAGCCTCAATTTTTTGACAGTGGCGCTTGGGAATTAATTTGACTAGAAATTATGCACACTCCAAGAAGACTTCATGGAGATAGCCAATTCACGATAGCAGGGATTTAAAAGATGCCACATAGTCTTCTCATCATCTTGTTTTTCTCTCTCTTCTGGTTATTCAAAGAGTCTAGATGGAGGCAAATTTCTTTCTCAGCTCTCCTAGGCAACTGCCAGGCTTTTGAGGGCCTATTTCGATCCAACGAATGAGAAATACCTTCAAGCTGAACGAGCTTGAGTTTTGGGATGCGGTAGTGTAATTTTTTGGTGTTGAATTTCTCAACAATGACCTTTAGGTACATACTAATCTGGATATCTCTTTAGTTTTCTTGGCAGTGGCTCTGATGGTTGGTTCCTCAAGAAAGGAAGTTCTTGAGGTTGTGCAGTCATGTTTGGTGCCCAAGTGGGCTGGAGGAATGGTACAAATTATTGTGAGGGATGAGATCAAGGTGGGACTACAGATATATGAGGGCCCATGGTGACTCATTGGAGGAGGATTTGAGGAGCTCTAGCCATTGATGGTGTGGTTTTTAGCATACCCACCAAAAACTCACCTGCAAGAAGCCCACAAAGGGTGGGCGACCTTGGTGGCTTTCCTACAAAAGAAGGAAATGACAAAGGCAGAGGCATCAACAAAGCACTAGCTAGGGTGGAAGGTGATGCCAATTAAGTCGATGACCCCAAAGGGAGAAGATGGGTGGTTGGTACCGAGGAGGAAAATTCTACCAAAAGTAGAGAGAGGTAGATGAGGTAGGCCAAGAAATAGTGGAAGAGCCAGAGCTATGGAGATGGCTAGAGATGGTGGCAAAGGCCGAGGAAAATGAAGCTTGGGAAGCGAGAATCAGGTGAGAGCGATGAATGGAAATGCTACTTTCCTCAACTTCACTAAGGAGGAAGAAACATCATGGTTCAAGTAACAGCTAGAGATACCCTGCACTAGCATGCTCAATTTTCCATAGTATGGGCTAGTTAAATGAAGAGTCTGTCATCGCATGGCATTGTATTTTTTGAATGAACAGTTGTAATTGACATTGTAATCTGGCCAATAAAGGGCCTTTTTGTTAAAATTGAAACTCATTTGTATGCATTTGCCTAGAAGAGGCTACCACAACAATGTAATCTTTTTGGATATCAATAAAAAATCCATATTACTAATATTTTTTTTTTAAAATACCATATTTATATTATTAAATTAAATAATATATTGCTTATAAGAATCAACGACAGTTTATTAAGAAATAGAAGTGTCATATTGACAATTTTATAAATCCTGTCAATCCATACGGTCCCATAAATTTTCACCCTGTGATATACGTGTAACAAATAGATTTTTGCTAGCTAAGTTCCAGACAAAATGCACCAAAGGAAAAAAAAACTTTTTTTCTTTCTAAATTCACGAAAATACAGTAATTTTTCAGCAATTTTTTTGTGGTTTCCGACCACAAAATATGTAGACCATGAAGAACAGATGCTAAAAATTTCACAAAAATTCATGGTGTTTTTGGATTTTTCAAATTTGGTTCATTTTGTCTAGAACTTAGCCGCGTCCTAGAAAAATGGCCAATATAGCCATCAAATTCCACATTTGGCGAGCACATTGGTTATGAAAGTGGTGAAAAAATTGAACACTTTCCCTCATACACACTCCCTTTATTTAATTTCATACACATGATTAAAGCTCACCCATTGGTCTTAAAAAATTCTAGCTCTTCAAATTGCATGCGTTTGAGGGAACTGGGTCTGGCAGGGCAGAAAAAATGGTATGTTTTTCAACCCGTGCACCTTCTTACATAAGATATCATTCTCAATCAATTAAATTGCCGGACTATCTTGAGTCCTCTATCAATTAAATCGGCGAGGCCCAATCCATTGAATACACCGATGAGCATCTCAGCTTGAATCCTACAAAAAGAAATGGCTTGCTTGGATGGAAAGCGCAGGAAGAACAAGATGTTTTTGGTGGGGTGCGTGCGCACTTTGTTATTTGCACATCTCTATTTTAGTTGCACAAAGTCAAAGTAAGGTGGGTAGTACAAGTTGATGGTCATTGCTTAGATCCTTCAGAACATAGGTAATCAAGATCCCACAATGCATGAAATGTACAATGATTTTGTCTAGGCATCTGCATGCTTGAAATGTTCCTGCTTCTTATTTGACTGCGCAAGGTTGAAGTAATCTGGGGTAGTCATTTACTATGGTAAAAACATGGGTCGTAGAACTTTGTCCTACATTAATCAAAACAACATGCCATCAGCATGACCGTTCCCATGGAGGGACCCATATTCCTATAGTGATCGCCTCGGTTATGACACCTACGAGAGCACTCAACCATTTCCTACAGATATTTAATCATGCACACGTGATTGTAGCTCAGGTATAGATCTTAAAATGGATGATTTCTCTTTACAAAGATGTTAGCTTTAAATTGTATGCGTTTAAGGTAACCGGGTCCGGTGGAGCAGAAAAGATGGTATATTTTCCAGCCCGTGCACCTTTATACATAAGATATTGTTCTCGGCCAATTAAATCACCAAACTATCTTAAGTTCTCTTTCAATTAAATCATTGAGGCCCAATCCATTGACCACACCGATGAGTATCTCAGCTTGAATCCTACAAAAATAAAAGGCTTGCTTGGACAGAAAGCGCAGGATATTTTTGGCAAGGTGCCTGCACACTTTGTTATTTGCACATCAATGTTTTAGTTGTGCATGGTCAAAGTAAGGTGAGAAGTATGAGTTGATGGTTTCTTCTTAGATCCTTGAGGATAGAGGTAACTAGGATCCCGCACTACACAAAATATATAATGTTTTCATCCAGGCACCTACACGCTTGAAATGTTCCCGCTTCTTATTTGACCATGCAAGGTCAAAGTAATCTGGGGCATTCATTTATTATGAAAAAAACATGGGCCGTAGAACTTTGGACTACATTAATGAAAACAACATGCCATCGGCATGGTCATGCCCATCAGGAGGGACCCATATTCCTACAATGATCACCTCGGTTATGACGCTTGTGAGAGCGCTCAACCATTTCCTACAAATGTTTAATCACACACACATGATTGTAACTCAAGCATTGATATTAAAATGGATGATTTCTCTTTAAAAATATGCTAGCTCTTCAAATTGCATGAGTTTGAGGTAACCGAGTCTGGCGGGGCAGAAAATACGGTATGTTTTTCAGCCCCTGCACCTTCATACATAAGATATCATTCTTGGAAAATTAAATCCATGGTCTATCTTAAGTCCTCTCTCAATTAAATCGTCGAGGCCCGATCCATTGACTGCATCGATGAGCATCTTAGCTTGAATCCTACAAAAATAAAAAAGGCTTTCTTGGATGGAAAGTGCAAGAAGCACAAGATGTTTTTGGCGGGGTGCCTGCGCACTTTGTTATTTGTACATCTCTGTTTTAGTTGTGCATGGTCAAATTAAGGTGGGCAGTACAAGTTGATGGTCGTTGCTTAGATCCTTCAGGACAGAGGTAACTGGGATCCTACAATGCATGAAACCTACGATGTTTTCATCTGGGCACCTGCGTACTTGAAATGTTCCTGCTTCTTATTTGACCGTGCAAGGTCAAAGAAATTTGGGGAAGTCATTTATTACAGAAAAACATTGGCCACAAAACTTTAGCCTTCATTAAAAAAAACATGTCATCGATATGGTCATGCCCATCGGGAGGGACCCATATTCCCGCAACGATCGCCTTGGTTATGACGCTTGCAAGAGAAATCAACTATTTCCTCTAGATATTTAATCACATATGCGTGATTTTAGCTCGCGCGTTAACCTTAAAATAGACAATTTCTCTTTAATAAGATGCTAGCTCTTCAAACTTCATACATTTGAGGTAACCGGGTCTGGTACGGTATACTTTCCAACCTGTGCACCTTTGTACATAAGATATCATCCTTGGCTAATTAAATCGCCGAACTATCTTAAGTCCTCTCTATATTAAATTGTCGAGGCCCGATCCATTGACCACACTGACAAGCATCTTAGGTTGGATCTTAAAAAATGAAAAGGCTTTCTTGGATACAAGAATGCAGGAAGCACAGGATGTTTTCGGCAGGGTGCCTGCACACTTTTTTATTTGCACATCCCTATTTTAGTCGTGCATGGTCAAAGTAAGGTGGGTAGTACGAGTTTATGGTCACTGCTTAGATCCTTCAGGATAGAGGTAATAGAGATCTCACAATGCACAAAATGTATGATGTTTTCATCTGGGAACTTGCTCACTTGAAATGTTCTCACTTCTTGTTTGACCTTGCAAGGTCAAAGTAATCTAGGGAAATAAGTTATTATGACAAAAATGTGGGTCGCAAAACTTTGGCCTGCATTAATCAAAACAACATCTTGTCAGCAAGGTTGTGCCCATTGGGAGGGACCCATATTCCTATAGTGATCGCCTAGGTTATGACATCTGCAAGAGCACTCAATCATTTCCTCCGGCTATTTAATCGCACACATGTGATTTTAAGTTGGGCGTTGATCTTAAAATGGATGATTTCTCTTTAATAAGATGTTATCTCTTCAAATTGTATGTGTTTGAGGTAACTAGGTCTAGTAGGACCAAAAAATAGTATGTTTTCCAACCCTTTCACCTTCGTACATAAGATATCATCCTCAGCCAATTAAATCACCAGACTATCTTATGTCCCCTCTCAATCATTGAGGCTTGATCTGCTGACCGCACTGACGAGAATCTTAGGTTGAATCCTACAAAAAGAAAAGGCTTGCTTGGACACAAAGCGCAGGAAGCATAAGATGTTTTCAGCGGGTCGTCTACGCACATTGTTATTTGCACATCTCTATTTTAGTCGTGCACGGTCAAAGTAAGCTGGGCAGTATGAGTTGATGGTCACTGCTTAGATCCTTTGGGACAGAGGTAACTGGGATCCCGCAATGCTACCTGAACCTTGCTGGCTTGATATGTTAGGGCTGCAAAAAAATTGCCTCACTACAAAGTCCTATGTTTTAATACCCCTGAGCAAGGTTTAGGTTGTATAAACCCTAAATTTCACTTCATAAATTTTGTTTTGGATGGTTTTAAACCCTAATCCTTTCATGGTTTATGTTTTGGCGTTACTTTTTGGAAGCACTTAAATTTATTTTATAAGCATGTGTTTTAAGTTCCCATGGTCGGGCCCCCTTTTAGTTTAAGTCATGAGGCCTAGCGGTTAATTCTTTTATCTGTTGGATTAAATTCAACTTGCACGATACTTAAGTTTTAATAGAAGGCTATGAGAACCTAAAGACTTAGGAAATAATGGAATTTTCCCTCAAGGAAGAGATGATCACTAGATACTTGGTCAAGGCATTGCACCTAAATGACATGTGTCTCTGGTGGGGCCAGGTTGTGATTAAAGTGTTAATAAAGTTCATATAAATTATTTCTAATCTCACGGATGACATTTTTCCTTGATTTCAAGATGAAGTGATGATAAGCCCATAAGGCATTGTGCCTGTTTGACACCTATTCATTCTGACATCATGGGGTCAGTGTGTTTAAAGTTAACAAGGAGTTAAAGTGATGGAAATTTAATTTTAATCCAATGGTGGTTGTTTTTCCAAATACCAAAAGTTGCAGGGAAGATAGTCCATAAGGAATTGCACTTTAAGGACACATCTATATAGCGGTGTCAGGATGTGTTTAAAGTTATCATAAAGCTCATACAAAGGTTCTAATCTAACGATCATTGTTTTGCCTTGATTGGAAGATGAAGGAATGATCAAGCTTCAAGTCATTACACCTATGTGACATCTATCTTTTCTAATAGCGTGGGGCCTATGTGTTAAAGTTAGCGAAAGAATAAAGTGGTGAACAGTCTTAAAGATCCTACGGTTAGTGTGAAGCCTCAAAGAATAAGATGTGCCTAGTTTAACATTCAAGGCATTGCTCCCACTTGACACATTGAAAGTGGCGGGCCATACCTGGGATTAAATTAAAGATAAATTTTGGTCAGGTTAGATTTCATCCTATGTTGAGTGCTTTTCCTTAGAGCGGAGATGCAGTCAGATTAAGTCATCAAGGCATTGTGCCCTTGCGCCATGTGTACAAAGTTGGTTCTGTTTGACATTGAGAATAAAGTAAAGAATGTTCACATTAAATTGGATCATGTGGTGAGCGTTTTCCTTAAAGCCAGAGATGTAAGATGTTTAGTCATTAAGGTATTGTGCCTATATGACACGTGACCTATCTAGGAAGTGGGACCCGTGGTTCGTAAAGTTGAGTTCAGATAAACTATGGTTAGGTTAGATCAGATCCTACGACTAGCATTTTACCTTAGAGAAAATTTTCAATGAGATTAAGTCATTAAGGTAATACACCCAAGTGACAAGTGGAAATTGTGGGACCTAGCTAGACATGAAGTAAATTTAAAAAGACACAATTTTTTCTTATCCAATGGCAGGCATTTTTCCTAGATGAAAAATACAAGCTAAGATTAGCTTTCAAGGCATTACGCCCGGGTGACATGTAGCATTGTTGAGACCATGGACCCTGGGTTTAAAAAAAAGTTAAAGAGGGAACAAGTTGAATTTCATCTAATGGCCAACATTGAATATTTTGCAACAAAGAGTTGATGTTATAAAAGGCAATTTGGATGCATACCATAATGCCTACAACAAGTTTCCTAATATTAAAAAGTATGTGAAGAATTAAATAACAACTCTGGACCCATTGTTCAGTGCATGGTCTGGCAAGGGCTCTTTGTTTGAAAGGCTAGAAGTGCTACAACCACATAGGTCAGATCTTCCTGAGTTAGTATGATAGGTTGGAGAGATGATTGAACAGATTGGTGCATCCTTGTCCTTTTTCAATGGAAAGGCAAATCAATTAAAATCAAGGTTAAATATGTTTGGCCCTGACTTCAACAAATTCATCCCTCCCATCAGAAGTGAAAATGATAAAGTGAAAGGTGTTGAGGAATGGAGAGGAGAATTTGATACGTTACCGCCAGAGAAGGAGTCTTTCCTCATAGAGGAAAATATTTTAGATATGGACAAGTATAATAAAGCCCTAGATGATATGTTTAAATTTGAAACATATTTTGCTAAGTTTGTGGTAGATACAAGGGCTATCAATGATGCCAGGTGGGAGAGACAACTAAAGTAGTTGCAGGGCATCACAAATTTTAACTAGCCAATGGAAGATAAGGTTGCACTCTGGGACAAAAACACTAAGCCAAATAAAAAAAGTAGACAATAATAGACTTGGAGGCAATAGATGAAGAGTGAATAACACTTGGTACCTGATCAATGAGAATAGGGAGGGTAATTCTAAAAAAGAATAGTGTATGTTAGCCTTTTAGGTGGTCACTATTTCTCATAACAACTTTCAAAAGTTACCTTGAATATATTCGGACAAAGGTGCCAACTATTAAAGATTTAGAATTATTGCAAAAGAACTACTCAAGTTTCCCTCCTCCATCGAATGAAGATTGCAACTATTTTTGTCTTCTAGTGCTTTTTGCTTTTCCTATCCATCCAAAGCTTGTTGCATCATGTTTCTTACAGGATTCCAAGATGCCTAGTGTATATTATAAATATAAATTTTGATGTAATTGCAAATGATGGTGAATTCACAAAAACAAAGCAATTTTCTAATTTTTGTCTAGTTTTAGAGCTTTTTGTCACTTTAAATGTATTGAAACAGAGAATTTTTAATAAAAATATAGTGGGATTCCTTTTTCATATCTATAATATCTTCATGTTCTTATGGTTGAATTCTTGTGTGTTTAATTTGTAAGGTAAGTTTTATATACACTGTTTACAAGGTAAATTATGGGATTGTTCTTAAGTTTCTTTCAAGGGAAGGGTAATTCTTAAGGGTGGTTTCAGGGGATTCCATATTTTCATAAGAATTTGATGTCTGTGTATGGGAATGAGAAAATAATTTGGAAGGCATTTCATTTGGGTTATGGGTGCGTTTTCATTAAAATATTTATGTGAATATATGTTTATTTGACTCTTTGCCATGGATTAGGCATTGGTCTATACTGGTTGAGCAGTTATCATCATCAATCCTTAAATTTATAAATAACCTTTAAGTTTATTTTGAAGAGCATGAATGTTTATGACTTGTGTTGAAGAATACATATATTTTTGTTGATTCCTTGAAGAAGTGAATCCTTTAGGTACACCCACCTAAGCTTGAAGCTCAAAGAGAAGAAGGATGAGAATCCTTATTGCCTTAGTATTTTTTATTGTCAAGTGCATCTTTTGGTTTGTAAAGTTTTGCATAAGATTAGTTCTTAACATTTGCAAGATCTGTTATCAACATCTATAGTAAAAGGCATTAAAAAATTAGTGTGAGATCCTGATCCATTATCAAATATATTGAGAAGAAGTAAGTTATAAGAGGTACACCTACCTAAGTATATGGAGCTCAATGTGAAGAAGGATTTGAATCAAGAGTTTGGAATCATAGAGTCAAGCATAAATGGTAAATTAAGATTCTGCAAGGAAAAGCTCCTTGTTAGTTATAATTTTTCTTAGTTGAATCAAGAATTTGGAATCATAGAGTCAAGCATAAATGCTAAATTAAGATTCTGCAAGAAAAAGCTCCAACAGTCTCTCAAAATACCTCTGACCTGGCTAGCGTCACTACAAGCCAAAAAAAAAACATAGGACCTAAAGAGATGTAATAGGTGCTCCTGCACCACTTAGCCGAGTCCCTTCCAAAATGTCACATGTTTTTTACAGCACTATAACGATAATACTGTGTGTTTTGTACACTAGGTCACTATTTTTTGCGAACAAGTTATCCATTATTTTATTCAAGGCTGGTATTAGTCGATGAGATATATTATTCTATGCAAGAAACATTGTAATACTATTGTTGAACAAGATAAAGCTCACTGCAGCTTAGCACCTTAGTTATTCAAAATGTTTCTTTACTTGATGAAATGCTTCAGCCATTTGGACAATTGTGTGGTTCAGTTTTGAAGGTTACTACAAAAATTACAGATAATATCTAATGTAGAGTACACATCAAGAAGTATAGTAATGGGTCTTTCTCTTCTTCAATAACCCAAGTGTGGTTTCAACAAGATCTGATCCATTGGATCAATTTGACACAATGTCTTCTGACAAATAAGTGTGGTTGGACACTTTTCCAATTTATCCACAGTGATCAATACTTCAACCAATATTCTCCAATATTGAGACTTAGGGACACTAGCCCTATTCTAAGCCAAATTATAGAAAAATTCACCAGTAGCTTCACACAACCCAAAACAAGCTTTGAGCACCTTACTTATGATGTAAGGATAGGGAATCGACCCTTAGATTGATCCTTCATCTTCTTCAACATGCCAAACCCTGACTGTCCTAGAAATCATAGTAGGTCTTTCCAGCTAGTTTTTGAAACACAACTCTTCTTCTTGGTAGAGATTATGAAATCAAAGGTTAGTTTCAAACACCCTTTTGGAATTTATGTATATCCCCAAAGCCTTAAGATCCAACTCCACTCCTGCTGCACCTAACCCTTACTAAGTTCTCAGACCTAATTGGCCAAATTAGACTTGGATATCAAAGAAAGTGATAGGAAATGGGTTCCTGGGATTGATACTAGGCTTCATACACCTTATAAACACTCTAGATAACACAAATCCACCTTCAATTCTCTTCTACCAATCAAATCTTCAAACTACTAACTTTGTTATACCTTCTCTTGGCTGAATACATTGAGATATTCACCCTAGGGCTCGGTGTAAACATGCCTTACCCTTCGAGACACATTCTAAGCCTTTGGAATCCATAAATATACACTCATAAATTTCATTTTCTAGAAGGGTGAGGAATTTCACTAGTATAAATGTAGGTTAGGTCCCCATTTGTGAAACATGCTTCTTTTAGACCTCTTCATGGGCTAGTAACAAAAATTTGATTAAAAAACACTCCTACACTAAACTAATAAATCTCAATCCAACTATAATGTTAATAAAACACTAAGAATCTTCAATTCATGAACTCAACTTACAATTACTCCATAATACATGATTGTACCAGTCATAATTTCTTAGAAAAACTCATCATCTTCCATTGCTTTTCCATCAGAACTTCAATTACAATCCTCAAGTCTCTTGGGCACAAAGAAACAACTTAAATCATCATCAGATGTGAATCCAAAATTATCCAAATCCAAGTATGACCATTGGTTTTCCACTTTTCATCTCTCAAGTAACATTTTGAAAGTTTCTCAAGCAACATTTACATCTTTTTTTTGCAACATTTTGCAATTTTGGCACCTTTTGCATTTTAAGATCTGTTGATGGGACTTTATGACCAACTCCACCAACAGAGATAAGTTGTCACCGGGTGTTGGGGTACTAACCAACTCCACCTGAAGAGGTTTACCAGAGTATGAATTCTCCTAGCTTCCAAGCACCTGGTAGTCGGGTCTCGACGGTGTGGGGGAGCTAAGTTGGGTAGGTGACTGTTGTTTGAGGGGATAGCTAGTTTTTACTCATCTTTTCAGGGATTTCAAAAGGGATGGGGTTTCCTTCAACAATTTGGATTATCAAAGAAAACTCAAAACATAGATCAAGGTTAGACGTATATCTCTACCTATAGTTATGCAATATATATTCAAACATCAAACAATGCTCCAATGCAAGAAAAATACACTAAATACCAAATACACAACAAACCAATGTTTCATATGCATTCAATATAAAATGGAGATAAGATCATTAATCTAAACTAAAACATAGGAGCAAAGGACATAAGAAAATATACTACACAAAAGATGTTTGGTAACTTCAAAGATCAGAACAACAACACATGGCCAGAAGATATTCTTCCTTCTTCCATTATCTTGAAAATGTTCCAACATGATTAGCGAGTACATTCATGGCTCGAAGGGAGAATTCTAAGCTACTAAGAACAACTAAAATTAAAATTATATTTGCAATGAGCTTGAAAATGCTATTCTTCTATTACTACTAGACTACAAAATCATCAATTTCATTGACCCTTGTTATGGCATCAGACTTCTTATTTATACACAAACTTGACCTAATCTACCTGTACACTTGCTAAATATAATACATTATCTGTGATCGGTACTACCTGTACCACTTACAATCACTTTGAGATATATAGAGGTCTGATGAGACAGAAGAAGAAGATAGAGGATAAATCTAGAAGAATCGGCCTAGAGAAGAGAGCTGAGGTACTTATGGAAGAAATTTTCTTGTCCCGGTAACATAGGAAACATGCCTCATTAATGAAAATTTCAGCTCCCTATCTTCGATGTGCACCAGGTAATTAATGTAGGAGCGATGCCTCGGGCGAATCATCTATCAGAACCATCTCTTCCTCCTGAAATGCCATTACCTAGATCACCTACATTCTAACCCTTATTAACTGCTTGACAGTGATCAGTTAGGTTTGGGGAACCTTGAGATAGATCACTGTGAATGAATACAAAACTTGGACCCAAAATTACGGAGTCCAGGAGCTTATGCTCAAATAATAACAAATTTGCAAAACTTCGCCCTGCTGGAAAAAATCTCCAGAGACCAGATGACTTTATTTCCTTATACTCTTTTGAATGCCTCCAAGATCTGGAGGATTCCTTCTTCCTCTATCTCTTTTATACAATTTTGGAATTCTTTGGCCACCTCTAACTATTCTCCCACATCTCGGGTACCCTCCTTGAATTTTGTGGCCATCTTTGCGGCATCATGTGCCTGGAGCACCATCCGAGTGAGGCGTGACATTTTCTCCTTATCAAAATATTTGGGTGTCTAGAACCATGGTTCCATTATCTCATCAAATTGACCAATAGAAAAATCCACCGGAGCACAGGTCTTGGTGCTAAAGGGATCAATTTCCAAAACCCTTGTAATGAATGCTGCATATGAATTTAATGACTTTTCAATCACCGAGACTTTATCCTTCAAGGCCACTACCAGTTTCTTTCTTCTCTCCATTTTGAGACCAAGTATGGAGTGTTTGGACCCGGAGGAACCCAAAATGTTCATCCCCCAAAATTTTTGTCTCCGTGACAATATCTTCCCCGATGTTAATTATTTCCTCGAGCTCACCACTCCATTCTTCATACTTTTCTATCTCCCCCTCCCTCTGGGAAACAACATCATTCACCAGGCCCAAGATGTTGCTGACCTAGTGAAGGTCTGGGAGGGTAGCTGTTAAGAAGTTCCTTATAGATCCTATCTGTTCTGTCAGCCAATCATTGACAGCTTGCACTTTCTTCTTCGTGGTTCTCAATGCGTCAATGTCATACTACAGGAGCGGTGTTCTGGAGGTGGAGGATTTTGGAGGAATTGCAATTAAAGGTTGCATTAATTTTGTAAGCAGTCTAAGGAGATTGGAATTTTCTTCTCTTGCCTCCTTCCATTTCTGGGCTTTTTTGTCATATCGGGCTTCAATTGCCAGACTAGCCTCTTTTAACAGGTTCAATTCTCTTTGTTTGTCTCTCCTCCCTAGAGGAACTTCTATGATTGTATATTCCACAACCCCTATTGCTACTTCTTTTGCATCTGGGGGAGGCATCGCTACCATCATTACTGTATTTCCTCCCATACAGGTCCAAATGGTATGGAGGGTTTGGGCCTTTTTGAGCTTCTGAGCCTCTTGGTTTTGTGCCAACATTTCAATTAGAGAGAGGGGAGCTCTCACTACTGCCAGGGCCTTCCTTTTCCTTAATTCTACCATCCACTGTGGTGGTGGGGATGGTCTTATGACTAAGTCCTGGATACTAGGGTTTCCTTCAGGGGCTGGCCACACTTCTTTGGCATCTATAGTCTTTGTGGACTCATTTTCTCCACTCCTAGGATTCCTTGTTTCTCCCACCTCCATGGAATTTTCAGCTATAGTGTCAGGGACCCCACCTTCCCCAAAACTTGTGGCATTGGTATCCATGTTTCTGGGGTTCTCCCCCATGTCTTGTTGTTGCTGAATTTATTTGACGTTATATACTAGGACATTCTCCTCCAAGGGCACATTTTCTACAGGGGGCAAAGGTGTCTCACTTGGATCTGAGTGTTGTGCTATGAAGAAAACCTTTCTGAATTTCAGATTCTAGGGTAACGGGTCACCTAGAGTAACTAGAGGCATTTGGAGCATGACGACTGGGGGTACGGTTGTTACTGTGGGTCCAGTTTCCCCAGCCATTGTTGGCTGCACATCTTGTGTTTGTCTTCCCTCTATCTTGGTCCCTGGGATCAGTGTTTCTTCCACACTTGGTGTGTTTTCCTATTCTTTCTCTTTCTTTTAGTCTTCTTCTTCTAGGGAAATCTCTTTTTCTTTCATTTCCTCCTCCCCAGGGATATTTTGTGCCTCTTATGTGGCGATCTCTTCCACTTCTCTCCCCACATCTTCTTGCTGGTTTACCAGATCATCGGTCTGGAAGATGTCATCAAAATTTTCATGGGAAGGGGAGGCCTCTGGATGATCCTCTACTTTGGGGATGGAAGGGATAAGCTCCACAATTATGTTGCCCGATTGCCCGCATCTTACATTTGTGCTTGGTGGAGGATTATCCTCCCTTGGTTTCTTTCTTCTTGTTTGTAGTGGGACCCCGACGTCCAGAATAGCTGCACTTGTAACACCCCAAAGTTGGCATCTCACAACCCTAACCAATTTTGTTGCATTTTTCATTCTTTTAGATCATCAAAGTCCTATTGTACTAGGAAATTCTAAGTTTTGACTTACTCTACTCGACTTGAGTGTCAAATGTAGAAAACCCTAAATCTGCATTAATCATAACATTATATTTAATTCATAAAACATCAATTAGCTAAACAAACCCTATCATTGAAATAATTTAATTATAAAGTCCTAGCACTTTAATTAAATTAAATTCACCCCTTTTAGCTAAAACACATAAAAAGGAATTAAATAATATTTAATTATTAAATAACTATCCTCATTTCAATAATTGAATTTAATTATTCAAATAATTGAGAAAATACATTTATGAGGTCATATTCTATTTATTTAATTAAATACTCTCTCAAAAATCTTCTCTCATGTTCATAAATGGAAACTTTGAATTAACTGTGCTTTAAAGAGAAATAAAGCAGTTAAAATAAAAAAGAAAATAGTTACAAAACAAAGAGAAAAATAGTTCATAGTTTTCTTTTAAAGAAAGCTTGCTAATCTGAACTGGATTTTCTATTTTTTTTATTCCAAAAAGAAAAGATTGCTAATCTAAACTAGCTTTTCTATCTGTTTTATTTCAAAAAGGAAACTTTCTATTCTGAGAAGACTCTTAGTCTATAAAAGAACTCCCATTTCTCATTCAAGGATATGCATTTTTAGAATAAAGAATTGCTGCTGCATTTTAGCTCATAATCTCATTTTCAATTAACCTCATTTTCAATAGAATAGCGTCATTTTCTTAGATTAATCTCTTATTTCTTATCATGTCTTAGTTTAATTTCATTTAGATTAATCTTGCATCTTTCATGTTCTTAGATTAATCTTGCATTATATTACATTGCATTCATGGAGAAAAATCCTTCGTTCTTGGATTGGTCTAGGTTGTGAGACTCTCATTCTGAGAGTCATTCAAAACCCCATCTGGATAGAAGGAAACATGTCAAATCATACAGGCATGTAGGATGAATAACTCATATTCACTTTTGTATGTGGCTGATGAACAAGGACTATGTTAAAGTGTATGGTGGAATAACAAGGCCACATTTAACATATACATTTTTAGCAACCACCGTGGGGCCAAAATAATCAATTTTGGCCTCATTTTATTGCACTTCTTTTCAATTTTGCACTTTGCCATACGTCTCTGTCATAGATTTTGCGTGAAATTTCACAGCGTCTCGTGCAAAATTTCTAGTTCTTTGCGTGATTATCTATACTTCTTTGCTTGATTATCTGTACTTCTTCACGTGGGACTGTGAGAATCATCGCGTGAAATTTGACACTAGAGACCTTTATTTGCTATTTATTATCTCAGTTTTCTAACCATCTGCTATTTCTTGACATCTGTGTTTCCTTGATTTTATTTTTGGAGCAACTTAAAGGTGGTTTACAGGACGCAGAGAATGAAGAAAGAAATTACAAACTACTAACATATTTACTGCAGGACGCTTGTCGAAGACCTACATGTTTTAACAAAACTCTCATTCCTTTTTTTAGTAGCTAGAACACACTTCGGTTGGTGCTTAAAATGAATCATTGTCTTGCGTGATTGAAGTGTTTTCTATTTTTTAATTCCAAGAACTATATGAACATATTCTCTCTCCTTGCCTTTATGGATCTTCAGTGTAAGAGAAATTCATATGATTCTTCTATTGTGGCTACCTCCCGAGAGCTTTAGTAGAGCCAATGAGAGTGGATTTCCCAACCGGTAACAAGCTAAAGCCAAGCCCTTCTGAACTGGTATATAAAAATTGCCATTGTGATTAATCTCATAATGGATAGGTGTGAATTCGTTGTGGCAACCAAAATCTGCTCCAATACCCAAGTGGTGTGTTAAAGTCCCAATATCGTTAAGGTGAAAACCTTGCTTTGAAAAGATTGAGAGAGCCCCCTTTATTGGGAAAATGACTTGATCACAACCACCTGAACAGATGTCCTTACTACAAATTATTGTTATAGTATCCAAAAACCCTCTATCTATTGGCACAGAAGGTCAGAGACTGAATAAGATGCTCCACACTTTTACGGCTCTTATTAGAGACACTAGCCCTTTGGGGAGAAATTCCTTTGGGGTTCGAAGCTTGGTGTGCCTGAGAAGTGAGTGCACATGTAAGGAGGATCCTGTGCCTCCAAGATTCTAAGTTGTCCACTATGCGTAAGCGTAGCTAAGCTTTGGTTCAAGTGGGGAGTCAACAGATACTTCCCTGGCTATCCTAGGATTGTGATGTGTCTATTCTGGTACTACAAACATTATGCTTAATGTGTTTTGCGTGGGTGTATCATTTAAACAATCGAAACAAACATCAAATCACACAAATTGTCAAACTTGAACATGTCCAAAACAATCTGTAACTTGAACTCTCTGTCAAAAAATAGCATGATCTTGTCTCAAAAAATGTAATCTATTCTTAACTGTCTGATTCTATAGAATTTTACTTTTTCACTTCCAAATCTCGCGCTATACTCTTCCATCTTCGTGCCATTTTGTGAGAAATTTTGTGTGACACACTGTCAATCATCGCATGAAATTTTGAAATCTTGCTATCATTTTATTCACCAGTCTATCATTATATTTCACGTGGGACTACATAGTTTCATGCGTGCCTATGAGAATCTGCACATGAGAAAGTACTTCTTCACGTGAGTCTGCAACATTTTTTCAAAAACAATGAGAAATTTTCCATCTATCCAGTGTCTTTCTACTAGATTTGGTCTTTGTTCTGGGTCTATTTATCTGCCTTCTATCTGCACATAGTCTGCAACTTGATTCCTTGGGGTGAGAATTACATGATTCTTGCTTAAACTGGTCTCATCTCATATATTTTGGTCTATTTCTACTGTGTTGTCATATCTTGTGTAGCAATAGTCATCTCTCGGCTATTATAGCCTCATTTTTGATGATTTGCACCAAGTATACTTCACCTTTTGGCACTTTCTATGTATTTACTTTGAGACAATTTCAAGTGTGGTCCTAGTTCACATCCCTTGTACAATCTTTGTTTATGATTGTTACAACTTGAAGTGGCAAAATACTCCCTTCACCTATTGCTAGACAAGGTAGGGGTAGAGCCATCAATCAAGAAGAATTGGTGCTTTCCACACCATTGTTGGCTACATCCAGTGAGGAATCATCTCAATCTCCCTCTCTGGTACTTTGACCTTACGTCAAACGATCATTTCCAGTAGATTTTAGTCAGGTTTAAAACCCTTTGTTCCAAGAGGATCCAAATTCTAAAGACACTCAACCTTCTCATACTAAGTCTTTACACACTGAACACTTGCATTCTAGCAAGATGGCAGATCATGAACAATCAAGTGAACATAGAAGAGATGATCTCTCTAAAAATAGGGGAAAATTCCATTTTCAAGACCCCCCTAATGATGAGGAAATAGAAATAACCCCAGTATATATTGCGAATGCTCATGCCAATAAAGATTTCCAGAAGATGATGGAAATTCTCCTAGCTGAGGAAAAAGATAAATACCTTCTCGAACTATCCAATCATGGGGCTAAGTTACCCTCTAACTACAATGTAGAGACCCTTGTCACGCAAGAGGAAGAAACTAAAAACTCCAAGTTACAAAAACAAGTTCAAAGTATGCAAGAACAAATTCTTTAACTCTTGAAGGAGAAAGAAAAACCTACTACACAGTTCACGCTAGAAATCATATGTCCATTCCCATTTGATAAGACTCTATGCATGCCTCCTTTTCCTGAAGGAGTTGAACTTCCCAGGTACAATAAATACTTGGGTACCTCTAATCCCCAAGATCATCTGAGAGATTTTGGTTCTCTCTCCATGGAGTTCATACATGATCAAACCTACCTTATGCATCTCTTCCTATGTAGTTTAGGAGGGTCAGCTATGGAGTGGTTCTCTAGGCTACCAACTGGCATCAAAACTTTTGACGAAATTTCCAATTTGTTTCTACAACACTATTCTCACAACATCCAACATCCGGTTCACATCTGAGATCTTTGCAACTTGAAAAAAAATCATGGAGAATCCTTCTTGACATTTCTCCAGAGATGGAGACAACTTTATACAATATATTCTTGCAAAATACCTGAATCTGAAAAGTTGGATATCTTTCTAGACAATATTCTTCCCAACTTTGGGTACCAAGTATAGCTGCAAGGTCCTTTAACCTTTTATGACATGATTAAGCAAGCTATGAGAATTGAGACATTTATGGTCAAAAAGGAGAACTAACCTTACACAAGGAAAATAAACAAGGGTCTTCCTCCTCAAGCAAAGATAAACCCAAATTTCCTAATAAGAACCAGAATGTTGTGAATGATGGAGTTGTAGACAATGTGACTCCCAAGCCTTCAAAGGATTCTTTTAATCTCACTACCACAATGCAGGCAGCCAAAGCCACTGAACAAGATGTGGCAGAATCCAAACCAAGTACTTCACATTTTTCCAGATCTAAACCTTGGGCTCCTAGACCCAAGCGTGAGTTCACTCCTTTTGGAGAACCTCTTGATGCGGTTTACAAGACTCTCTTGGAAAACCATTTACTCACTCCTCTAGATAAATCATGTCCTTTTGATCCGCAACCTTGACCATCTTGGTGGAATAAAACTGCATATTGCGATTACCATCAGAACAAGGGTCACAAGATGGCTACCTGCATTCAATTATGACATAGGATCCAAGACCTTATTGGTAGTGAGGTTATTTCTATAGGGAGTCGGGTAAAAGTACGAAGCTGTGTCGCACTTGATGACCATTTACATAGTTCTGGCCGAAATTGTTTCGGCCAGAATTATTTCGGCCGAAACATTTTCGGCCGAACATACATGGCGCAAACGTGGCATCGATGTGGCAAATTAGTTCCGGCCGAAACATGTTCGGCCGGACCGTTTTCGGCCGAATTTTCATGAGTAAATATAAGCCAACTATGTTCTATCAATGAAGAATTGGCTTATATTTATATGGGGGGGTTCGGCCGGACCTGGTTCGGCCGAACCAGG
>MU225905.1:60677-106153 GCA_018584345.1 Thuja plicata | reverse complement strand
AAATCAGAGGAAAAAAAGATTATTTGCATATATTTAGTTGGAGGGAACTAGACCCTACATTTTCAGCATTTTTTGCGCAATTAAAAAATTGACTTCAAAAATTAAAAAACTAGGTCAATAATTATTCAAAAAAAATTTAAAAAATTATAGGCATAAAATTCATCCAATTTTACACATTTCATTAGTTTACATCATTTTTAAATTCTAAACACAAATGCCACTTTTATGTCATTAAAGTTTAACAGTTTTGCATGTCATGGTCCTCTTCCTTTGTAAAAGTGTGACACAGGTTTGTACTTTTACCCAGTCACAACAAAAAATTAGATCACCAAGCTTTCAAGGACCCATTTTCTCCTCATGGGAAAGGTGAATCATCTAAAATCAAGAATACTGATGCCAAGGTCAACTATACATACACCAATAATGACAATGTCATTAATATGGTTGAGCTTGTTGATACTAAATACTATAATGTTTTCATTCTTAAGGGAAGGGAAGATACTCCCAAGTCCAAAACTCCTTTCATCTTACGAGGGCCTGTGCCTCAGTTCTCCAAACAAGAACAGTCTCAGGTTAGTGCAAACACTATTACTCAATCTCATAGTAAAATCATCCTCAAAGGCCCTGAGCCTTCTGCATCTGCACCCACAGAACCTACAGACAAAGCTACTGTTGGCTCTACCATTAAGAATATGAAATTGGTTTCCTCATCTAGTGGTACCAATTACAACATACTAGACCAACTACAACATACCAACACTCAGATCACCATCTTTGAGCTGCTAAAAATCTCCCCTGCTCATAGGGAGATCCTTGACAAAGCCTTCACTGGGGCAAATGTCCCAAAAGATCTCATTATTGACCAATTTCAATCCATGGTAGGTCACTTTACCTCCTCCCATTACTTGTCTTTTTCTGAGGAAGATGACCATTCTTTGAGTCATCCACACAACAACCCCTTGCACATTGAATTCGTGATTGGTCCAAAGCGCATTCACCATGTTCTCATAGATAACAGTGCTGGCCTCAAAATTTGGTCTGCTAGCTTCCTTGTTGAGTTAGGTTATGGCGAAGACTGCATAGATGGCCACAAAAAGATTACTATTAAGGCTTATGATGAAGAAGAAAGAAAATCTAAGGGGCTAGTTGTGTTGCCAATCAGAGTCGACTCTGTTGAAAGAGATGTTATCTGTCAAGTGCTTGAAATTCCTTTAGCATACAATATTCTATTGGGAAGGACATAGATCCATGAAATGTGGGCTATCCCTTCAACATTCCATCAGTGCATTAAGTTCCCTTTCCAAGGATCTGAAGTGACTGTACCTACTAATACACGCTATGATTGCAACACCCTCACAAAATCTACTAAAATCTTTGTGCCTACCAATAGAGAGTCTATTGAGTTCTTTGAGACTACACTAAAAGAAATGGAAAAGACTCTAACACTCAAGGAAACTGACATGGGAGGGTATCAGAGTGAACCTGTGCTATCTATTACATCTTTGCCTTTGTCTCCGCATTCTTTTGGGAGACCTTCTGAGAACACTAAACCTTCTACAATTCCTCCTCAAACAAAATATGGTGGTACCTTTGTACAGGCCATGATACCATTAGAAGAAAAATTTGAAAATAGGGCTATCAATTCCTAGATCTATAAAGGAGAGGACACTTCTGAACAAACCACTCCACCTTATGACATAAGACCTAAACAGTATGGCAAGGGTCTGACTATTATGCAATTCTTTGGTTACAAAGGGAATGGTCCCATAGATGCAAATCATAAAGGATTGATTGCACCACTTGAAGCTATTGGTTGACTAAAACATGACTCTATAGGTATAGGCTTCAATAAGTTCACATTTCAACTAGGGATAAACAAATTTGTACCTCAAATAGATCAACAACCCACACCTGAAGGTACACCTAAATCTGAAGAGTCCAAAGATAGTTCTGAGGAAGATTTCTTCCCTTGTCCCATTCCTTCAGATCTGGAAGCATTCTTTGTCGAGCCAGATGATTTCATACCGTGTGTCAATATAGTCGAGACTGACAGTGGTTTTGATGAAACTACTCCACTTACTCCATTAACCTATGAGCAGTAGAAAGAAATACAAACTGTCAATCCAGGACATCAGGGTGATTTGTACATACCACCACACTTCCAAGAGCAATTTGAACAGGAGAAAACCCAACCACTTCTCACTAAACAAGAAGTAGATGATGCTGCAAACACTGATGAAGCCCCTATGTCAAATGGTGCTCATCTAACCATAGCATCATTTTTAGGCAGAACTCATCCTAACTGGGGGAAAGAGTTGATTTCACCCATGTTCTTAATATGAAACCTAATGATGAAATAGACTCTCACGAATACGAGTTTGATAGTTTTTCAAGCACCCCTCTGACATGGATATAGAAATAGTGGATACATATGAAAACCTTCTCAAAGTAGGTTAAGGATCTAGTGTAAGGTCAAACGAGTCTAATTCCATCGATGTTAACATGTCATATACTACAGTTGCTAGGAGTCAAAGGAATTTGACTACACCTTTGGATGAGATTTCTCTAGGTCTCGACTTCCTAGTCCATGGTTTCAATGATTATACCATGAACGCACTTGAACCTGTCACTTCTCTTTCACTCCGTCATCCTGAGCTTATAGACTGGAACTCTCCATCCCCATCTAATGAAGTCCTTATGTTCTAGAATGATTATGCTCTTGCCTGTTACCTAAATGTTGTTGAGCCTATAACGTCCTCCACTAGCGAAGAAAGTGTCAACATGACTGAGGCTGATATCAAGTATCTTAGTCACAAAATCAAAAGAAGAAAAAATAGGCGCTCTGATGGTGAAAACCACATTGTGGCAGTGTTAGAGCCTAAAAATGTCAAAATAAAGGATGTATCCAAAGGTGAAAACCTCTCTGAGGTGCTTGAGGATGAGATACTTGATACGCTTCTGAGTCATTTCCAAGAACGATCACCTGTGCTAATTGATCCCACTCAATGAGTCAACTTAGGTACAAAAGATGAACCTCAGATCATTCATTTGGCACAATCATTATCTGAGGTAGAAAGAGAGGAATTCATTACATTCTTCGGGAGAAAAATGATAAACTTTGGATGGAAATATTCAGAATGCCAGGATTAGACTCTAATCTAATCATGCATCATTTGTCCATTGCACCAGGCATCAAGCCTATCAAACAAAAGCTTCAGAAAATGCATCCACATGTGGCTATACTTGTCAAAGATGAATTGGAGAAACTTCTTAAAGTAGTATTTATTAGAGCAATTGACTATGTAGAATGGATCTCTAGCATTGTTTCAGTGTCAAAACATGACAAATCTATCCAAGTTTGCACAGACTTCAGAGACTTGAATAAGGCATGTCCTAATGATGAATTTCCATTTCCCAATATTGATATGATTGTAGATATGACATTAGGATATGAAATGTACTCAGTAATGGATGGTTTCTCTGGCTACAACTAGATAAAGATCGTGCCCAAGGACCAAGAGAAAATTGCTTTCACATGTGCATGGGGCACTTTATGTTGGAATTTCATGCCCTTTGGAATCAAAAATGCTGGTGCTACATATCAGAGAGCTGTCACCACTATATTTCATGACATGATGCACAAAATAATGGAATATTATGTCGATGACACTCTAGCTAAGAGCATGCAACAAGAGAAACACCTTGCAGATCTAGGTCCTATAATAGATCGCATGGAATAGTTCAGTCTAAGGCTCAATCCTAAGAAATATGCATTTGACGTAACATCTGGAAAACTGCTTGGTTATATCATCTCTACAAAAGGCATCGAAGTGGATCTTGAGAAAGTTCAAGCTATCATAGAAATGCCACCACCAAAGAATATCAGACAAATGAGAGGAATTCGAGGCCAATTATAGTCTATCTGGTGCTTCATCTCACAATTGGCAGACAAGTCACAACCATTCACCAAGACTTTACACAAAGGTGTGACTTACCAATGGAACAAGGAATTTGATGAGGGGTTCACACAAATCAAACAATATCTTGCAAACCCACTAATATTAATGCCTCCCATTCATGGGAAGCCACTCATACTTTACATTTCTACTACGGATACATCATTGGGTATCCTATTAGCCCAAGAAGATTAGAACAACAAGGAAAGGGCTATCAACTACATTAGTAGAACTTTGGTCTCATATGAAAAAAACTATTCTATTATAGAGAAGGCTTTCCTCAGAGTGGTATTTTCTTCACAAAAATTGCGGCACTACATGCTAGCTTATACCACATTCCTTATTGCTATGATTGATCCTCTAAAATATTTGCTCAGTAAAGCTACCCTCAAAAGTAGACTAGCCAAATGGGTCATGCTTCTCAGTGAATTCGATATTGAGTATGTAGAAAGAAAAGCCATCAAGGGGAAAGCAATTGCAGATCAATTAGCGGAAGCACCTCTAGTAGATCATCAACCATTGAACATTGAATTTCCAGATGAGTCCATATTACTTCTCACGCATCAATCCTGGACTATTTTCTTTGATGGTTCATTTACCCAATAGGGGTCAGGTGCTGGGATACTATTCATTACACCTCAAAGGTACTCTTTACCAAAAGCATACAAGATGTTGTTTCCTTGTACAAAAAACATTTCCAAGTATGAAGCCTTGATCAATGGTATGAAGATTGCCCTTGAGTGGTGAGTGGATGAACTCAATGTCCTTGGAAATTTACAATTAGTCATCAATCAAGTAAATGATATCTATCATACAGAAGATGACAAGCTGGTGCCTTATAAATAGTTGGTTTATGAACTCAGATAATATTTTGTTCACATCACATTTCAACAAGTTCCAAGGGTAGATAATAAATTGGAAGATGCAATGGCTACTCTTGCTTCCATGCTACAGATACCAGAAAATGACTTTTGACATGAATTCCTATTGGAGACGTTATGCTATCCAGCCTATGATTCCCCTTTGTCCCGTGTGATCTGTTCTATCATTGGACATGATTCATCCCACTACCATCATATTTATTCCTACTTTCATGACCAGATTGTTCTGGACACTTACATCTGGAATGAGAAATGTCACTTAATTTGCAGTGCTTCATAGTTTTTCATCATCACTAATGACTTGTATAGGCGTGGTCTAGATGGTACCCTTCTTAGGTGTTTAGAACCTGATGAGTCCAAATGTGTGTTAGTAGAGGTGCATGAAGGCATCTATTGGTCTCACTCTAATGGTCTGACACTGGCCCATAAACTTATTAGAGCTGGTTACTATTGGCCATATATGGAAAAAGAAGCTACACAGTTTGCTGAGTCTTGCAAATAGTGTCAACTATATGGAAATATGATTCATCCTCCAGCCAAGGATCTTATTCCCTTCATTACTTTCTGGCCATTTCAACAATGGGCCTTTGATTTGGTGGGTTAGATTTATCCCTCATCTTCAAATGGACATAAGTTCATAATCACAGTTACATCCTATTTTATCAAATGGGTGGAGGTTTTCCCTCTCACCGTTGCCAATGGAAAATTGGTAGCAATGTTCATTCTCAACTACATAATCTGCAGGTATGGTGTACCCTCAACAATAATCACTGATAATGGGGGGTAGTTCAAAAACAAGTATTTGACAGAGCTATGCTCTAAGTTTAAAATCACTTAGTATTGGTCTTCCATCTATTATCCTTAGGGTAATGGACATGCAGAAGCATCAAACAAGACAATCCTTAAAATCCCGCATTGCACAGTCCACAAATCTGGATGATATTGACATCTCCAGATCAATCCAACTCTCTGGGCATGCATGAAAATCATAAGAAAACCAATAGGGGCTACGCCCTATGCTTTGGTTTATGGAGAAGATGTTGTGTTACCAATTGAGGTTGAGATTCCTTCTCTACGAGTCTCTCTGAAAGGCCTTGTTACTGATGATGATAATAGAATAACTCGGCTACAAGAGATAGAACTACTTGATCAATGTTGGCAAGTGACATCTGATCACCTTAGATCATACCAGAAAAGGATGTCCAAGAGCTATAACAAGAAGGTTTGACCAAGGGACTTCCAACTGGGTGACCTCATTCTGAGGGAGAACCCTAAGAATCAACAACATCGGATCCAGAAGGGAAAATTTGAACCAAATTGGCTTGGTCTATATGGTGTCACTACAATGTTTAGGTCTGGCACTTAGAAAATTTCTACAACTGAAGGGGAGAAACTCAAGGAGCCCATCAACGCTCTTCATTTGAAATAGTTCTACAGCTGAGTCATCTTCTATGTGCTCATGTATATAGTAAAGTCCTAAAAAAATTCTAAAAATCTGAAAATGTCCTAAAAAAATGATCATCTTAGTGAAAACCTAGCGATAGGCGCTTTGATGTATCTCTAAAAAAATTATATAGTCCAAAAATACAAAAAAATTAAAAAATTAAAAAATACAAAAAAAAATAGAAAAAGTGCCATTGATGAAAACCTGGCAAACAAGTGTCATGGTAGCAAAAAAATAATTTCTGCCAAGAAGGTGAAAACCTGGTAAATAGGTGCCTCTTGTTCCACATTGCTATATCTATCATAGCACCACTTGGCTTTATGCATTTTCTTTTCTGCTTTGCTACTTTCTTACTCTCCTACTTGCATTTGCTTTTCTGCATGCTCTCCATTCTTATCAAGACACCAACTTACATGGATTGAAACTGGTCATACTCTCGGGGAAACCCTCCTGGTCTTGGGGGCATTGTCCTATTACCTTTTGGGATCTACTTTGTGATAGTCACCAGTGCTTCTCACTGTGTCTGCCTAATGTTTCTTAGCTTATACTGCATTCTCTCTCCTTGAGAATCTCCCTAACATCAGTCACTAGTGGTTCTCACTGTGTCTGCCTACTGATGTCTAGCTAGTCCTATGATCACTTCATTTGAGAATCTCTCTCACGTCAGTCACTAGTGGTTCTCACTCCATCTATCTACTATCACTATACTATTGAGATTTCTCACATCCGTTATAGTTGGAGTTATACTCAAATGCTCTATCTATTGATACTCGGTCTTGATGATTCTTTGCTTTAGTTTGTACATAGCTTTTGGTCACTTTCGTGACACTCTGGTTCCTTTGTGAACCCCCACTAACTTGACCTTGACTCAGGGCCATACGCTTGGGGGAAACCAAATCTAGTTTATCCTCACAACATACGTCAAGTCAGTCATCATTACTTGGGGGCATGGGTCCCCAATTTGATCACATCTTTGGTTTACACCCGAGTTAGTAATCTTGTCACTTCTGCAGGACAACTTGCTACTGACACAAACTAGTGTTTTTCAACACCACCATACACAATGTTTTTCAACACTATCTTTGGAAACATCTATGTTTTTCAACACACGTTGGATATCGCAATGTAAACATCTATCGATAACAATCAAACACAATGCACTCACAATCACAACAATGTTTTTCAACACCTCATACACATACATATTCGAAAACTTTGAAATTGGCTGAGCTATGATTGAATCTTTCTTTGTATGTTGTCTGTTCTCATGGATTTCATTGATATTTTCTTTGCCTACTTCTTGTTGGTGTAGTCCCGATGATTCGGCAATGTCAAATAAATAGGGTTTATGTGATAAGAGCTCCTGTACTAAGGTGGAAAAGCCTCACATCCCTTGATCTTGTTTATTTTTATGTCATGGTGAGGTCGGTACTATCTCCTTGACTATTATTGCTCTGTTTGTTTACGCATGATCACACTCATGGTTATCTTAGATTTAAGTGCCTTGATACTGGTGTACTTTTGCAACATTAACTAGAAATAATGATCAAGTCATCTTGGATTTTGTGCCTTGGTGCTTTCGTTCATTTCCTACATTTTATTTGATGAAAGTCATATTCATATCCTTATGGTCGTAGTGGCACCAGTAAGGATTTTATCAACTCCGATGTTCCAAAAAGATCAGTGATGATAATTATACGATGGGTCTCACAACCATGTCCTAGGTATTGCATCTAGAATAGGATTGCATTTTCATTCTAGACTTGCATTGTGGCAGCAATTCGATGTTCACTTCATTTCGTTCTCCTAGATTTTTACATTGGGGAGTTTTTCTTCAGCATCCTGGTTTCATCATGACTGCACAAGTGTTCAATCCTCACTCTTGATTCTTCACATGTTCTCTTGGTTAGCATCTGTCACACATATAGAGACCCTGCATGAGATATTAGTACCATATACATTACATTCACAAATACATTATCATATACACATTGCATTTACATATTTCCATTCACAAGTGCATTTACATAAATCATCTACATACATACAAATCTGCATCTACATCTGCATCGCATAAACTCATAAACATCACATACATATACATCTACATATATTCAAAACATGTTCATTCATTTGCATACATTCTCAATCATCTAAACATCTAAGCATATAGGAAACATCTCATAAACAATAACATGTGACACATGCGATGATACCAAAAGATGAGCTCATATATGTATATATATCTCAATGTGTCGATACAATACAAAATGGTGCTACTTGAGTACAGTCTATCTCAAAAATGGTGGTACAATACAAGGATGCTAACACATCAGATACATCATATGATCTCATCTATCAAATCTATCATATCTAGCTCTAGCTCTCTCTCTCATGGTTCCTATGCACCCTCTTATCCTTTGGTGTGCAAGGAAACTCTAGCCACCTACGATGCCTCATCAAGCACCACCCCTATATAAGAGGCATAGTAATAGGCTGCTCGGGTAGTATGATGTCAAGTCTCTTCCTGAGCCCTCTCTAGTTGTCCTCGTACATCCTACAAATCCTGATCTCTATCTAGTAGCCGAGCATCCTGCATGGCAACCTGTACCTGCAAGTCTATAACCTGCCTCCCCAACTATCGCACCCTCTCTCTAGCTTTTCGTAGGGCATCCTGTGCCTATAATAAGGCATCTCCAGGTATTGGACCCTGTATTGGATCCTATGCAGGCTGATCCTCCTACATCGGGTCCTCCACCGGTACCTCCTGTTGATCTGTCTACTCTAGCACATCATCTAACTATGCCGTTGTCCTCCTCCTACTTTGCCATCTGCTACTACTCACACCAGGATCAATCTGCATCTGTCATGCGTGGATGTCCACCTGTACGATGTGTGGCCATGGCACCTACTGTGGTACCTATTATGGCGGTGGCCGCCACACCTGATGTGGTGGAGGCACTGGTGCCTACTGCTGTGGCACCTATGGGTGCACTACCTGCACTGGCCCTCCCATACCAACTAGATCTATAAATCGATGGAAGGGATGTGTGACAAAATACTCCCTATACTCTGCGATTATGCTACCATCTGCGATCCCACTCAAGTAGTCCCATAGAGTTCATGCTAGGGCTCGTACATTGATCATACATCGACTAGTATCTAACTTGGTTGACCATCCCTTCCTAAGCTCATCAGTGAAACGAGCATAGGAATAGTACTCTTGTGAAATTTCTGTGCTTTGCCAAATTGCCGCCATACACGTGTTAGAGGAAACCACTCAATAACGGATATAGCCCGACCGAAAAGGAGCCATGAAACAAGAATGAAACCCAACTGATCATTAGCATTGTCCCAATCCTCTGTCAACCTCCATGGTTGCCATGTCACAGCTACCAAATCATTGAGGGTCGCCCGGTACTGCTCTATCTTACCCAACGCGGGCTGAGTAATCAAACCTCTGTAACTATATATACGGTTCCAATGGCTATCTCAAATCCTCACACACGGGTTGGGTAACTGGCAGGTGCTCACATGCCCACACCTGTAAAACAAATACTCTTGCAGACATACTCTTTGCCTCTCTATAGGAAATCTCATGCATCTTGTGGTACATATGGGCTAGCATACACTAGCCCCACCTATATCTGATAGGCTCGACTAGCATTCTCTCTAGCATTCAACCCCAGCCACACTCAAAACCATGCTTCCCTCGATTCGACATCAGATAGCATCCAAGGAATGCTGCCAAAACCATAGCCAATCGGTGCCCAAGTCTGTAATCCCTGACCAAATCCTTCCATGGGATGGCTCTACCCATGACAAGATCATCCTGCAAGATCTCTTGTAGTGCTAGTGTACCCAGCCATAGCTGCACCTCATACTCCAATCTAGATCTATGGAAGGGTATCCAAAGAATCCTATATATATCCTCTGGTGTCACTATCATCTCACCCTAAGGAAGGTGGAAAGTGCTCATTTCTAAATGGAAACAGTCCACCAAAGCTCCTAGAAGTCCATGATTTACCTGAATCTCAAGTACCTCACAAAGATGTGACAGGCCCAAACTATCAATATGTGCAATCTCTGCATCATCTAACTATCTCACCATCCCACTGATAGCTGGCTGATGTGACCTGAATGCAATGTCTGGGAAATCAAACTGCAAAACATGCGAACAACAATGCACGATCAGTACTCGACTCATGATTCACAATAATAAATGCAAAAATAATAATTAAAGCATTATAGACATCCTACAGACAAAAACAATGCTGACACAAATGATATTGGACATGACACAGACTCATTTTGCATTCAAATTGCAATATTTTCTCTATGCGAAGAAGAAGCCTTTGGCGTGAAGAAGTTTTTTGGCTTGCGTGAAGTTTCATCCCCACGCGAAGTTGTATGCCTGTTTGCATGAGAAACCCCCCTGTCGAAGGGTTTCCCACGCGAGATGTGGGTACCCTCCTGCATGAGGATACCCACTGACCAGTGTGAGAATCTGCCTTTTGGTAGTTTCTCGTGCGAGCTTTCTTCATGGGCCGCATGAAGAAACTAGTTCCTTGCACGAGGACTCGCGACCCACTTTCTAAAAACATGCAAAAACAATGAAAATTTGACAGAAATAAATGAAATTTGAATTCACAGAGAGGGTAATCGGCCACTTACCAGAGGCCCATACATTTTTGGCTGACTATGCCACCTAGATCGCTCAAAATAATGAGTGCTCACAGGGACCACCATTTTTGCTCAGAGCTCAAATCTCAAAAGTCAACAGATGTAAATGATTTGAAAATGACCTTTTGGACTCATATATAGGTTTTGACCTAATTTTCAAAAGTGATCCAATTTGCATGAAAATTTCACCACTAGCTAACTCGACCGCTTTGAATCCATTTTCATGATCGAAATCAAAATATGACGCTTCTATATAGCTCAAAATTATATTTAAATTTTTTTGGGACCGACGCGATCAGACACTTGTGCAGTCAACTTTTTGACATCACTTTCTTGTAAGAATCATATCTAATCAACATTTTCTCAAATATTCAACTCTTTTCATCAAAAGTCAACTCTAGTCAACTTTGGTCAACCCTAGTCAAACTTGGTCAACCAAACCTCGAAATCACTCAAAATTGATTCTGAATCTTTCAAATTCTCTCGTAATCTATTCTGAGTTCTTCTTGATCTCTGATTCAACATCTATCTATGATTTCTCACTCTCAATCATCATTATGACATGTCATCTTTCCATTTCGCTCTCGAGGGGGCAGGATGATTACATCATTAAATCACTTCAAATCTATTTTTTATCAATTTGATCTAATTTTCAAAAATTCTCGTTGCTAGGGGTATCTCATTACTTGGAAAATGTTCATTTTTCATACTTCATAGTCAAAACTAGATACTCCACAATCAATAAGGGCATCTTTGTTCCCTACATCTTATCATCTATTAGGTATCGGGGCAATCTAACCTAGATCCCTGAGGATCAAGCTTCGTTCTGTAGATGGTTCTCAAAATCTTAATCTATTAAGTATCTGAGCAATCTAATTTAGGTTCTTGAGGATCAAGCTCCATTCTGGAGATGGTTCTCGAAAAACTCATCTATTAGGAATTGGGGCAACCTAACCCTAACTCCTAAAAATCAAGCTCCGTTCTAGAGATGATTCTAAATCTCGATCTAACCAGTGTCTAGGAAGTCTAACCTAGATATTGGGGGACTAAGCTTTGTTCTGGAGATAGTCCTAAAAATATCTATTGACTATCTTTTTATGGATAGGTATCGGGGCAATCTAACCCCGAATCTTGAAGGTTGAGCCTTGTTCTGGGGACAATCTTTTGAAAGATGTCAATCTATTAGGTATCTGAGCAATCTAACTCAGATCCCTGATGATCAAACTTCATTCTGGAGATGATTCTCAAAATATTAATCCATTAGGTATCAAAGAAATCTAACCCAGATCCCTGAGGATCAAGCTTCATTATGAAGATGACCCTTGAAAACTCTACTTGACCGACGTCTTGGCAATCTAACCTAGACTTTAGAGAGTTAAGCTCTGTCCTAGAGATGGCTCTGAAATATTCATCAATCGATATTTGCATCATCAATTTTTGAAATCTATTCTTCTGTGCTTCAGGCATCAGACTATTCTTTAAATCAATGCGCTGCTCGCACATCAATTCAAAGAGGGGAAAAATGTAACCCCCCAAAATTGGCATCTCGCAACCCTAACCAATTTTGTTGCCTTTGTCATTCTTTTGGATCATCAAAGTCCTATTGTACCAGGCAATTTAGAGTTTTGACTGACTCTACTCGACTTGAGTGTCAAATACAAAAAAGCCTAAATCTGCATTAATCATAACATTATATTTAATTCCTAAAACATCAATTAGCTAATCAAACCATATGATTGAATTAATTTAATTATAAAGTCCTAGCACTTTAATTAAATTAAATTATCCCCTTTTAGCTAAAACACATAAAAAATAATTAAATAATATTTAACTATTAAATAAATATTCTCATTTCAATAATTGAATTTAATTATTCAAATAATTGAGAAAATACATTTATGAGGTCATATTCTATTTATTTAATTAAATATTCTCTCAAAAATATTCTTTCCTGTCTAGAAATGGAAACTTTGAATTAACTGTGCTTTAAAGAGAAAGAAAGCAGATAAAATAAAAAAGAAAACAGTTACAAAAAAAAGAGAAAAACACTTCATAGTTTTCTTTTAAAGAAAGCTTGCTAATATGAACTAGCTTTTCTATCTGTTTTATTTCAAAAATGAAAGCTTTCCAATCTAAACTGGCTTTTCTAACTGTTTTATTTCAAAAAGGAAACTTTCTATTCTGAGAAGACTCCTAGTCTATAAAAGAACTCCCATTTCTCATTGAAGGATATGCATTTTTAGAAGAAAGAATTGCTGCTGCATTTCAGCTCATAATCTCATTTTTAATTAAACTCATTTGCAATAGAATAGCTTCATTTTATTAGATTAATCTCATATTTCTTATCACGTCTTAGTTTAATTTCATTTAGATTAATCTTGCATCTTTCATGTTCTTAGATTAATCTTGCATTACATTACATTGCATTCATGGAGAAAAATCCTTCATTCTTGGATTGGTCTAGGTTGTGAGACTCTCATTTTGAGAGCTATTCAAAACCCCATCTGGATAGAAGGCAACAGGTTGAATCATACATGCATGCAGGATGAATAAATCATATTCACTTTTGTATGTGGCTGATGAGCAAGGACTATGTTGAAGTGTATGGTTGAATAACAAGGCCACATTTAACATATACAACACTCTCCTCTTTCGTATTTACCACCAGCTCATAAGTGTTGCGAGTGATGGTGAGCCTATAGGAAGCGCGGATCCTACCGGAGTGACTGGGAGACCAAGAGAAAGTCGGGCACTCATTGTTTTGCCTAGCTGTCGGGATGACTCAAGCTGGGTATGGAGTTGTTACATTATTGGTGCTGGAACTTTGAATGGGATCGGGGCCAAGGTACTCTCCTTTTCTTTCCCCTTTTCTCTACTCTGTTTGGCCATTCCAGAGCCGGAAGTAGATCCCCTCAAAACTAGGCCATCTCGACGGGAGCTCTTTCTGAAAACCCATGAAAAATATTCGTGATTGCATTATACAATGCCTTGGGTGATGTCCTTTATTGTTAAAACTTCTGGGGTGTCCCAATCCACCAGAGGGAGATCCATCTTATCGATCATTTGTAATTTGTATGATGGGTCCTCCAAGGGCCCGCTATTTGAAAATTCTTTTGGAAAGGTCTGAAGGTCGAGGCACTTCATCATCCCTTTTGTCATTCTTTCATACTTTTGACCCCGAACATCGAAGTCATCTTGGGAATCTGCCCAAAAAACCTCCAAGTGAGGCTCATGGGGCGCTGAAGCCTAGGATAATGTTGTGTTTATTTTTTTGAGCGGATCAAAATTGTCCTGTGCTAGATAGAATTCTGCTAGCCCTAGACTCTTTAACTCATTATCGTCTTCTTTGGCCACTGCAAGGCTGCAAGAGTAATTCCTGCAAGTGATTGGGAAAGGGATGGAGGTAACTTTCTTAACTCCATAAAGTGCATGGAGCTCAAGGATTTGCCTGTGAAACTCCATCAAAATAATCCTATCCCCATAATGCTTGGGTAATAGGTAGGGCTTTTTGGAGAATCTGGTCACCCGAATCTAAGAATTCTAGTGAAATTGAATAAAATTATTTCTGTATGAACTCACTAAGGCCATAGCCTCCTTTGAAAGCTGGTAACCGACATCCCAAGATGGTATCAAAATTTTATAGTAAAAGAAGGTATCGTTTACTCGGCAAAAATTGGGGAAGCTGGCTTCCCACTGAATTTGGGGGAAACGATCCCACGGAGCATTCTGGCTGGGCCCGGTCCCAAGGACTCCCACTATAACTAAACCCTGAATTCTAGGTCTCTGCTATGCTAGTGCCTATAGAACATAGAAAGTCATGTAGAAATTCGGTGTCTCACTGACGTTGTTTAGCTGAAAATCTACATGATTGGAAACAATGGTTCCTTAGTCTGCCCGTTGGTGGTGATGCTATATAAAAAGTAATACATCTAGGCTGAGAAATCTTAGGCATGTGATTTCCTGAAGACCCGACATAGAAAGATGATACCCGCCTATATGATTTCTTTGAAATGTGTGTGGGGGATCTCCAACTTCATCTTCTTGTAGTTCCTCCTTAGAGACTTTAGCCAATGGGCATTGAGGTGTTGTTTGGCAGCCTTCTATACATTAGTAAAATCTTGTAGTGACGTGGCCTGAGAGATGACAATAGAATTAGAAAACTAGGGGATTCCCAGTCCTTAAGCTAGAGTAGTAGTGTTGAGAGATACTAGGGGTGTTGGGTAGTCTGTTGAAAGGGAAGAAATAAGTATAACAGCCTGGATGGTGGTGTTGTAATGTTTGGCTAGAGTTAGGATCAACTCCAGGGCCTACACAAAGTAAGGGAAGCATGCGGCTTTGATGATGCCGGAGGCGGCCATGTTATTCCTCATACTATCTCTGACAGAACGCTGAGTGAATATTATTCTTACTATGCCTTGTAATTCGGCCCATGGTCTGACCTCTATGTTGGTGATCAGCTGCAACTTGGAATCCACCTTGGATCCCATAATGGCACCAGCCCTTGGATATTTTGTAGTAAGTGGGAGCTTCTCTAGTGCTTTCTCGGCCCTTGACTTGGTGGCCACTCTTTTTGAGGTGGTGGAGATTTTTGAAATTTTGGGAGGGGAAGCTACCTCAGACATATTCATTGATGTTTTTTTGATAGCCTGCAAGAACAGATAATCATGAATACAAGTAATTAAACATAATAAATTTCTGGGTTCTAAAGATTTCATTGTCATTTTGCACCTGTCCTCAAAAAGATGTTAGCTTGCATCAAATCCCAGAAATGTAATAAATAATAGCTTTGAATTTGATCAACACCCTAGGGTTCTGGGGGGTTTTGGTCCATGCAAAAAATGTGATGAAGGCTATGAGATTACATGGAACCTAGAGTCTAGAGAAACTAGCCGTTATTGAAGTGACTGGGCAATAAGTCGTACTGGCCTGACATGGGTTGTCACATGGTTATGCAAAAAATAGAGTAATGGAATTTAAGGTGATAGTTGTCTCAACATAGATTGAATGAATGCCACTTGTGATTGTTTTAAACACTCATACATGGGTAATTTAATCTCACCATCAATGTTTAAGCAATGGGAGGAGAGAGAAAGGCTTCAACTTGAACAGGCGAGGTGCCAAGTTTGAGTCCAGCAAAAACCAAGTGGGCGAGCTCAAATTGGATTCAAAAATATAGAGGGTGTGGTGAACTCACCATAGGATGGGTTAAACTTAATGAGATATACAAAATAGAAATGAAAACTACCCTAAGATGCTATTTACATAGAAGGCCGAAGAACCAACCTATTTACAACAGTCATCGACCAACGACTAAAAAATTTACAACCATTTACAAAAGCACTCAGAAATTTACAAATATTTACAACTATTTACACTTTATCTACATTATCTACAAATGTACAGAAAAAAACAATGCATAGAAGGTGAACAACCTTCCTGCAAAGCCATCCCGCCAATGGGAGGCAATGATGAAGACCAGAAGACGAAGGAAGACAAATCCCAAAAACAAAGAAACAAAATGTGAACCAAAAGAAAGAAAAGAACCAAAAGTGCCTAGCTTAAAAATAAGAATGAAAAGGGAAGGGAACGAGAGGTGCTTCGTAGATGAACAACTCTAGAAACCCACAAACATACTTAGAACACCACAGGATGGCTTGAATGCACATGGGTCTAAGCTCTAAATCATTGTTAATCACTGTTAACCCTTGAAGAAAATTGCACTGAGCTCTTTGTGAATTCACACAAATCGATCTTAATCGGTTCGAGGGTAATTTTTTTGTGGTAAGTGTAAAAATGATAAGTGAAACCCAATTTATATCCTTTAGGTGAAAATGCACCACTTCCTTCCGCAAGTCTAGAGAAAAAGGCAAACCTCTGAACTCTAGGCCCGGGGAATCCCACGTGATCACACCATCCAACTAAAGAGGTGACAATCACACAAGAATCCTGGAGTCCAGAATTTGGCTGGCACAAAGAAACAAAACAATCCAGGACCGGGCCCTAGAGTGGGGAAGACCAAAAGGGAACACAACAACTATCGTGCGGAGACAAAGACCAGAGAAAACAAAAGAAGACCGAACAGAAACAAAGGAAGAACCAAAAGTAAAAAGGGGGACCCAACATTTTGCTAACAAAATGTAGGGATGGGTATACAGGGCATAAAAAATGGTGACTCGCTAGGAGGAATGCCTTAGTGCATTTGAGAATCATAGAATCTCTAGTTAGCAAAATCAGGACTCATCTTTACTTGAAGCATTTCACTTGCAAGGCTCGAGGTGTTTGAGAAAATATGATTCATCATGATTCAATCCTTCCATTTCTTGTCAGATGTAAGGTGTGTGCTTTGAATAAAATAAATCTGATGACTTTTGGGAGGAACAAAGAGATGACACTGAGTGCATCAGACTAAAATCACTATATCTTACACAATCCCCCAGATCTTAGAATTCTCTATTCTCAATTTTTCTTTCTATCCTTTTGAAGATGGGGAAGGCAGTACTTATTTCACCGTGAACCTTAAGCTTAGCTAATTTTTATGGTGGTACTTCTTTCACCTTACCATTTATTTTAATTTTCTGAATAAGAGGGACATTCTAGACCCGAGATATTCTTTTGATTTTTGGACATGGCCAGTAACTAGTGCAACCGCTATACTCTCAAGGATTATACAATTACTTGCTCTCTATGATTTTCTCTTAACTGATGTCAAGAATTTTGAGATGTGAATCCATTGAAGATTACCCATAGCCTTTTACCATGCATACAAAATAAATTTGGAGTGTGGACAAATCCCACCATGCTAACAACAGATTCTGGATTAACCAAAATGCATAAGACACCATTCCAGGGACTAGATGTCATGTGAAGCATACCTGTCTACAAGAAGAGAGAAACATGTCGGGAACCCAAAAAATAAGACATGCAAAGAAAAAAGAAACCAAAGAAAAAACAAAACAAAGCAAAGAAAATGGCCCCAGAGGACCGTCGACAACTATTTACAAGGACAAGACACTCCCAAGGAGTGCTGGGAAAGTATTTATAGGAAGGAAAATATACATATGATATAATTCGAGGGGAACCTACCTCACACCATCATTTGAAGTAGTATTTGAGAAACTGTCCATTGATGGGCAGTGGAATGACTTCTCCAGTCATGGTGCTGAGGTGATAAGTGTTGGCCCCGTAGATCTCCAAAATCAAGTAAGGTCCGTGCTAGAGCCTTTGGAACTTAGTATGCTTTCCTTTCCTCTCCCAAGCCTTGTTCCACAAAAGGACTAGATCCAAAACCCGAAATGATTTATATTGGGATCTCCTATTGAACCATCATTTGACAACTACTTGATGATGTGCAAAATGTTCCAGTGCTATGTCTCTTTGTTATTCCCTTCTCACTAGGTTCAGGAGGCAAACCTCCACAACGTTATCCTGGGTGTTGAATTCCTGCATGAATTGTAAAATCAAGATTTGTAAGTTTATTGGGAACACAAGACTCTGGCCATAAAATAGGTGAAATGGAGAAGTTCCTAGGTCTACCTTGATTTTGATACGATCTGCCCAAAGGGAGAACCTGAGTTTTTGGGGCCAGTCCTAGGGATTTTTCTCTAGCAAATGTTTGATCACTTCCAGCAGGTTTTTATTGGTAGAATCAACAACATTATTACCTTGGGGATAATAGTTGCTAGAGAAATTTAGGGTGATCTTCCTTTAATAGGTCCATTCTAATAGTTGTGCTAAAGAAAATTCCAAACCATTGTTACACATGATAGAAAAAGGCATTCTGAATTTGGTAACGATGTTCTCTTCCAAGAACTTGATGACTACATTCACCATGTTGTTCTTGCATGGGATTTCCTCAGACCATCGGGTATAGTAATCAGTAGTAGTCAAAATATATTGATGGTTGGAAAATGAGTTGGGGTTTATCTCCCCTATAAAATTGAATTCCCATTGGGTGAAGGGTCAAACTTCAAAGACAGTTTGTAGAGGCATTGCCAGGTTTTGATCATGAGAAGTGGCGGTTTGGCAAGTGTGGCACTTCCTTATGTGAGTGTGAACATATTTGAAGATGAAGGGACAATAGTAACTGGCCCAGAGAATCTGGTGGGTGGTGGCATTAGTTGAGCCATGCCCGGTTCCAAACTGCCCCTGGAATTCTTCTATCATTTTGGAAGCTTGGTCTCTGTCTATGCACCGGAGATAAATCCCCTCGAAATTCATGCAGAAAAGCGTTCCATTTTTTAATCATGAAGTGTGTGCTTTTCACTCGCAGGGCATGATATTTGTTAGGGGGAAGCCCCTCTGGGAATTTTTTGTTGAGAAATAGGTACACCAGATTGGTATACCATGGATCTTGGGTGATGGACTCCAAAGTGTAAGTTTGGCACTCGATGTTTGGAGTGGCCTCTGCCATCGCTTTACACAGTCCCTAGCCTCAAAGTATTTTCATTGGTTGCATTTCAAGATCATATTCCTGGAGGATGGCCATCCATTTCCCCTAATGTTTTCCCAGTTCACTCTACAGTAGTAAAGATTTGACAGCCTGGGCTAGAATAATAGCATGCACTTTTCTCTGAAGAATATAATGTCAAAATTTCTTCACAGCCTGAACTAAAGTAAAGGCCTTCTTTTGTAATGGTGTGTACCAAAATTTTTCATTCTTAAAGGGGGAGCTCATGAAATCAATAGGTATCTCTTCCCCTTCAACCTTCTAGGTTAAAACTGTGGTGACAGAGTGTGGTGAAGCGAAGGAGTAGATGTGGAATGGGAGGGAATAGTCCAGAATTGCCAAGACTAGTACCTCCACTATAATTTGCTTGATTTGAGAAAATGCTCACTTTGCTTCAGGGATCCTCTCAATTTTGGTATCTTTCTTCATCATATCATTGAGTGGTTTGACAATATTAGTGAATCCAGTAATGAACCACCATACAGAATTTATATTTCCAAAGAAAGATCTCATTTCCTTTTTATTGCCGGGCATTTGCAAATTTAGCAGTACTTCAACTCTCTCAGGGTCGATGGATATCCCTTTCTCAGAGACTATATGCCCAAGTAGTTTCCCTTCAGTGACCCAAAATATACACTTCTTGGGGTTAAAGGAAAAACCATACCACTGACATCTCTTACAAATTTGAGCAAGGTGGGCGGGATGATCATGCCTGTCCCGGGAAAAGACTATTAAATCATCCATGTAGATGATTATGCACTTGTTAACCAAGCCTGCAAATGCAATTTCCATAGCCTTTTGAAATTTGGCCCTAATGTTAATTAGGCCAAAGGGAATTATTTGATATTGAAATTTCCCCCACTTGGTGGTGAACACCATTTTCATTCTATCCTTGAATTTAACCATAACTTGGCTATACCCCGAGTACCCGTCGAGGAAGGACATCATTTGTGAACCATTAACAATTTGTAACACCTCATCCAACGAAGGGAGAGGGTGATTATCCTTCTTGGAGGCCTTTTTTAGGTTGCAAAAATCCACACATAGGCAAATCTTTCCATTCTTTTTGTGCACAGGGACGAGGTTGGCAACCCATGTAGTTTTCCAGATAGGAATGATGATCTAGGCTGACAATAATTTCTGAACCTCCTGATGGATCAAGGGTTCGATCAAAGGGTTCGATCAAAGGGTTTATTGGCCTCTTCTTCTACCAGAAAGGCTTGGCATCTAGTTTCAAGGGGATGGTATGAGTCATGATAGATGTATAATAGGTATTGAGATTCTCATATCCCCAGGCAATAACATCAATGTATTCTTGGAGAACTGCGAGAATCTTTTCATTCTCCTCCGGGCAGCAGGAGGTACCAATATTAACAAAATTTTCTTCATCGGCTTTGTCGATGTTGACCTTCTCATATTTTCCTCCCTTGGAGGAGGATGATATCTTGTCTCAGCCCTGGGGGTCCGAATCAAAGATTCTTTCTAGAGCTACCATCCCCTTAGGGATAGTGTTGGTGGGTAGGTCGATGATCCCATCATCTTCTTCCCCCTACCCGGTATCGTCATGATCAATTTCCTCCATGATATGATCTTCAAAGATGCCAACATTTTCTATGAAGGCCAAGATGTGTTGGTTATCTTCAAAAACCTAGAAGTGCGTTATATTGTCTGGGATAGACAGGGTGGGGACCATTTCAAAAAACAAATTTCGAGAATTGGGAACCAGCCATCGGCTCAAGGGTACTGTCAGATATAGTGAGGGCATTCGGAACATAGTTACATTTCTGGGGAATGAGTTCGATGCCAAAATCATCAAAATATTTGATCAGGCCCCATACCCAGTTGTGATATGCAATCAGTCTTTTGTCATGACACATGTACTGGTTCTGGATTTGTTTCACAATTAGCTCTGAATCACCCATTGCCCAGAGGCGGGTGATCCCTTTTCTCAATGTGAACAAGAGTTCGAGGACCAAGGCCTTGTACTCTGTGATGTTTTTTGTGTAGTTAAATTGTATCTTATAGGATGTGAGGAAGGATTTCCCTCGTGGGTTGATTAGTTCCACTCTAACCCCACAGCCTTGTTTGGACCGGGTCCCATCAAACTTCAGGATCCATAAATTATTGTCATTTTTATGAGGCTGGGGAGGTGAAGTGGAGTTTGGTTTTTTATTTAGGGTTGGGAGGTTTATGGGGTGATTCCTCTAGCTGGGATGGTGTGCAGGTGATAATTTCCTCTAGAGAATCTTCTGGTTCATGTTCCTGGACGAGAGACACCTCAAGTATACCGCTGGGTGGATTAATTGGCCCAAGGAACCCATCTTTGTGTTCTTTCTCTTGGAAGTTGGCAATGTGGTGGGTAACAGCAGAAATGTAAGGCTCACACTCTAGTTTAGAGTGTTTCTGATAATGTACCTGGCACTAGCTACCAGACAAGAGGGTGGCTAGAGTTTCCTTGCTACCTTGTGAGTCTACCTCACACTTCAGATTTTCATCCAGATCCTAAATTATTGAGAAATTATAGGATCCTCCCTGGGGATGAAGTCAAAGGTTAGGATTTCCTGTGTTTAGTATACCCTGAGGGAGGATTCAAAGAAGAGGACCTCATTCAATTTCCCAAATTTGGTAAGGGCCTATTTCATTTGAGGATGGCTCTCTACCCAGATCTGACTTAATTTTCCCTTCCAGGGGTGCCACAAGTGGGAGAAGTCCATCAAGAAATACCCGTTGAGGGCCTTTGACCAATTTTGACTTAATAACATCCCATAAGTTTTAGGGATGTCTACCACTTGGATTTCTATGGTGCTCAATATCTGGGGATCTTGGATGAGCTGAATTTGGACATTCTTCAGCTCACCAACCATTTTCATGGCAATTTTGTCCAATTGGATTACTGCACCTTTGGACGGTGTGGGAGTGAGTCTAAGCTTTTGGAAGATGGACAAGGGCATGACATTTCCTGAAGCACCAGAATCCACAAGGAAATTATAAAGGTTCTTCCCTTGGATGTTCAAACCTAGTAGGAAGGGAGGATCCTCTGTATTTCCCTAGAAGACTACCGAGTTGGCCTTGTCAAAAGTGACAGTCTTTGGTGGATGACTGACGACTTCTGGGTTTCCCAAGAGTTGTAAAAGGGACTTCTTCTACTCGTGACAATTGAGAAAAACCTTTATCAAGGTCATGGAGGTAGTGGTGCTTTCCAACGCCTTAGTGATGTCAAACCATCTCCTTGGGTAAATTTGGCTCCCCCCAGCCGAATCCCTAGAGTGGTTGGGGCCAGGTCCTTTCGGTGGGAAGGAGAGATCATTTACATTATCCTGGGGGGTGGTTTTCTTGGGAGGCATTAACATGTAAGTTGTCCCTTTGCCAGCTTGAATTTGAGTGTTATAGGGAGTTTTTGGGATGGTGAAGGCATGGGCTTCAAAGGCTGGGATGTATTTGCCAAAGAACTCTTGCAACTTGGGTTCTTCTTCATCTTCTTTGTCTATCTCAAAGAAGACGGTCTCACACATGAAGGTAGTGTGAGAGGGCTCTGATGAGGATGATTCCAGGGGAGTGGGATCAGTAGGATATTTCCTGTCTGATTGGGAGATCATGATGATCTTCTCTAGTGTGGCATAGTTCACCTCAGAATGTGAGCCAATATCATGCAATCTACACCACATGGTTAGGGGGTGGAATTGTGTGAGCTGCATAGAATGACTAGGTCCAGCACCACCCTGAGTGGTGTTTTGATTCAGAGGAGGACCACCTTTATTCATGTTATTTTTCCATTGATTTTGGTTGGGCCAGGGCCCGTTATTATAATTTTAACCTTTGGAATTGGCATTCCATTGGCCAGAGGAAATATTCCCTCTCTATGAATTGGGGTTGTAGGGTGTGGAAGGCCCCACCTTTAGCTATCCTATGTCCATCGTAAAGGAGGACACCAACCGCTGGAGGGATTCAACTTCAGAGGATAGCTGGGTAGTTGTGTCACAGTGTGACGACTATTGTGGTGGATTGCCTGGGAAAGTGGGAGCGGCTCCCAGAGTCAAGGACGACAATCCTCTAGCCATGGACGACTGGAAGAAAGGTACTCTAGGGGATTGTGTCAAAGGTTTTTGCATCTTCTGCGGTTGGTTCTAGGGAATGTATTCTAGACCAAGGATTGTCTGGGCTTGAGATGGGTAAACGTACTGGGCCTATTGGTCTATTGGCGGTGGGCCCATGGCCATTGTTGGGGCACCCATTTCTGGATTGGGGTTGTATTCTCCAGTGTAAGGAGTTCTGTTGGGAAACATATTGAAGGGTAAGCTTTGTCCAATCCCATCAGGGGCTTTGCTCAAACTGTGAAACAAATCCAGGGCTAAGTTGTAAATGTTTTCCTGAGTATCCCAGTCATTAGCAGAAGTAGTTCCCCAGAGGAGAGTAGAAACAATGGGGTCCATGGCATTCAGATATGTTTGGATGGTCACATCAATGGATGGGATGAAAGGGCCCATGCACCACTTCAAAGAATGTTGGAACTAATGGTTGGATATAGTGAGAGGCTCGTTAGATTCCTTCCTGATGGAGATAAACTAGCTGTGGGACCAAGCTGGGTCCATGTGAATGTGGAAGGCCCCTAGAAAGGTGTCTTCCATATCTTGCCAACTATTAATGGAGTTGGCAGGAAAGTTTAGGTATCAGTTCAATTCATTCTGTCCTAAAGACAGAGGAAACATTTGGGTTACAATGTCTTGATATTGTATCTCATGTTTGTTCATGGAATATTTATAGGCCTAAAGATGTGTTTCTGTAGTTTAGGGGCGTATATGCTTGTATTTGGGGAAAAAATTCTCCAAATATGGAGGAAGATCATTAGTAACACCAGGGAACTACCCCATTGGGGACCCAGTATTACTGAAGTAGGTAGCCATTGGGACTGTTTGGTTTTGGTTGGGTTGGACGTTAGTCCCTAGGATTATCTCAGGGATTTAGGTATTCTGGTGTGTAGCGAATCCACAGATAAAATTGGCTGGCTGTCTCATTTGTTGGGTCCTTTTCTTTTGGATGGGAGGTCTGAGTTCTACAAACTCTCTAGGATTCAGGGTTGATCAGAGGATTCTTTGAAAGCATAGAGGTGAGAATAACCCTATCCCATGAAAATATTACTTCCTAAAACTACTGCTTGGGGAGCCCTCAGGCAATGTGAAATCAAAATCTTCCGAGGGAGATGAGCTCATGCCCTCCTTCTAGCACTAGTTTTTGTTGACAGGACTTTGTGATCGGCTCCACCAACAGAGATAAGTTATCACTAGGTACCGGGGTACCAGCCAACTCTACCTAAAGAGGTTTACCAGAGAATGAATTCTCCTATCCTCCAAGCACCTAGTAGTCAGGTATCAATGGTGTGGGGGAGCTAAGTTGGGCAGGTGACTATTGTTTGAGGGGATAGCTGGTTTTTACTCATCTTTTTGGGGATTTCAAAAGGGATGAGGTTTCCTGTAAGAATTTGGATTATTAAAGAAAAATCAAAAGATAGATCAAGGTTAGACGTATATCTCTACCTATAGTTATGCAATATATATTCAAACATAAAACAATGCTCCAATATTACAAGATAACTACACTAAATACATAATACACAATGAACCAATGATTCATATGCATTCAATAGCAAAGGGAGATAAGATAATTAATCTAAACTAAAACATAGGAGCAAAGGACATAAGAAAACATATAACACAAAAGATGTTAGGTAACTTTAGAGATCAGAACAACAACAACACATGGCCACAAGATGTTCTTCCTTCTTCCATTAGCTTGAAAATGTTCTAGCATCACTGGGGAGTACATTCATGGCTCCAAGGGAGAATTCTAAGCTACTGAAAACAACTGAAAGTAAAATTCTATTTGCAATGAACTTGAAAGTACTATGCTTCTATTACTATTGGACTGCAAAATCATCAATTTTTCTGACCCTTGTTAGGGCATCAGACTTCTTATTTATACACAAACTTTACGTAAAACTTGACCTAATCTACCTGTACACTTGATAGACATAATATATTATCTATGGTCGGTACTACCTGCACCACTTACAATAGCCTCAAGATATATAGAGGTCTAACAAGACAAAGGAAGAAGATAGAGGAGAAATCTAGAAGAATTGGCCTAGAGAAGAGAGCCGAGGTACTTATGAAAGAAATTTGCTTGTCTTGATAACCTAGGCTACATGCCTCATTAATACAAATTGTGGCTCCCTGTCTTTGATGCACATAAAGTAATTAATGTGGGAGTGGGGCCTCAAGGGAATCATCTGTCACAACCATCTCTTCCACTTGACATGCCATTTTCTGGATCACCTATATTTTGACCCTTATTAACCGCTTGACAATGATCAGTCAGCTCCAGGGAACCTTGATGTAGATCACTGTGAATGAATACAAAAATTGGACCCAGAATTCCAGAGTTCAGGAGCTTACGCTCAAAGAATAACAAATTTGCAAAACTTCACCCTACTAGAAAAAATCTCCAGAATATGAAGGACTTTATTTCCTTATACTCTTTTGAATGCCTCCAAGATCTAGAGGATTCCTTCTTCCTCTATCTCTTTTATACAATTTTGGCATTCTTTGGCCACCTCCAACTATTCGCCCACATCCCAGGCACCCTCCTTGAATTCTACAGCCATCTTTAGGGCATCATGTACCCAGAGCACCATCCGGGTGAGGCATGGCATTTTATCCTTATCAAAATATTTAAGAGTATGGAACCATGATTCCATTATCTCATCAAATTTACCAATAGAAAAATCCACCAGAGCACAGGTCTTGGTGCTAAAGGGATCGATTTCCAAAACCCTTGTAACAAATGCCGCATATGAATTTAATGAATTTTCAATCGCTGAGACTTTATCCTTCAAGACTGCTACCAGTTTCTTTCTTGTCTCCATTTTGAGACCAAGTCTGGATTGTTGGACCCAGAGGAACCCAAAATGTTCATCCCCCAAAATTCCTATCTCCGCGACAATATCTTCCCTGATGTTCATTATTTTCTCAAGCTCACCACTCCATTCTTCGTACTTTTCTATCTCCCTCTCCCACTAGGAAATGACATCATTCACAAGGCCCACAATGTTTCTAGCCTGGTGAAGGTCTGGGAGGGTAGCTGTTAGGAAGTGTCTTATGGCTCCTATATGTTTTGTCACCCCATCATCGACAGTTTGCGCTTTATTCTTCATGGTTCTCAACACGTCAATGTCACCCTGTGAGAGTGGTGTTTTAGAGGCGGAGACCTCCAGAGGAATCACAATTAAAGGTTACATTAATTTTGCAAGAAGCCCAAGGAGATTGGCATTTTATTCTCTTTCCTCCTTCAGTTTCTAGGCTTGTTTGTCATATTGGTCCTCAATTTCCTGACTAGCCTCTTTTAACAGGTTCAATTCTCCCTATTTGTCTCTCCTCCCCAGAAGAACTTATGTGATTGTATATTTCATAGCCCCTATTGCTACTTATTTTGCATCTGGGGGAGGCATTTCTACCATCATGATTGTATTTCCTCCCATACTGATCTGAAGGGTATGGAGGGTCCAGGATTTTTTGGTCTTTTGAGCCTCTTGGTTTTTTTTCCATCATTTTGGTCAGAGAGGGGAGCTCTGACTGCTATTGGGGACTTCCTTTTTCTTGATTCTACCAGCCACTATGGTGGCAGGGGTGGTCTTACAACTAATTCATGGTTATTGGGGTTTCCTTAGGGGGCTGGCCGTACTTCTTTGACATTTGTATTCTCTGCAGAATCCTTTTCTCCACTCTTGGGATTTCCCATTTCTCCCACCTCCATGGAATTTTTTTTTGTAGTGTTAGGGACCCCACATTCCCCAAAACCTATGGCATCGATATTCATGTTTTCGAGGTTCTCCACCATGTCCTGTTGTTTCTAAATTTCTTCGACATTATCTGCCAGGACATTCTCCTCCGAGGGCACATTTTCTGGAGGGGGTGAAGGTGTCTAACCTAGATCTAATTATTGTGCTACATAGACGACCTTGCCAAATGTTGGATTCTAGGGTAATGGGTCACCTAGAGTATCTAGAGGCATTTGGAGCATGACGACTGGGGGTACAATTTTTCCCATGGGTCCAATTTCCCTAGTCATTGTCGGCTGCTCATCTTGTGTTTTCCTTCCCTCTATCTTGGTCCCCAAGACCGGTTTTCTTCCACACTTGGTGTGTTGTCTTGTTCTTTCTCTTTCTCCTGGGATTCTTCTTCTGGGGAAATCTCTTTTTCTTGCCTTTCCCCCTCCTTGGGGATATTTTATGCCTCTTGTACGATGATCTCTTCCACTGTCCTCTCCACATATTCCTACTGGTTTACCAGATTGTCAGTCTAGAAGATGTCATCAAAAATGTCATGGGGAGGGGAGGCCTATAGATGATCCTCTACTTTGGGGGTGGAAGGGATAAGTTCCATAGGAATGTTTCCCAATTTGCTAGGGCTTACATCTGTGCTTGGTGGAGGATTATCCTCCCTTGGTTTCTTTATTCTTGTTTATAGAGGGACCCCAACATCCAAAATAGATGCACTCTCCTCTTCTATATTTACCACCTAGCTCATAAGTGTTTCAAGTTATGGTGAGCCTGTAGGAAGGGAAGATCCTACCAGAGTGATCAAGAGACCAAGAGAAAGTTGGGCACTCATTATTTCGCCCAGCTATTGGGATGACTCAAGATGGGTATGGATTTTTTCAATTATTGGTGCTAGAACTAAGGACAGGACCAGGGCCAGGGTGCTCTCCTTTTCTTTCCCCTTGTCTCTGCTCTGTCTGGCCATTCTAGAGCCAAAATTAGATACCCTCAAAACTAAGCCATCTCAATGGGAGCTCTTTCTGTAAACCCATGAAAAATATTCATGACTGAGTTGCACGATGCCTTGGGTGACATCCTCAAATATCAAAACTTTTGAGGAGTCCCAATCCACCAGAGGGAGATCCATCTTATTGATCCCTTGTAATTTTTATGATGGTTCCTCCAAGGGCACCCCACTATTTGAAAATTCCTTAAAGGTCCAAAGGTCAAGGCGTTTCATCATCCCTTTTGTCATTCTTTCATACTTTTGACTGTGGACATCGAAGTCATCTTGGAAATCTGCCCAAAAATCCTCCAAGTGAGGCTCATGGGGCATTGACACCCGGGGTAATGTTGTGTTTATTTTTCTGAGTGGATCAAAATTGTTCCATGCTAGATAGAATTCCACCATCCCTAGAATCATTAACTCATTATCGACTTCTTTGGCCACTGCAAGGCTGCAAGAGTAATTCCCGCAAGTGATTGGGAAAGGGATGGAGGTAACTTTATTGACTCCATAAAGTGCATGGACCTCCAAGATTCACCTGCAAAACTTCATCAAAATAATCCTATCCCCACAATTCTTGGGTAATAGGTAGGGCTTGCTGGAGAATTCGGTCACCCAAATATAATAATGCTAGTGAAATTGAATAAAATAATTTTTGTATGAACTCACCAAGGCCATAGCCTCCTTTGACAACTAGTAACTGACATCCTGATATGGTATTAAAATGTTATAATAAATGCAGGTATCATTTACTCCAAAAAAATTGGGGAAGCTGGCTTCCCATTGAATTTGGGGGAAATGATCCCATGGAGCATTCTTGCCGGGCCTGGTCCCAAGGATGCCCACTATAACTAAACCCCAAATTCTAGGTCTCTGATGTGCCAGTTCCAATAGAACATACAAATTCATGAAGAAATTTGATGTCTCGCTAACCTTGTTCATCTTAAAATCTACATGATTGGAAACAATTGTTTCCCAGTCAAAATTATGCCCGTTAGTGGCAATGCTATATAAAAATTAATACATCTAGGTTTAGAAATCATGGGCACGTGATTCCCTGAAGACCTTGCATAGACAGATGATCCCTACCTGTATGATTTCTTTGAAATCTGTGCAGTGGATCTCCAACTTTATCTTCTTGTAGTCCCTCCTCAGAGTGTTCAGCTAGTGGGCATTGAGGTACTTCCTGGCAACCTTCTATACATTGGTGAACTCTTGTAGTGACGTGGACCGGGAGATGACAATAGAATTAGCAAACTGGGGGATTCCTTGTCCCAAAGCCAAAGTAGCAGCACTGAGAGATACTAGGGGTGTTGGGTAGCCGGTTGGAAAGTGAGAAGAAAGTATAATAACCCGGATGGTGGTGTTGTAATGTTTGGATAGAGTTAGGATCAACTCTGGGGCTTGCATAGAGTAAGGGAAGCAGGCAGCTTTGATGATGCCAGAGGCAGCCATGTTCTTCACCATACTATCTCTTGTGGAACGCTGAGAGAACATTATTCTTACTCTGTCATGTAATTTGGACCATGGGTTGACCTCTGTGTCAGTGATCAATTGCAACTTGGAATCCACCTTGGATCCCATGATGGCACCATCCCTTGGATATTTTGCAGTAATTGGGAGATTCTCTAGTGCTTTCTTGGCCCTTGACTTGGTGGTTTCTCTTGTTGAGGTGGTTGGGAGTTCCGAACTTTCGGGAGGGGAAGCTACCTCAGATATTTGATTGATGTTTTGTTGATATCCTGCAAGACCGGACAACCAATAATACACTTGTAATTAAACATAATAAATTTCTGGGTTCCAGAGATTTCATCATTATTTTGTACCTATCCTCAAAAAGATGTTAGCTTACATCAAATCCCAAAAATGTAATAAACAATAGCTTTGAATTTGATCAACACTTGGGGGTTCCAGGGGGTTTTGGTCCATGCAAAAAATGTGATGAAGTCTATGGGATTACATGGAACCCATAGTCTAGAGAAACTAGCCGTTATTGAAGTGACCGAGCAATAAGTCGTACTAGGCTGATGTGGGTTGTCACATGGTTATGCAATAAAAAGAGTAATGGAATTTAAGGTGACATTTGTCTTGACACAGATAAATGAATTCCACTTGTGATTGTTTTAAATGCTCACACATGGGTAATTTAATGACACCATCAATGTCAAAGCGATGGGAAGAGAGAGAAAGGCTGTAACTCAAACAAGCAAGGTGCCAAGTTTGAGACCAGCAAAAACCAGGTGGGCGAGCTCAAATTGGATTCAACAATATAGATGACACGGTGATCTTGCCATAGGACAGGTTAAACTTGAAGAGATATACAAACTAGACATGAAAACTACCCTAAGATGTGATTTGCATAGAAGGCTGAAGAACCAAACTATTTACAATAGTCATCGACCAACCACTAACAAATTTACAACCATTTACAAAAGCATTCAGAAATTTACAAAGATTTAGAACTATTTACACTTTATCTACATTATCTACAAATGTAAAGAAAAAAACAATGTATGGAAGGTAGACAACCTTCCTACAAAGCCATCCCACCAATGGGACGCGATGACGAAGACCAGAAGACAAAGGAAGCAAAAACCAAAAAACAAAGAAACAAAACACGATCCAAAAGAAAGCAAAGAACCAGAAGGGCCTACCTTAAAATGAGGAATGCTAAGGGAAAGGCACGGGAGGTGATCCATAGATAAACAACTCTAGAAACCCACAAACACACTTAGAACACCGTAGGATGGCTTGAATGCACACAGTTCTGAGCTCTAAATCACTATTAATCACTGTTAACCCTTGAAGAAAATCACACTTAGCTCTTTGTGAATTCTCACAAATCCCTCTTAATTGCTCCAAGGGTAATTTATTCATGGTAAGTGTAAAAATGACAAGTGAAACCCCATTTATACCCTTTAGGTGAAAAAGCACCACTTCCTTCCACAAGTCCCGATAAAAAGGAAAACCTCCAGACTCCGGGCCCGGGAAATCCTGTACGATCACACCCTCCAACTAAAGAGGCAAAAATGGTACAGGAATCCCAGAGTCTAGAATTTGGCTCACACAAAGAAAAAAAACACTCTGGGACTCGGCCTAGGATTGAGGAAGACCAAAAGGGAACACAACAACAGCCACATGGAGGCAAAGCCTGGAGAAAACAAAAGAAGACCGAACCAAAAAAAGAACCAAAAGCAAAAAGGGGGGCGCAACATTTTGCTAACAAAATGCAGGGATGGGTATGCAGGTTATAAAAAGACCTTAGGTTAAGTCTTTAACCTTGTTTCCAAATTTTAGTCAAGGGTCTTTAGGTCCTAGGGGGTAAATTGTTCTTTGGTGACTTACTTCTCATTCATCTTGAAACCTTCCCCTAATGTGTTTATTAGATAAATTATTTTCCTCGCCTATTTGAGCCTAGCGGGTTTTCAATCCTTCTCCTTCATTTGGTGTTTAGGTGATTTAGGTATGTCAAGAAAAGGGGTGTCATAGCATCTTCTGAATGAGAATTAGTCACCCTCAAATCTGTAATGCTCAATGTGTTTTCGGAAAGGTTAAACATATGATTTACATAACCGATTCATAAATATTTTGTTCATAAAAAAAGTTTTTCAACTCTCAGAGATATCAAGTTGCGGAGTAGTGGCAGTGATCGTGTAGCATCCGGAAAAGTCAGTCTCAAAGGTGTAACCCCGACACAAGTGAAAAGAGCAAATAAGAGGTTAAGTGCTCCCGACGGAAAATAAGTTGTTTAAGTGCAAAAGGATAAAAGGTGAAGCCGTCGGGATACTTTTCCAAAATAAAGGAAACAAACTTACGGGAAAAGTATTCTCTTATGTTCTTTTCCCACACAAGGTAAAATGGTCTAATGTTTATTCATTTTGACATCGAAAGGAAAGTATGTTCTTTTTCTGCAAGACTAAGGCTTTGTTTCGACAAGTGGCTAATGAACATAAAGTTAAGTGTAAGCTTTCAGATTTTGAGGCCGTTATGTTCTCCAAAATGGGAAGTCTGAATAACCATTGATTATCAAAATTTAATGCTAATCCTGTCATTGCGTCTATTAGCTTACCTTAATGTCATTCATGTGGAGCCAATATTTGGATCTTAGCGGCTATTTCTTTGGCATTTTCCATCATTTTCTGCTCACCGTATTTGAATAGCAAGTTATTTGTCTTCACTCATGTTCTTAGTTTTATAGAAAATGGAAGTTAAGGCTTTTGGTTACGATAGATTAATTGGTCTTGAGAGTGAATTGAAAGAAGTTTCTAACACATCTGTAAGATTCTTTGATCTCAGAGATTTGCACAGGAGATTGAATTCTCATCCAATTCACCCTATTACACAAAAGCTCAAGGACAATGGTTTGGTAGAAGCTGCAGGGTTTCCAATGGTAGTTCAAGCTCCTTAGCTTGTCAGAGAATGTATAGAGAAATACAACCTGGTGACAAAGAAAATCATGTTCCCATATCAGTCTATTTATTTGTTGATTGATCAAACCCTAATCCAATCCACTTTTGGCATTCCGGCGAAAGACATGTATTGCGACATTGACTTCGGTTCATCTACGTCTATGTTTAATGAAAAGAAGACTCTAAGGAGGGAAGACATGCAGAGGACCTGGTTCTAGACCCCTCGATCAAAGAAGAGTAAGATGGCGAAGACTCTCTTTGAAACAACCCTAAAGAGGGAAATTATAGATACTCTGGCCCAGCTAACCAGATTGGATGGAAAACCCGAGATCCTGGATCTTGTTGAACATAATTTCTTCCTTATTCAAGCCATTTGCATAGAAAATATGTTCATTGACTAGGTAGAAATCCTGTGTGAGAAGCTAGCATCCTGGTTGAGTTCCTCTTAGGGATTCAAACAATTCTACATGTCTTCATACTTGATTTATGCTCTGGCAACTCAGCACCTGTGGCCCGGCTTGCCAACAATCCATAATTTCAATGACAACACCAAAATATATAATTTCTACCAGAATCTGCAATTGTATCAAAGCTCTCAGGAATATGCTGATGTGAACAGTGCATTCACAATGATAATATGTTGGGAACTTCAAGGTTTCCCAGAAAGAAGATTATTTCTAGAGGCCATCTCGGCAATTAGTCAGTATGGATGTTCTTTCATCCAATTCCTGAGTTTCTCTTTTCTTCAGATAGGAGCCTTCTCTAGATTTCCTAAGAGATTGCCCCGGTATCCTGAAGATAAGGTGGTCTTGGTGGAGCTCTACTGGTAGATATTAGAAGTGAACATTCTATGTTCAAATGTGAAGAAGATTGCCAGAATTCCTTTCCCCGTGGTTGTTGGTCCATATTCCTATGCATCTAGATCTGATGCATGGAATTTGGTAAAGAGCTTTGAGGATAAGATCAAGCTACTTGATTATGAGGTTCTTAGGTCTCAATATGATCCTATGGGTTTTTTTAGAGATCACTTGAAGCTCAGACATGCCTACAGACATGTCTCAGATATTGAGGATTTATGGGCTGAATATTTTAATGAGTATCAGACATGGGAGAAATTGTGGTTCCATTTAACTCTGGATGAAATTAAAATGTATAATAATGTTGTTGATGTATCTGATCTTGCAGATGATGGCCTCTTCATGCATCCTTCATCCTACGACTAGATCAAGGTGTTTCCCATTTCTTCCTCTCCACTAATTGGTCTAGTGGTTGATTCATTGGAGCTTCTCATGAGAGGCATTATCAAGAGAGTCGACAAGTGGTTGGAATGGACAAGAGTGCGATGGAAAATAACTACTGGCATAGGTTCATCCAGATGAATGACTTCAGGTGTTGAGAAATCAACTCCAATGACCACTTCTTCTACAGCACCATCAATTTTAGTAGGTGCAATGAAACCCACCGGGAAAGGAGGCGACCAGCCTCTGAAAAATAATGTCCCTATAACTTTGACCTATGGAGGTGGTTCTCTCCCGAACATTGGAAACATAGAGGAGAAGAAAGAAGATAAGGAAAAGGAAAAGAAGAAAGAAAAAGAGGTGTCCATGACCAAGCCTCCCTCACCAATTCCAGTCATCACTTTGGATGACACAAACGGGATGGATGCTCAGGACTCCTCTTAGCCAGAAAACACTCTGGCCCTTTTAGTGACTAAGGTTTCCTCCTTCCCTGTTCCATCTCAAGACAAGCAGACTCCTCTAGTAGCCCAAAAGCTATTTGATCCTACAACTCTTCAGTTTGTAATAAAGGTGTTATCCATAGACTCATGGTTGGAAGAAAACATTGAGAAGAAGAAGAGACAACATGAGGAATCCATTTCTTAAAAGGACCTGATCCTTAAGGCAACCTCATCTCAGCCACCGGTGAAGAAGAAAAATTCTATGGTGGCCCTTTCCCTTGATTCCATAACTAAGCATATGTTAATGGGGATAGCAGAGCCACAGAAAGAAGGAAAGTTTCATGAACTTTCAGCTCATGACTTCTAGATAAGAACTGTGGACCTAGGAGTCTCAGTGCATGACTCAATGGTGAACATCTGGAAAACCACAAATGAGCGGATTGAGGATAGGTTAGAAGAACTCTGAGAATAAAAGAAATTCCTCAAATCTAAAAATAAGGAGCTAATTGAGTATATTAAATCTTCTCTTGGTAGTATTTCATATTCTCAATTTGACCCCAATGCGAAACAAAATAAGAACTTTCTACTGAAGCTACAACAAGAAAGATAGTTTGGGAAAATTGGAAGAGCATGGATAGAGGCGATGAAGGTTCAAGGCCCCATTGTCATCGAGAATTTGGGAAACCTTCTACTTGATGCAGACAAGTTGAAGGATACAACATCAAAGTACTAGGTGACCATCTACAATGCATCCAATGGATTGACAGAGCAACTAGCCACCTTGCAGGATGTGATTGATATGAAGACTAGTGTTGCAATCTCCCATAGCATCCTTAAGACTGGGTAGGAGCCATTGTTTCATTGGAGGCAGTCTCTAGAGTTTGTGATTGAGAGCTCAAGCAGATCAACGAATGAACTCAAGACTATGGTTGAGTTAGTGCAAAGGGAGATGGACAATTTTTTTGAGATTTTGAAATTTTTGCACACGAAATCTTAAGTTTTTGGGAGTGACAAGTTGGTGAATATAGAGTGAATGAAAGCTAAGTTTCTTTATTTAATAGATGAGATTACGGATCTGGCTAGCTTCCAAGTGTCAAGGATCAGTGAGCTCTCTGTGATAGATGCAATGATCAAAAAGGAATCGGAGAAGCTCCAATCTCGGATTGCCAGGTTGGACAAACTGATAGAGATGCATGATTTTTGGATGATCCAAGCTGACAATGTAGTCATTCCAAATGCTAAGGAATTGGGCAAGGCAATGGATGCAATGAAGGCTTATAGAGGAAAAGCCATTACATAGAAAAAGGCATAGAATCTGTCAACCTTTGTCATCTTCCCAATTTTTGTATATTGTAGCCATTTTGGGCATTTTCTCAGCCTTGTTAGTTTTTGTAACCGACCAAGTTTATTATTAGAATGTTCATCTTAGAGTATTGTAAAGAGGCAATCATTATTGTAACTGGTCATTTTTGAGAAGACCTATAAATGTAAATTTTTGTAAAGTAAATAGATCAGAAAAAATTACTTTGGGTGAACCCCTGTAGCTGGGACAACTATGTGCGACTCTGAGTTTGAAGTGATTTTTGTTGTTCATCTTAGTTAGCTATGTGATGTTTTGAATGAGGCTGCTAATATTGGAAATTAAATGAATATTAATGAATTGGGTTTTGTTATTTTCATTTAGTGGATTGTATGTTTACTATCTTCAGCATAATCACTCAAATTTCTTTTCATTGCACATCTTAGTTTAATAGATTAATTCTTGCATAAGGGATTGGGAAGAGGGTTTATAGAGAATGAGATCAAGATAATATGGGTATTGTCAAAGTTTCACAATATTAGTAATCTGGGAATTGCATTATTACACCTTCTTTCTTCATCTCTGCTGGTAGATGGTAGTTTTCATTCATCCCACACTGCATAACAGTTTGTATTTTAGATTGCATATCTTTGAGTAAGTCCCCATTCATTGCCTGAGTTGTTTGAAGTTTTGAGCAACTTGGTTAAACCTCTTCTGCTCTCTGTTTAAGAGCATACACCTAAAAACCAAAAGACAAAATTCATTGCATATCTTTCACATAAGGGATACTGTACCTTTCAATTCAGGTGTCATTGATAGATTCCTACTACTGATCCAATTTGTGGTTACTTTTTGTTCTACGTAAGCCAACATTGGTTATTTTCAAGAGTCATTATATAAATCAAATTTAAAGTAGACAAAATATAAACCAACTATTTTTGGAGACTCTACTGGGGAGAACTTATAATATTCCTAAACTTGCTTAGTAAGTCTGTCTGTGGCTCTACTAAGTGACTTAGAACTTATCTATTTGGCATTCCTAATGTTACATTATGCATATCACTCTTAAGGAGAAATTGTGTTGCCTCATGAAGGACGAGTCCCACTAGAGAAACCTAATCTTCACATCCAGGATGAGAAAGACAACATTATAAACTAGTTAAATATCCTTTCCTGGAAAAGCCAAAAATCCCTTGACCAATAAAGAAGAATCAACTTTGTGCTAGAAAGAGAAGAAGCCAACATTGAGTATTGGGAGGGAGTGTTATAGGAAAGAAGATTGAGAGTTGTGCAGCTATAGTAAACAATTTTAGTAGCTCTAGATGCCAAGTATACCCGAAGTGTCTGGAGAGAAGGACATAAAGATCATGTGTTTGAAGAATTGAAGAAGGCTAAGTTTCCTTTGTTAGAAGACCCTCTCAGAAGAGGAAGAACCAATGCCTGGGATCTTGTCTTTCTACGTATTTGTGGTACTCTTTTGCCACCACCACGCCCTGTTTCCCAGATTCATAGCCATTCTTCTACACCTCCCATCATCCGTAATACTACCTCATTACTGTGTAACGCCCTTACTCTTCATGAGATAGATGCTCCTACCAACATCAATTTTTAGGTTGTGGCAATAATCCTCCCTATTTCAATGGCCATCCCTTGGGGTAATGCCATTGGGCCTCTTCATCTAGGAGCTAATAATGACTTACCTTGAGCTTCTCGAAAGAACTTCCCAAAGTTCAATGGAGATAGGAAAGTATCCACTGATGAGCATATTGCATCCTTCTTCGCCGCATGCAGCATTGTAAACCCTCAGCATGAAGACATGGCAGTAAGAATGTTTGTAGAGACTTTAAAAGAAAATGCTGCTGATTGGTTTCAACATCTCCCTATGGGATGCATAAATAGTTGGAATGATATCAATAACCACTTTGAAGCTTTCTATAAAAGTACAGAAGACGAGCACACACTTCTGACTCAGCTCACACAAATAAAGAAAGAAACTAGTATTCCTATGAGGGACTTTATTGCAAGGTTTAACAAGCTGACTAATAGGATCCCCGCTACTAGCAGGCCTACAGTTGACAACCAAAAGATGTTCTTTATCAGTTCCATGCCTCCTAACATAAGTTTCCAAATCAGACAAGTGCATGTGGCTAACCTGCAAGTCACTCAGACTCTAGTAATTGAGCTAGAAGATGACCTCATAGCTGCCAGGAAATGGAAGCGAGAAGTGGAGAGTGGTGCCTCCACAAGCTCTACTTTTGGTGCAACTAGAAATACTAAGGCAATGCTTCAGAATTTGTCTAATGAGATTATTTCCCTTAAGTGGAAAATGGGAAAGTCTACCCCATCCTTTCAGCAGCCTTACCAGGATATTCCCAGAAACCAACATGAAGGTAAATAGTTGCAGTTGCCACCTGCTCAGCAAAAGCTTGTCATTGAGGCAGCTAAAAAGCATAATATGTGCATTTTTCATCTGAGAGCTGATCATGATGGTGATAGTTTTCTGGAGATGAATAGATACAGGAAGCTAGCTTCAAGCAATGAGCTGACTATTGAATATCCTGAAAGTGAAGAAGATTCTGCTCCCTATGGCGACTTTGATAATTTATTTTTGGAGTATGAATCTGATTCTGAAGTCAGAGGTGATTTCTTTATCACCATGGATGGAATTCAAATGGCAGTAGCAACAAGAAGTCAGAGAGACAAAAATTAGGGAAACTCTATTCCTTCCCAGAATATTGCAACTGGTCCTTTGGCTTGTGTACCCGGATCTTCTACTTCTTCATCTTGGAAGAAGGATCACTCGAAGTCCAAAACAAATGGTAAGTCTCTGTCTTCCTTTGATATAATTCAATACTGAAAGGATGATAGAATTCAAGTGTCTCCCTTAGAATATTTAAAAATTCATCCTAAGTTAAACTTCAGAAGCTTGTAGATTACTGTAAAAGTGACGCTAACTCCATAATGAAACCTAATACAAATTCTATCATTAGTGATGAATCTCCTAATAGTGGCCATTTAAATGATGAAGATCATGTCCTTCCCTTTCTCTTTCAAGAAGAATATTCTTCAATCCTAGCCACTGCTCCTGTCCAGAAACCTGACCCATTCTATGTCTCCCTATTTGTAAATGGTCATAAACTAAGCAATTGTATTATTGAATCCGGAGCCTCTGATAATGTCATGCCCACCTTTGTTTCTAAAGCCCTTGGATTGAACCTTACCAAAACCTTTGGCCATTTTTATTCAATGGATGCTACATAGGTTCCACTCCTAGGTCAGGTAAAGGATGCACAAGTTGCATTAGCTGCACACCCTGCAAACAGGATGAAGCTAACCATCCTGGTAGCTGATATTCTAGCCAGCTATGGTATGCTTCTAAGTAGAAGATTTTGCAGAGACATAGGTGGAGAAATCAAGATGGACTAGTCCCATGCTATAATCCCAGTGGGTATTAAGAAGATAAAGATGAAGCCAGAGGAAAAAGGCCAAATTCACAGTAATGAAGTTTGATGACCCTAAGGCACAAATCCTCTACCAGGAGATGGAATTCAACAATTATATGTTGTTTTTTGATTTTAATCATCAAGATGAAATGCCAGAAAATACTAATAGTCAGGATATCTGGACCTTGGAGTTTGACAATAGTTGTGCTACCACAGAATCGGGAGTTGGCGTAGTTCTTAATCCCCTGGAAGGAGACATGATACAACTTTCTTATAAATTGTAGTTTAAGAACACTAATAAAATAGTAGAATATGAGGCTCTATTGCTAGGCATTACTACTGTGAAGCAAAGAGGGGTGAAAATTCTTAAAGCACTCAGTGATGCAAAGTTGATAGTGAGGCAAGCTCGAGCACAGTATGTAGTGAGAAATATGAGACTGCAGATTTATAAGAATAGAGTCTGGGATGAGATAGAGGACTTTGATGCCTTTTCAATCTAGGCTGTTCCAAGAGAGCACAACACAAGAGAAGATTTGTTGGACACCTCAACTTCACTTCTCCTCCCGCATCCGAAAATAGGAGATAAGAAATACAACGTTGAAGTTCTCTTTAGGCCGAATCTTCTAGATAATGTGGAAATCTGGCAAGTCTTCAACAATGACAAGCAGATACAATCTTTCATGGAAGGATCGGATTAGTTTAGTGATCAATACTTTGAAGGAAGTTCTAGTACCTGTAAGGAGTTCTCTCCATACAACAAGAAGGAGTTGGATGTTGGAGAAGAATAGTTAAAAGGTAACAAAATTCCTCGACACCTAATCTCCCTTGAAATTTTTTTTGTTAGACATGATGCATATATTAGAAAAGAAAGGGATAGGAAAGGTGGTACCTCAGGGGATTTTGATGGAATGAACATAGGCACTAAATATAAACCTAATATAATAAATATTGGCAGTTGTTCCACAAAAAAGGAAAGAGAAAAGGCTAAATGCCTACTCTCTGATTATAAGGATGTGTTTGGTTGGGGCTATAAAGACCTCAAAACTTTCTAGAATGGAGACTTCAAGCACATGATCCCTCTCAAGCCTGAAGCTGTCCCTTTCCGGTAGAAGCAACAAAAATAAAATCCTAAGGTTTCAGATGCCATTTTCAAAGAAGTTCACAAGATGTTGGAGGAAAAAATTATGTATCCCATACATCACTCTACATGGATAGCCAACATCGTGCACGTCCAGAAGAAGAATGGAGAAATTAAAATTTGTGTAGATTTTCAAAATCTGAACTAGGCATCTCTGAAGGATAATTACACCTTGCCCAACATGGCTCATATACTGCAAAAATTAGCTAGATCCGAAATGATGTCCATGTTGGATAGTTTCTCGGGTTTCAACCAGATTGAGGTGGACCTAGAAGATAAGTATAAGACAACGTTCACCACTCCTTGGGGAAATTTTTCTTACAATAGAATGCCCTTTGGGCTTATCAATGTTGGAGCTACCTTCCAAAGGGAAATGAAATCTTCATTTTCAGACCTCCAGGATAGAATAATAGTCATATACTTGGATGATTTAACAGTCTTCTCTAAGAAGAGAGAAGATCATTGAAGAGATCTTGAGAAAGTGCTAAAGAGATGCAGAGAGCATGGCATCTCTCTCAATCCCAAGAATTCTATATTCTATGTCACCGAAGGTAGACTAATTGGTCATATTGTTTCCCACAAAGGAATCTAAATTTACCCTGAGCATGTAAAGGCCATCCAACAATTGAACCTTTTGACAAGCAAATCCAGAACAAGATCGTTCTTTGGATAGGTAAAATTTCTCAGGCGCTTCATTCCTAAATTTCTCAAGATTACAAAATGCATAATTGATATGATGAAGGGTAGTTAAATTTTCAAGTGGAATGACTCTGTGAAGAAGGCATTTGATTTAATCAAGCACGCTATAGCCAAGACACCTGTGTTGGTGCATCCAGATTATACCAAGGAGTTCATATTGTACTGCTACACGTCATCTCATACATTGTCTGCTATCCTGATGCAAGAGAACAATGAAGGGATTCAAGTGCCTATTGAATTCATGAGCACTCCACTCAAGGATCATGAATTGAGATATTCTCAAATGGAGAAGCATGCATATGTAGTGGTAAGGGCACTGAAGAATTTTATATTCTATGTATTACATTCCCATTATGTTATTTATATTCCTGATTCTGCTGTCAAGAGCATTTTGACACAACAAGAAATAGGATGTAATACTAGAGGTGCATGGATAGCGAAGGTACAAGAGTATGATATTGAACTCAAGACAACAAAGCTAGTTAGAGGAAACATCTTGTGTAAAATAATGGCTAAAAATCAGGAAACAAAGCATGGTTAGTCTTCTTGATCCCTGGTTTTCCAACATCACCTATTTCCTTACTTATGGAGATTTCCAGGAAGGATTGACATACAAATAGAGAAGATATTTGAAGACCAAGGAAGCCAAGTATGCCATTTATGATGACTAGTTATATAAGAGGGCAATAGATGGAACTTTCTTAAGGTGTGTGGACAAGCCACAACAAGAGAGATTACTCCAGGAATTCCATAATGAGGCATGTGGTGAACACTTCTCATCCACAGTCACTGCATATAAAATATTGATGCAGTGTTACTACTGGCCCGTCATTTTTAAAGATACCTACAATTGGGTGGCCAAGTGTGATAAGTGCCGAATGTTTTCCAGTAAGCCTTAGTTGGTTTCTCTCCCATTGAAGTCAGTTGTAGTAGAGGGTCCCTTTCAGAAATGGGGGATTTATTTCATTGGTATGATAAATCCTCCCTCTTTTGCAGGTCACCTATATGTCGTAACTACCATGGATTACTTTACCAAGTGGGTTGAGGCTAAGCCTACCAAGAAAACCACATCTAAGGTGGTCTGTGAATTTATCAAGGAGAATATCTTGGTAAGGTTTGGAGTGCCGTTGAAGATAGTGATGGACAATGTCACATATTTATCTTCTTCAGATATTACAGAGTTCTTCTACAACAACAATATCCATCTTAGTCACTCATCTGATTATTTCCCCCAGGGAAATGGTCAGGCTGAGTCAAGCAACAAGAACCTAATAAACATAATGAAGAAACTAGTTTCAAAGAGTCAATAGGATTGGCACAAGAAATTACACAAAGATCTATGGGCAGATAGGATAACACCTAAATGAGCTATCAGAATATCCCCTTTTTAGCTAGTTTACAGAATTGAACCTATTCTCCCACTTCCGCTAGAGTTATCCATTTGTAGGCTGCAGCAGGTAATTGAAGATCTAGTTTTCCAAAATGGTCTGGAGAAACAAATCATGTATCTGACCAAGTTGGAAGAAGAATTGGAAAATCTTGTTGACCACATCATTGATCATTAGAGGAAAGTGAAAACATTCTTTGATAAGAAGACTAGACCAAGAAATTTTATGCAAGGTGACTTGGTCTTATTATGGGATAAAAGGCGCGAGTCCAAAGGAAAGCATCATAAGTTTGACTCACTTTGGAAAGGACCATTCAAGATTGTACAGGTGAACCAAAATAATTCCTTTATTCTGGCATATCCTTCTGGAGAGATTTTTCCATTCTCCTATAATGGCCAGGATCTGAAGCTCTACCAAATATTCAAGTGAAATCAGGAAACCCCTGCAAGTTAGTGGTAGTGTAGGTAGGTTTGCTTTGCATTTCTCCTACTTTCTTAGTCTAGTTTGGTTTAGTTTCCTTTCCTATTGTGTGCTTTATTTTAGTCTGCCCGTAGTTTTTCCTACTGGTCTTGTTGTGTGAAACCAGAGACTCTGGGTCCCTTCTCAGACATTGGCATGTCTAAGTCCCCAGTCAGAGCTAGTTATTGCCAAATTTTAGTCAAGGGTCTTTAGGTCCTAGGGGGGTAAATTGATCTTTGGTGAATTACTTCTCATTCATCTTGAAACCTTCCCCTAATGTGTTTATCAGATAAATTATTTTCCATGACTATTTGAGCCTAGCAGGTTTTCAATCCTTCTACTTCATTTGGTGTTTAGGTGATTTAGGTATGTTAGGAAAAGTGGTGTCATAGCATCTTTCGAATGAGAAGTAGTCACCCTCGGATCTATAATGATCAATGTGTTTTTCTGAAAGGTTAAACATGTAATTTACATAAGCGATTCATAAATCTTTTGTTCGTAAAAATATTTTTTCAACTCTCAAAGATATCAAGATGCGGAGTAGTGGCGGTGATCATGTAGCATCTAGAAAAGTTGGTGTCAAAGGTGCAATCCTAACACAAGTGAAAAGAGAAAATAAGAGGTTAAGTGCTCTCGATGGAAAAGAAGTTGTTTAAGTGCAAAAGGATAAAAGGTGAAGCCATCGGGATACTTTTCCAAAATAAAGGAAACATGCTTATGGGAAAAGTATTCTCTTATGTTCTTTTCCCGCACAAGGTAAAATGGTCTAATATTTATTCATTTTAGCATCAGAAGGAAAGTATGTTCTTTTTTCGCAAGACTAAGGCTTTGTTTCGGCAAGTGGCTAATGAACATAAAGTTAAGTATAAGCTTTCAAATTTTGAGGCTGTTATGCTCTCCAAAATGGGAAGTCTGAATAACCATTGATTATCAAAATTTAATGCTAATCCTGCTGTTGCATCCATTAGATCACCTTAATGTCATTTGTGTGGTGCCAATGTTAAGATCTTAGCGGCTATTTTTTTAGCATTCGCCAACATTTTCTTCTCACCGTATTTGTATAGCAAGTTATTTGTCTTCACTCATGTTCTTAGTTATATAGCAAATGGCAGTTAAGGCTTCTGGTTAAGACATATTAATTGGTCTTGAGAGTGAATTGAAAGAAGTTTCTAACACATCTGTAAGATTCTTTGATCTCAGAGATTTGCACAGAAGATTTAATTCTCATCCAATTCACCGTATAACACAGAAGCTCAAGGACAACGGTCTGGTAGAAGCTGCAGGGTTTCCAATCACAGTTCAAGCTCCTGAGCTTGTTAGATAATGTATAGAGAAATACAATCCGGTGACAAAGAAAATCCTATTCCTACATCAGTCTATTTTTCTGTCAATTGATAAAACCCTAATACAATCCGCTTTCAGCATTTTGGTGAAAGACGTGTATTGTGACATCAACTTTGGTTCATCTGCATCTATGTTTAATGAAAAGAAGACTCTAAGGAGGGAAGACATGAAGAGGACCTAGTTCCAAACCCCTTGATCAAAGAAGAGTAAGATGCTAAATAATCTCTTCGAAACAACCCTATAGAGGGAAATTGTAGATATTCTGGCCCTGCTGACCAGATTGGACAGAAAACCCAAGATCCTAGATCTCGTTGAACATAATTTATTCCTTGTTCAAGCCATCTGTGTAGAAAATATGTTCATTGACTGGGCATAAATCCTGTGTGAGAAGCTAGCATCCTGGTTGATTTCCTCTAAGGGAGTCAAACAGTTCTACATGTCTTCATACTTGATCTATGCTTTGGTGACTCAGCACCTCTGGCCCGGCTTGCCAGCAATCCAGAATTTCAACAACAACACCAAAATATATGATTTCTACCCAAATCTGCAATTGTATCAGATCTTTGAGGAATATGCTAATGTGAAGAATGCATTCATAATGAGAATATGTCAGGAACTTCAAGGTTTCCCAGAAATAATATTCTCGCTAGAGGCCATCTCGGCAATCAGTCAGTATGGATGTTCTTTCCTCCCATTCTTGAGTTTCTCTTATCTTTAGATAGGACCCTTTTCCAAATTTCCTAAGAGATTGCCCCGGTATCCTGAAGATAAGGTGGTCTTAGTGGAGCTCTACCGGCAGATATTGTAAGTGAACATTATATGTTCAAATGTGAAGAAGATCACCATAATTTGTTTCCCCCTGGTTTTTGGTCCATATTCTTATGCATCCAAATCTGATGCGCAGAATTTGGTAAAGAGATTTGAGGATAAGATCAAGCTACTTGATTATGAGATTCTTAGGCCTCAATATGATCCTATGGGTTTTTTTAGAGATCACTTGAAGCTCAGAACTTGATCTCTCCAAACATAGATGTCTCAAATTCCTTGCTCATCTCATTAGAAAATGATTTGCATAGCATATCATTGCCTCCAAATATGATGTCATCAACAAATATTTCAGCAATCAAAGTGTTAGCACTAGTATCTTCTTTTAAATACAGATTACTGTTCTCACTAGTCCTTACGAATCCAATACTTGTTAGATAGGAATGAGGTCTTTCATACCAATCTCTAGGAGCTTGTTTTAATCCATACAAGGCTTTGTCAAGTCTACATACCATGTTCCTCTTGTCTGGATCCACAAACCCTTCTGGTTGTTCAATGTATACCTCTTCTTCAAGTATTCCATTTAGGAATGCTAACTTGATGTCCATTTGATATACTTTGAATCCT
>MU225905.1:26456-58806 GCA_018584345.1 Thuja plicata | reverse complement strand
CACAGCTACAAACACTATCTCAACATCATCATCCAGTTCGGTGTCAGTATCTTCATCTTTGCAAGCAGCTAGATAGCTAGCCTTCTTGCCTTTGTCCTTGTAATCTTGGGTATCACTTCTTTCTGATTATCAATAACCTCTGTAATCTTTGTTATCACCTCTGTCATATTTCTTCTCAAAAGATCTGTTATCACTTCTGTCATCTTTTCTTTTAGGACATCTTGCAGCAAAGTGTCCAATTTCATCTAGATCTTCTTCTTCACTTTCTCTTTCACTGTCTCTTCTAGATGAGTCTCTCTGACTAGATTTGCTTATTCTCATAGAAGACTTGAAAGAAAACTCTAAGCTTGGTGAGACACTATTATCAAATTTATTCATCTCAAATGAAATTAGTCTACCAATCAGGCTATCAAGAGTGACTGTATTATTTGCTACTGCTCTCATTTCTTGAATAGAAGAGACTCTAATAGAATATATGGGCAATAGGGTTTTTAGGATTTTACTTACCACTATCTCCTCTTCAAGTGTACCTCCAACACCTCGTATAGCATTGACTACTTCCTTTATTCTTGTGATGTACTATGTGATATTTTCACTTTCTTTCATTCTGAGATCATCAAAATTTCCTCTAAGGCTTTTTGCCTTGGCTCTCAGAACATTTGCATCACCTCCATGTACAAGTTTCAACTTGTCCCACATTGTCTTTGCATTTTTGCAATCTTTGACATCTTCAAATTCAACATCAGTGAGTGAGGCTGAAATCTCTATAACCATGTAGTTATGTTCATGCTTTACTCTTAATTGATCCACTGTCAATGGTCCTGTAGGCAACACATATTCAATTTCTAAGTGTTGAGTAATATCATTGCCAATACCTGATAAGTGAATATTTATCCTCCTTTTCCATGAGGCAAAGTTTTCCTTTTTTAACTTGGGCACATCTCGTCTATTCATCTTGTGATCTTTTACTTAGGTCTTGAAACCTTCCTTCTAAGCACACAAGCTCTGCTACCAATTGTTAGTAATAACTGGGGGGGTGAATCAATGGCCTCAAACTTTCATCCAATTTAAAATTTAATCCACCAATCAATACTTTTCAAATTATTAAGTCCCTACAAGATGTATGCCTTTAAAATATTTGAAATAATATAACTGTCTGTCGGTTTACCTTGACTGTCCTTATTCTCCTTGATAACTAATAAGTAGTAAACTATATTTACCAATACCCAGTAAATATACAAAGTATACTAGTCAATCCATAAATGCATAGGTAGAATGTAAAACACTAAAGTAATTAACCATACACACATAACACAAGGATTTTAATGTGGAAACCCTGTTAAGGGAAAAATCCACTGGGACCGGTACCCAAAATTTTCACTCTTCTGAAGTGAGCCCTATTAGGAGCCAACCCTGTTAAAGGTTACAAAAACACTGTTAAGTGCGACCTTGTTAGAGGATTTTCAATACATAGGTTGTCACTAAGTATTTGGCATCTACGCTACCATCCTCGAATCAGTCTCATGACTGTCAATAGGCTTTATGCAAATCTTACTACCATCCTTGAATCAACCTCCTTCTTAGACTGTCAATAGGCTTTAGGTAAGACTGGTGCTACTATCATGAGTCAACCTTCTGGTAATCTGTTAGGATATACCTCAGTTACAAAAGACTGTTAAGTCTTTCTCTGTTAAGAGACTTAATGCTTCAATGGTTAAACTGAAACAAAATGACCTATTTATAATGCAACTAAATTGCAGATTTTTAGATCTATTTACTTACAATATATTTCTGATCAATGTATCAATAAAATTCCTTTATACTTAACTCTTTCTTCTCTGTGATGCTGTTGCTTCTCTTGTTCGTTGGTGTCTATAGAATTCTTTAGCTCTCCCTCAGCTTGATTGATCAGGACTGCATGAGGTTAATCCTTCATCAATTTCTTCTTCAACATTTTATTTTAGTTCACTCCCCCATGTATCTAATTGCTTCTTGACCACCCCTAAGAATGAATTATGCTTGTCTCTTAAATAGACATGATAGACCTTAATTCTTGGTTCTTGTTTCTTGGCGTGAAAAACAATCCAGCCAAATTGATTTACGGCTTTAACTCTTGATTTATCTCATAGTTATCTTCTTGCCAACTATGTAAATCATCTTTAAATCACTTACTTAACTGTGGTTGAATAAAACAAATCAAACAACTAGTTAAGTCTATCTTTTAGCTCTTTCAGCTAGATATTTTGTCATTTTTTGACCTCTCTCTTCTCTGTCAGTCAATTCTGCAGTTCGTCGCCAGTGACAACTGCCAGTTTCGTTGGTGTCACTTCAGTTAGCTTCGGGATCTCCGTCCGTCGGGCATCATTGGATCTTGCTCATTAGGAAACACTATTTTTTAGCTCATCAGGCATCCTTTGGTTCTGCTTCATCAAGCAATACTGTCTTATGCTCATCGGGATTCACTATGACTTTAATCTCTGTCTTTACCGATGGTGTGCACTCTGCCGGTGTATTCTGTCACTTAGTGAATACTTGACTTTTATGCATTGCTGAAATCATAACCTCTATTCTATTGATTCTCTGAATTCTTTGGCATTATGTATATGACCATATATGTGATATCAAGTTGACATCAATAACAATACAAACCATTAACTAATTTAATGTCTTGCATTATCTTCAACTTAATAAAGTCAACCATTTAATCAGTTACATGTCATCACTTGCTACTGAAGCTGCAACAAGAAAGATAGTTTTGGCAAATTGGAAGAGCATGGATAGAGGTGATGAAGGTTCAAGGCCCCATTGTCATTGAGAATTTGGGGAACCTTCTACTTTATGCAGACAAGTTGAAGGATACAACATCAAAGTACCAGGTGACCATCTACAATGCATCCACTGGATTGACAGAGCAACTAGCCACCTTGCAAGATGTGATTGATATGAAGACTAGTGTTGTAATCTCCCATAGCATCCTTAAGACCAAACAGGAGCCATTGTTTCATTGCACGGAGTCTCTGGAGTTCATGATTAAGAGCTCAAGCATATCAGCGAATGAACTCAAGATTGTGATTGAGTTAGTGCAAAGGGAGATGGACAAACTTTTTGAGTTTTTGAAATTTTTGCACATGGAATCTCAATTTTTTGGGAGTGACAATTTGGTGAATATAGAGTGAATGAAAGCTAAGTTTCTTGCTTTCATAGATGAGTTTGCAGATCCAGCTAGCTTCCAAGTGTCAAGGATCAGTGAGCTCTCCACGATAGATGTAGTGATCAAAAAGGAATCAGAGAAGCTCCAAACCCGGATTGCCAGGTTGGACAAACTGATAGAGATGCATGATTTTTGGATGATCCAAGCTGACAATGTAATCATTCCAGATACTAAGGAATCGGGCAAGGTAACAGATACAATGAAGGCTTACAGAGGAAAAGCTGTTCCACAGAAGAAGACATAGAATCTATCGACCTTTGTTGTCTTCCCAATTTTTGTATATTGTAGCCATTTTAGGCATTTTTTTAGCCTTGTCAATTTTTGTAACTGACTAATTTTATTATTAGAATGCTCCTCTCGAAATATTGTAAAGAGGCAATCATTATTGTAATTGGTCATTTTTGAGAAGACCTATAAATGTAAATTTATGTAAAGTAAATAGATTGGCAAAAATTACTTTGGGTGAACCCTTGTAGCTGGGACTACTGTGTGTGACTTTGAGTTTGAAGTGATTTTTTTTTTTAATCTTAGTTAGCTATGTGATGTTTTGAATGAGGATGCTAATACTAGAAATTAAATGAATATTAATGAACCGGGTTTTGTTAGTTTCATTCAGTGGATTGTATGTTTACTATCTTCAGCTTAAGCACTCAAATTTCATTTCATTGCACATCTTAGTTCAATAGATTAATTCTTGCATAAGGGATTGGGAAGAGGATTTATAGAGAATGAGATCAAGATAATCTGGGTATTGTCAAAGTTTCACAATCTTAGTAATCTAGGAATTGCATTGTTACACCTTCTTTCTTCATCTCTGCTGGTAGATGGTAGTTTGCATTCATCCCGCACTGCATGACAGTTTGCATTTCAGATTGCATGTCTTTGAGTAAGTCCCCATTCATTGCCTAAGTTGTTTGAAGTTTTAAGCAACTTGGTTAAACCTCTTCTGCTCTCCGGTTAAGAGCATACCCCTAAAAACTGAAAGACAAAATTTATTGCATATCTTTCACATAAGGGATATTGTACCTTTAATTCAGGGGTCATTGATATATTCCTACCACTGACCCGGTCTGTGGTTACTTTTTTTTCTACGTAAGCCAACATTGGGTATTTTCAAGATTCATTATATAAATAAAATTTAAAGTAGACGAACTATAAACCAACAAACCTCTAAACCTATGAAACATGTTTAAAATGACTCAAATCTAATAGAATCAATACTAAAACTTATTAAAATATAAAAAACACCTAAATCAACTCATTGTTAAAGACTATTGATCCCATTGGACTAAGGCATCTCAAGGCTTATAGATGTGCCTTAGACATCCTTGTCCACACAAGTTGATCCAAACCAAAATATGATTATCTCAAAGATTCATCCAGTTATTAAAAACACACAAAACATGAAATCTGAGACTGTCTCTGATCTAGTCATGGGTGCATTGCACCATACTCCCCAAGACAAAGAGAAATAAAGTCCCTTGAGTTGGAATGTCTTCTAATGTGAATCCATATTTTTTGATGGCTTCAGGAGTCATCCAAGTAGCATCTTCCATAGAAAGGTGTCTCCATTTGACTAAGTACTCATAGAATGTGGATCTCCTGGTTTGTTTTTCTATCCTCTTATCTGAAACGTATTCAATTTTTTGCAAGGGTGGTTGGGTTAGTTGTTGTATATCTTTTTTATGTTGAAGAATTTGATCACCTACAACACACTCATCAGTAACAAGACCCTTGTAGGCATATAGATAAGCCACATTGAAGATTGGGGATAAACCAACATTGGAAGGTAACGCAATTCTGTATGCAATGTTACCAAATTTTGTGAGACCCACCTCAGATAGTCCTTGTTTCACTACCTTATTTTGTTATGATTTTAGTATTTATGTACTTAGACATACTTTGACCTTTTGAGACTCTTATGTATTTAAGGATCTAAGGATTCCTATGTTATATATTTAGTACCTAATTATGTAATCAGGGTACACTTGACATACTACATGTTTTGATTCAGTTTTAGTTTATGATGATGCCATATGTGAGATCTATAGAGTAGAGGTAATTGTGATGCAATTTGGTTTAGAAAACTGATGCTATGCTTATTTAAGTTTGAATTCAGATATAGTTTTATGCAATAAATTATTGATTTCATTTTATATCATGTCATTTTATATGATGCTTTTATATCATGTTGTTTTAGACCTACTGATGTGTGTAATGAGTGTGCAGGGATAGTTGACCATGGATCTAAATAGGGGACCCCGTATTAGAACTTATGTAAATTTCTATGCATTCCAAGGTCCTATTTATATAAAGAAACATGGACCTCATTGTTTATGTGGCTATTTCATAAATGTGGTTTACATGTGTGTAATTATATTAATAAATGTTAATGTGAATGAGCCATGTCATTTGTTTTAAATTAATGTGTCAAATTTGGCAATTATTTCAATTTAATGTTAACATGGATAGTAAAGGGAACCAAGGTTAAGTATAGGGTTAACTAAGGTTACCTATGTGTAGTACCCAAGGTTACCCCAAGGTTAGAAGTTTCTAGAAAGTCTACTTGACTTAGAAATCTGTAGCTTAACTTCAAGGGCAGTTTAGGAGGGTCATTTGGGCTTCCAAACGGTAACCGGGGTCAGTTTTAGTCACCCACCTTGGTACCCTAGGGGTTAGGGGTCATTTTTAGTCATTAATGAGCCTATAAACTCATTTATTACTCCCTTAAAGTGTCATTTTCAAACTTGAGTGAATTTTGAAGAGGAGTGCAACCTTGGTTAACCTCTCTCTTCTTCCAAGTTTCATTTGACTCCACCCATGGAGAGTTAAGGCAAGTGGATAGTTAAGGTTTGGTTAGAGTCACCTCACCTTTGGGTTAAGCCATGATCTTGTTGGAGGTTTGCCTATTTAGGGAAGGAATTTGGATGAGTTGAGTGTTCACCCACTCTCTACCCTTAGAGACAAAATTCAGTTTGAAGGAGCCTTTGGAGAAGGAGCTTACGAAGGATAGCTCAACACCATTTCTTCCTCACCTTATCTTGGATTAAGTTTGGATCTCTTTAAAGTAGCTTATTTTTGTTCTTGAGTGTTCTTGAGCTTGAAACTCCATTAATGGAGTCCTATGTAGTGTTTTCAAATTTGAAATTTAATATTTTATTTTATGATGTTTTTATTTTGTTATTGAATTTTGAATGGGTCTTCAAGGCACACTCACCCTTGGGAGGGAAGAGTAACTTTCAAGGGGTAGATGGAAATGATTTCAGTTTTAGTGTAGAGTCTCCCATGTGTGGAGGGATAGACATGGGGTTTCATGATACCCATGATGCCAAGTAGGGCCTAAGGGCACTTGGGGGGCATAAGGAGGTTATTTCAAGACTGCATCTTGTGAAGATGGTCCTTTCAAGTCCATGTGAGGCTTGTGTTTCAATTTTTCTACTTGGCTTTCTCCTACTATTAGGTCTACCACTACCCCTATTTTTCGGAAGGCCTCTTGGAGACCTTCCTTTTGTTCTACCATGTATCGGGAAGTTTTTATATATACGTTTGTCTTATGAGAGTTTTGTGAGTTCCTGTTTGTATCCCATTCCGATTTGGATCCCCAAAATTGAGGGTGGCCTTGTAAAGGCCTAGGTTGGGAGATGAGCCTCCATGGTAAACCTCATCTATGCAGGTATCAGTTGGATGTAGAAGTTGCTATTCTACCACTTTTATGGAAGATGGGAACAACTGTAAAATTTTAGTATTGTTGTAAGCGTTTATTATTATGACATTATGGCCTTTATTGTATTAAGCTTCTTTCGTTGTTGCAAAGTTGCATTAAGGGCTATTCAGGAGATTTGTAACCTTATATCATATATAAATTTTAATTATCCTTATAGTAGTATATAAATCCAATGGTTAGTGTAACCTTACTTTACTTGGAATTAAGAAAAGAGAATATTGGAAATCTATTAAATGGTTTGTTTTATTAAAAATTCCTTGATTAGTTATTAGTTAGCTAGCAGCAAACCTAGATTTTCATATTAAAATAAACATAGTTCAAAATGAAACAAGAATTTAACTTTCAGATTTTATGTTTATACTCTTTTATTAAAAAAAATTAATCTTATCATATTTTGTGCATACAACATACATTAAAGTTTAGAGGGTTATTTGTTTTGAGAAAATTCTATGGTAAATATGTCATTGTTAAATTTTAATAAGTTTTAACCTTTTCAAAAAATGGAAGTTTAAAAAAAGCATTGAGAGTTTTATTTTGTGTTCTTAGAGTATTTTTTTTTTTTTTACACTTAAGATTGTTTTAAATTTTGACAAAATTGGAAATGCATATAATTGAAATATTTCTCCAACAATGTTTAGGAATTAAGTAAAATCTAAAAATATATATATGAAGTGAATTTTTTTTATGAGACTAAAATTTATGTTTCCTAACTTAAATGAATTGAAAATTATTTTAAAAAAATTAATATGCTTAAATTTAAAATTTTCTTCCACCACAATTTAGAGGCTGAAATATAAATTCTAACCATGTAATAAAAATTGAAAAATTTCTTCCATAAATGCTCTATGTTCTAACACAAAATTATTTTTCTTCACCAGTCTAATAATTTATTATAATTGCTGTGTGTATTCTTTTTTATCTTTTTATATTCATTTTATATATGTATCAATCAAAGTTTAAAAAAATATAAATAAAAATAAGAAAGAGAAATAAATTAAAAAAACAAAATAAATCACCTTCCTCCATCGCAGAGTAACATAAAGATTTGATAGGGTTAGTTTGAATTAAATAATGGAAAAAAAAGACATATTTCAATTTAGAGTTGAATTCATTAGAGTTAGAAAGTTTATTTTATTAGTTTATTTAGATAGAAATTTTAATGTTTATTAATCATTTCATATTGTTAAATTTTATTTTATCTTAAGATAAATATAACTTAAAGTAGATTTGATTCTTTTAAATAAATTAAATTAGATTTGATTTTGTAGGTTAGATTTAAATTTATAGATTATTGGATAGTTAGTGATAATATTTCAAGAAGATATATTTTGTTAGGAATTATTCTCTAAATGTTTATTTAGTAGAGATGTTAGATTATAGGGATTGTGTGTTTAGTTTTTAGAAAATTAGAAAGTTATAATTTTATGCATTAAGGTTAGAAATTTTATGCATGTTTAAATAGGTAATAGTTATATTATTTTAATTCTACTTCAAGATTTGATTTAGTTTATTAAAATATTTAAAATTTAAATTAATATTATTGGATTAGATTTTATTTAGATAGGAATTATATTAGATAAAATCAAATTTTATCTATATTTAAGATATTCTCATTAGAAGTGATTTCATGATAGTATAGATTTAATTAGATCTTTTTTATAAAATTTGATTTTTGTTAAAATAGATTTGATCTTATATCGTTTAGATTAGATTTTATTTTATATATAAAATTAGATGGTTAGTTAACATTTTGTTTTAAAGCAAATAATTGGTTTATTTATTATTTCAAGATTAGGGTTATTGTATTGAATTATAAACTTTAAATATGTTAGCTAATTTTAATGTTAGGCTTTTAATTTTAAAAAAGGGATATTGTTAATTAATATATAAATATAAGGTTTAGAATGTTATTTATCTAATTAAATTATTCATTTTAAATTAATAACCTAGATAACGTTTTATCGATAAGGGGGTCATAAGAACCCCTTATCTTCGTGATATACATCTATTAAAGGTATTATCGCTACCTTTGACCAGCGTTGTGTACGGTTGACTTTTGGTCAACCATGGTCAAACTTCCTCTGATCATCCCAATTTTCATCCTAGATGTTTCCTGTACCCGTTGGACCCTAGGATTTTAGTTTAGCACCTTTTGGAGATGGTTGACTTTTGGGTCAACTATCTCAATTTGCTTGTGTGAGTTTTCCTAAGGGTGTAGAAGACCTTAGTAACTTATTATCACACATTTCAGAGTATAGTTGACTTTTGGTCAACTCTAGTTGACTTTTGGTCAATTGTCTCATTTTGTGTGCAAATCAAAGCACGTAGTTTAGGGATCCCTGTAGGATAGTTCCGAGAGCTATCCTACCTTGTATGACCTATATGTTTGTTATTTTTCTTTTGCACCATTTTGCATGCAAGTGTTACCTTAGAGTTAGATTAGTTAACCTCTTTAGCATGTGTTTAAAATTTTTTGATCGTGTGTTTTTGCCCAACTTTTGGGCATGACATTTTGGTATCAGAGTCATGTTTAGCAACATTGGGAACCTAACCCACTGTGTTATCGCTAAACTTTGTCATGTATGTGTAGATTCCACCTATCACTCGTCAGGCTCGTCTGCAGGGACGTGGTCAGAAATGTACCCCCGCAGCTCGCGTGGAGGTATGACCCGAGGTGGAGAATCACATAAGGATCAGAGTCTACCTCCTGAACCACCTCTCAATCCTAATGCAGCACTACTGCTAGCCTTTCAGAACTTGGCCAACCTTATTCTAGACCGCATGCCACCAGTTAATCAGCAGAGAGAGATAAGTAGGATCCCACCTCCTAGAATGGGAGAGGATCAGGCTAATCAGGAAGAAGAGTCCATTGGAGTACTAGGGGGTATTCCAAGGGGAGGTGCCCAGAGGCTCAATAGAGCACCCCTTGATATTGGAAACCAGATCACAGAGTTGATGGGGCTCAAACCGCCTCCCTTCTTAGGAGAAGTAGATGGGGCAGGAGCAGAGGCTTGGCTTTTAATCCTTGAGAGGTGTTTTAGGTTCTTAAATTATGGTAGCAACCTTAGAGCATGGTTTGAAATTCTTCTATTTAGAGACCAAGCATCCACTTGGTGGAGGCATGAGGAGTCCAAGGGACACATATACATTAATACCCTTACTTGGGGAGATTTCCTTGAGCTTTTCAAAGGGTAATATGTTTCAGAATAGTTTAGGCAACATCATATTGATGAGTTCCATGACCTCCGGTAATGGGGTCTTACTGTAGCTCAGTATGAGGGCAAGTTTCTCGATCTCCTACCTTATGTGGAATACATGGGGGACGAGAAGTTGCAGGTGAACAAGTTTATCAAGGGGTTAAATCCCATGATTTTAGATAGGGTACGCATGGTACCTTTAGGAGATTTGAAGTTCATAGTGGACAGGGCTTTAGTGGCCAAAGAGATAGTCAGAGAACAAAAAAATGCTAGGGATAGGTCCCAAAACTGTAATCTTGCACCTCAGGCTACATGCAATCAGAGATGCTCATGGAAGGGTAATTAGAGGAACTCATCAGGGACATTCAGGGCCCCACAATAGCAGCAACCACAATAGTCTCAGTAGGACTAGAGACCACAGATGCGAAGAACACCCCCAACGTAGACTCAACAATCCTCTAGGGGTGGGTATAGCGATTCCTTTAGGGATTCAGGTTCACAGTACTCTAGGCCTTCAAGTGTTCAAGTTCAGTCACGTGGGCCATGTTACACTTGTGGTGCCATGGGTCACTTAGCTAGAGAATGTTCTCAGGGTGGTAGTCAACATGTAGTGATGTTCGAGCTAATGGTTCAGGATAGGGGAAAGTCCGACATGGTTTATGCAGCAGTTGATAACCATCCAGTGGAGCATCGTACCACCGTCTTTGAGACATCAGGTGGAGTTGGACGACCAGTTGGCTATGGAGATCATCCTTATTATGACTTGACAAATCCTTGCACTTTGAGGTAGGGAGGTGGACTAGGTTAGGGTCCAGTGATATTTCTATGATGAGGTTATAGTCCCTTGAGAGGACACAGTGCAGATTAGATTCCAGTAACCTCACCTCTTCGATGAACTTCAAGAGTAGTTCATGCCTAGAGGGGGCGGATGTGAGACCCACCTCAGATAGTCGTTATATCACTACCTTATTTTGTTATGCTTTTAGTCTTTATGTACTTAGACATAATTTGACCTTTTGAGACTTATGTATTTAAGGATCTGAGGATTCCTATGTTATATATTTAGTACCTCATTATGTAATTAGGGTACACTTGAGATACTACATGTTTTGATTTAGTTTTAGTTTATGATGATGTCATATGTGAGATCTATTGAGTAGAGGTAATTGTGATGGAATTTGGTTTAGAAAACCAATGCTATGCTTATTTAAGTTCGAATTCAGATATAGTTTTATGCAATAAATTATTGATTTTATTTTATATCATGTCATTTTATATGATGCTTTTATATCATGTTATTTTAGACCTACTGATGTGTGCAATGAGTGTGCAAGGATAGTTGACCATGGATCTAAATTGGGGACCCAGTATTGGAACCTATGTAAATTTCTGTGCATTCCAAGGTCCTGTTTATATAAAGAAACATGGAACTCATTGTTTATGTGGTTATTTCATAAATATGGTTTGCATGTGTGTAATTAGATTAATAAATGTTAATGTGAATGAGTCATGTCATTTTTTTTAAATTAATGTGCCAAATTTGGCAATTGTTGCAATTTAATGTTGACATGGCTAGTAAAGGGAACCATGGTTAAGTATAGGGTTAACTAAGGTTACCTATGTGTAGTACCCAAGCTTACCCAAAGGTTAGAAGTTTCTAGAAATTCTACTTGACTTAGAAATCCGTAGCTTAACTTCAGGGGCAGTTTAGGAGGGTCATTTGGGCTTCCAAAGGGTAACCAGGGTTAGTTTTAGTCACCCAACTTGGTACCCTAGGGGTTAGGGGTCATTTTCAGTCATTAATGAGTCTCTAAACTCATTTATTGCTCCCTTAAAGTGTCATTTTCAAATCTGAGTGAATTTTGAAGAGGAGTGTGTAACATGCCAAAATTGACATCTTGCAACCCTAACCAATTCTGTTACATTTGTCATTCTTTTGAATCATCAAAGTCCTATTGTACTAGGCAATTATGAGTTTTAACTGACTCTACTTGACCTAAGTGTCAATTGTAGAAAATCCTAAATCTACATTAATCATACATTATATTTAATTTCTAAATATCTATTGGCTAAACAAACCCTATGATTGAATTAATTTAATTATAAAGTCCTAGCACTTTAATTAAATTAAATTCACCCCTTTTAGCTAAAACACAAAAAAGAATTAAATAATATTTAATTGTTAAATCAATATTCTCATTTGAATAATTAAATTTAATTATCCAGATAATTGAGAAAAACACATTTATGAGGTCATATTTATTTAATTAATTAAATATTCTCTCAAAATCTTATCTTCAGTTTAGAAATGGGAACTTTGAATTAATTGTGCTTTAAAGAGAAAGAAAACAGTTAAAATCATAAATAAAACAGTTAAAATCAAAGAAAGAAAACAGTTAAAGCAAAGGGAAAAAAATTTATTATTTTCTTTTAAAGAAAGCTTTCTATTTTAAATTGAATTTTCTATCTGTTTTATTTCAAGAAGGAAAATTTCTATTCTGATCACCTCTGAGTCTATAAAAGAACTCCCATTTCTCATTCAAACCCTTCCTAAATTTATAGTCATATGCATTGTTAGAATACTGAATTGTTGCTACATTCTTAGTTCATAATTTCATATAGAATAATCTCATTTTGCAATAGATTAATTTCAATTTTTAGAATAATCTCATTGAAATCATGGCATAGTTTTAATCTCATTTCTAGTTTAAATGGATCATTTAGATTAATCTTACATGTTTCATTTCTAGATTAATCATTGTATTGCATTCATGGAAGCATAAATCCTTCATTCTAGATTGGTCTATGGTTGTGAGACTCTCGTTTTGAGAGCTATTTTGAAACCCCGTCTGGATAGAAGGCAATAGGTTGAATCATGCAGACAGGCAAGATGAATAATCTTGTATTCATTCTTGTGTGTATCTAATGAATAAGGACTATGTTGAAGTGTATGGTTGATTAACAAGGCCAAATCTACCACATATATTTTTGGCACCCACCGTGGGGCTCGAGGTAATCTATTCTGGCCCCATTTCATTGCACTTTTTTTCATTTTTCTACATTTTGTTCGTACTTTTGTAGATCTCTATTTTAATGTCGTGCAAAATTTTGCAGCATCTCGCATGAACTTTCTAGTTCTTTGCAGGGCTTTCTACACTTCTTCGTGCAATCTAGGATTAATCATCGCACAAAATTCAATACCAAATCTTTTATTTGATATTTCTTGTCTTGGTTTTCTAACCATCTGCTATTTTCTGACATATGTGTTTCTCTGATTTTATCTTCTGGAACAACTTAACAGGGGTTTGCAGGACGCTGAGATAAAGAAAAGCAATCATAAACTTCTAACGTGTTTATTGAAGGATGCTGAAATGAAGAAATCCATTACAAACTACTAATATGTTTATTGCAGGATGTTTGTCAAAGACTTTGCATGTTTTCACAAATTCTCATGTCTATTTTTAGTAGTTAGAACATACTTCGGTTGGTGCTTAAAATGAATCATTGTCTTGCGTGATTGAAGTGTTTTCTAGATTGTAATTCCAATAACTACATGAATATATCCTCTCCCCTCGCATTTATGGATCTTGGGTGTAAGAACAATTCATGTGATTCTTCTAGAGTGGCTACCTCTTGAGAGCTTTAGTAGAGCTGGTGAGAGTGGATGCCCAAAAGGTAACAGGCTAAAGCCAAGCCCTTCCAAACTAGTATACAAAAAAAGATATTGTGATTAATGTCACAATAGATAGGTGTGAATTTGTTGTGGAAACCAAAATCTCCTCCAGTACCCTAGTGGTGCATTAAAGTCCTGACATCATTAAGGTGAAATCCTTGCTTTGAAAGGATTGGGAGAGCCCCCTTAATTTGGAAAATGACTTGATCACAACCACCTGAATGGATGTCCTTACTACAAACTATTTTTCTAGTTTCCAAAAAACCTCTATCTATTGGCACAGAAGGTCAGAGACCGACTAAGACACCCCACACTCTTACGGCTCTTAGTAGAGACAACAACCCTTTGGGAAGCAATTCCTCTACGGTTCAAAGCTTGGTGTGCCTGAGAATTGAGTGCGCATGTAAGGAGGAGCCCGTGCCTCCAAGCTTCTAAGTTGTCTGCTAAGAGTAGGCATAGCTGAACTTTGGTTCAAGTGGGTATTCAATTGATACTGTCTTGGCTATCCTAGGATTGTGATGTTTCTGTTCTGGTACTACAAACATTTTGTTTAATGTGTTTTGCATGGGTGTATCATTTGAACAATCGAAACTATTGTCAAAAAACACACAAACTATCAAACTTGAACATGTCCAACACAATCTATAACTCAAACTATCTGTCAGAAAACAACATGATTTTATCTTAGGAAACGCAATCTAGTCTTAATTGTCTGATTCTATAGACTTTCATTTGTCAAAATTGCATAGTTTTGCATGACATTCTGCCAATCTTCGCATCATTATCTGAGAGTCTTCGCGCAACATGCTGGAAATCATCACGCGATATTTCACAATCTTGCTGTCAATCTATTCACATTTTTTTCACCAGTCTAGTATCATTCTTCATGTGGGACTGTAAAGTTTCACACACATCTGTGAGAATCTTCACGTGAGAATGCACTTCTTCGCACGAGTCTGAAGCTTTTTTTCAAAATAGTGAGCTAATTCCCATCTGTCAAGCGTACTTCTATCAAATCTGGTCCCTGATCTAGGTCTGTTTATCTGCCTTTTATCTTCACATAGTCAAAAAATTGGTTTCTTGGGTTGAGGATTACGTGATTCTTGCTTAAAATTGTCTTGTCTCATATATTTTGGTCTATTTCTATTGTGTCGTCATGCCTTGTGTCACAATAGTAATCTCTTGGCATCTCCGATGATTTGCACCAAGGATACTTCACCCTTTGGCACTTTCTATGCATTTACTTTCAGACAGTTTCAAGTTTGATCCTAGTTCACATCCTTTGTTCAATATTTGTCTATGACTGTCACAACTTGAAGTGGAAAAACATTCCTTCAATCAATCAAGATGAATTTGTACTTTCCACAGCATTGCCAACTACATCTAGTGAGGAATCATCTCGATCTCCTTCTTCGGTACATCGACCTTACATTAAATGGTCATTTCCAGTGGATTTTAGTTAGGTTCAAAATCCTTTGTTCCAAGAGGACCCAAATTCTGAGAACATTCAAACTTTTCATACCGAGTCTTTACACATTGAACACTTGCATTCTAGAAAAATGACAAATCATAGTCAACTGGGTGGACCCAATTTCAATTAGACTAAAAAACCTCCTCTTCAAGAAGTGAAGGAAATAACCCAAGGAGATATCTTAGATGCTCGCAATAATAAAAAATTTATGAGAATGATGAAGGTCATAATGAAAGAAGAGAAGGAGAAATATCTTCTCGAATTGGCTATTTATGGGGCCAAATTACCCTCCGATTACAAGATAGAGACACTTGTTGAGAAAGAGGAAGAAATAGAAAACTCCCGCTTGCAAAAGAAAATAAAAGGCATGCAAGAATAAATCCTTCAACTCATGAAGGAGAAAGACAAACCTGCTACACAATTCATGCTGGAAAGCATTTGTCCTTTCCCATTTGATAAGAGTCTATGCATGCCTCCTTTTCCCAAAGGAGTTGAACTTCCCCAATACGATAAATACTTGGGTACTTCTAAACCCCAAGACCATTTGAGAGATTTTGGTTCTCTCTCTATGGATTTCATACATGAAACAACCTATCTCATGTGTCTTTTTCCACATAGTTTGGGAGGGTTAGTTATGGAGTGGTTATCTAGACTACCAACTGGCATCAAAATTTTTGACGAAATTGCCAATTTATTTCTACAATACTATTCTCACAACATCCATCATTCAGTTCATATCCTAGATCTTTGCAACTTAAAACAAAATCATGAGGAATCCTTCTTGACATTTCTCCAAAGGTGGAGACAACTTTATACATGATATTCTTGCAAGATACCCAAATTCAAAAAGTTGGACATCTTTCTTGACAATCTTCTCCCCAACTTTGGGTATCAAGTGCAACTGCAAGGTCCTCTAACCTTTGATGACATGATTAAGAAAGCTGTGAGAATAGAGACTTTTATGATCAAGAAAGGAGAATTGACCTTACACAAGGAAAATAAACAAGGGTCTTCCTCCTCAAGCAAAGATAAACTCAAATTTCCCAATAAGAACCAAAATGTTGTGAATGATGGAGTTGTAGAAAATGTGACTCCCAAGCCTTCCAAGGCTGCCTTTAATCTCACTACCATGATGCAAGCAGCCAAAGCCACTGAACAGGTTGCGGAAGATTCCAAACTGAGTACTTCACAATTTTCTGGATCTAAACCTTGGGCTCCTAGACCCAAGCATGAGTTCACTCCTTTAGGAGAACCTCTTGATGCGGTTTACAAGACTCTCTTGGAAAACCATTTACTCAATCCACTGGATAATTCACGATCTTATGATCTGCAACCAAGACCCTCTTGGTGGAATGAATCTGCTTATTGTGATTTTTACCAAAACAAAGGTCATAAAATGGCTACTTGTCTTAAAGTGTGGCATAAAATCCAAGATCTCATCGATAGTGAGGTTATTGCTATGTAAAGTCACAACAAGAACTCTGATCACCAAGCTTTCAAAGATCCATTTCCTCCTGATGGAAAAGGTGAATCATCTAAAGGCAAAAATATTGATGCTAAGGTCAACTATACATACACCAATAACAACACTGTCATTAATATGGTTGAACCTATTGATACTGAATACTGTAATGTCATCATTCTTAAGGGAAGGGAAGATACTCCCAAACCCAAAACACCTTTCATCTTGCAAGGTTCTACACCTCAGTCTTCCGAACAAGAATAGTCTCAGGTTAGTGCTAATGTTGTTACTCGATCTCACGCTAAGATCATCGTCAAAGGCCTTGAGCCTTCTATGTCTACATCAACACAACCAGCAGACAAATCTAATGTCGGCTCTACCAATAAGATTCCAAAAGTGGGTTCCTCATCTAATGCTACCAATTATAGAATTCTTGATCAATTTCAATGTACTAATGCGCAGATCACTATTTTTGAGCTGCTAAAATCTCCCCTGCTCACAGGGAAATCCTGGACAAAGCCCTCACCAAGGCAAATGTCCCAAAAGATCTTGATCTTGACCAGTTTCAATCCATGGTAGGTCACTTGACCTCCCCCCATTACTTATCTTTCTCTGAGGAAGATGACCATTCTTTGAGTCACCCGCATAATAACCCTCTACACATTGAAGTCATGATTGGTCCAAAGTGTGTTCGTCATGTTCTCATAGATAATGACACTGGCCTCAATATTTTCTCTGCTAGCTTCCTTACTGAGTTAGGCTATGATGAAGACTGCATTGATGCACACAAAAATATTACTATTAAGGCCTATGATGAAGAAGAACGTAAATCTAAGGGGCTAGTTGTGTTGCCAATCAGAGTTGGCCCTGTTGAAAGAGATGTTATCTGTCAAGTGCTTGACATTCCTTTGGCATACAATATTCTGTTAGGCAGGACATGGATCCATGAAATGCAGGTTGTCCCTTCAACATACCATCAGTGCATTAAGTTTCCATTCCAAGGATCTGAAGTGACTATACCCGCTAATACATGCTATGATTGCAACGCCCTCACAAAATTTGCTGACATATTTGTGCCTACCAACAGAGAATCTATTGAGCTCCTTGAGACTAAATTAAAAGAAATGGAAAAGAGTTTGACACTCAAAGAAATTGACATGGGAGGATATCAAATTAAACCTGTGCTATCTATTACATCTCTACCATTGTCTCCACATTCTTTTGGGAGACCTTCTGAGAGCACTAAACCTTCTACAGTTCCTCCTCCAACAAAGTACGGTGGTACTTTTGTACAAGCCACAGTACCATTAGAAGAAGAAGCTAAAAATAGAGCTATCAAAACTTGGATCTATAAAGGAGAAGACACTTCTGAACAAACTACTCCACCTTATGATATAAAACCTAAGCAGTATGGAAAAGGTCTATCCATTATGCAATGTTTTGGCTACAAAGGAAATGGTCCCATAGGTACAAATCATAAAGGATTGATTATGCCACTTGAAGCTATTGGTCATAGAACACGTGACTCTACAGATATAGGCTTCAAGAAACTCACATTTCAACTAGGGATAAACAAGTTCGTACCTTGAGAAGATAAATAACCAATACCTAAAGAAACATCTAAAACTCAAGAATCTAAAGACAGTTCTGATGAGGATAGTTTTCCTTATCCTTTTTCTCCATACCTGGTGGCATTCTTTGTTGAGCTAGATGACTTTATACCACGTGTCAATACAGTAGAAATTGATAGTGACTCTCATGACACCACTTCACTTTCTCCATTAACCTATGAGGAGTAGAAATAAATACAAACTATAAATCCAGGTCATTAGGGTGATTTATACATACCGCCACACTTTCAAGAATAGTTTCAACAAGAATCCCAGTCACTTCTCACTACACAAGAGGTAGTTGATGCTCCAAACACTAATGAGGTACCTAGGTCAAAAGGTGCTCATTTGACCATAGCAGAGGTTCTAGGTAGAACTCATCCCAATTGGGGACAAAGGGTTAATTTCACTCATGTTTTTGATATGATGCCTAATGATGAAATGAACTCTCATGAATATGAGTTTGACAGCTTGTCATATGCCACCTCTGACAGAGATACATATACAGTTCACACACATGAAAACCTTCTCAAAGTAGGTGAAGGGTCTATTGTTAGGTCAAACGACTCTGACCCCATAGATGTTAATGTGTCATCTACTATGGTCGCTAGGAATCAAAGGAATTTGACTATACCTATGGATGAGATCGCTTTAGGTCTTGACTTGATTGTCCATGCTTTTGATGATTATACCATGAATGCACTTGAACCTGTCATTTATCTTTCACTTTGCCATCTCAAGCTTATAGACTGGAACTCTACCTCCCCATCTAATGAAGTCCTTACATTCTAGAATGATTATGCTCTTGCCTGTTACCTACATGTTGTTGAACCTATAACATCCTCCACTAGCGAAGAAAGTGTTAACATGACTGAGGCTGACATCAAGTATCTTAGTCACAAAATCAAAAGAAAAAAAAATAGGCACTCTGATGGTGAAAACCACATTGTGGCAGTATCAGAGCCTAAAATAGTCAAAATAAAAGACGTATCCAAGGGTGAAAACCTCTCTGAGGCACCCAAGGATGAGATACTTGATGGGCTTCTGAGTCATTTCCAGGAAAGATCATCTATGCTTATTGAACCAACTCAACCAATCAACTTGGGTACAAAAGCTGAACCTCAAATCATTCATTTGGCACAATCACTATATGAGGCAAAAAGAGAGGAATTCACTACATTCTTCAGGAGCAAAAAGATAAAATTTGCATGGAAATATTCAGACATGCTAGGACAAGACCCTAATCTAATCATGCACCATTTGTCCATTGCACCAGGCATTAAGCCCATCAAGCAAAAGCTTTGAAAAATGCATCCAAATGTAGCTCTACTTGTCAAAGCTGAATTGGAGAAAATTCTTAAGGCAGTATTTATCAGGGTAATTGACTATGCAGAATGGATCTCTAATATTGTTCAAGTATCAAAACATGATAAATCTATACACGTCTACACAGACTTTAGAGACTTGAATCTGGCATGTCCTAAGGATGACTTTCCATTGCCCAATATTGATATGATTATAGATATGACAACAGGGTATGAAATGTACTCACTAATGGATGGTTTCTCTGGCTACAACCAGATAAAAATTGTGCTAGAGGACCAAGAGAAAACTACTTTCACATGTGCGTGGGGCACTTTCTATTGGAATGTCACACCCTTCAGACTCAAAAACGATGGTGCTACATATCAAAGAGCTGCCACTACTATATTTCATGATATGATGCATAAAACAATGGAAGATTATGTGGATGACACCCTAGCTAATAGCATGCATCGAGGGAAACATCTTCTAGATCTAGGTCCTATACTAGATCACATGGAACAGTTCATTCTGAGGCTCAATCCTAAGAAATATGCATTTGGCGTAACATTTGGAAAATTGCTTGGCTATATCATCTCTACCAAAGGCATCGAAGTGGATCTTGTGAAAGTACAAGCTATCATGGAAATGCCGCCAGCAAAGAATATCAGACAAATGAGAGGACTTCAAGGCCGACTACAGTCTATCCAGCACTTTATATCACAACTGACGGACAAGTCACAACCATTCACCAAGAATCTACACAAAGGTGTGACTTACCAATGGAACAAGGAATGTGATGAAGGGTTCATGAAAATCAAACAGTATCTTGTGAATCCACCAATCTTCATGCCTCCTATTCATGGGAAGCCACTTATAGTTTATATCTCTACTACAGATACATCATTGGGTATCCTATTGGCTCAAGAAGATCAACGCAACAAAGAAAGGGCTATCTACTACATTAGTAGAACTCTGGTCTCATATGAAATAAAATATTCTTCTATAGAGAAGGATTTCCTTGCTGTGGTATTTGCTTCATAAAAATAGTGGCACTACATGTTGGCTCATACTACACGCCTAATTGCTAAAATTGATCCTCTAAAATATTTGCTTAGTAAAGTTACCCTCACAGGTAGAATAGCTAAATGGGTCATGCTTCTCAGTGAATTTGATATTGAGTATGTAGAAAGGAAAGCCATCAAAGGGCAAGTGATTGCAGATCAGTTGGAAAAAGCACCTCTAGTAGATCATCAACCATTGCACATTGAATTCCCAGATGAGTCCATATTACTTCTCACACATCGATCTTGGACTATGTTTTTTGATGGTTCATTTACCCAATAGGGGTTAGGTGCTGGGATATTGTTCATTACACCTCAAAGGTACTCTTTACCAAAAGCATATAATATGTTTCCTTATACAAACAATATTTCTAATTATGAAGCCTTAATCAATGGTATGAAGATCACCCTTGAGTGATGAGTAGACAAACTCAATGTCCTTGGAGATTCACAATTAGTCATCAATCAAGTAAATGATATCTATCAGACGAAGGATGACAAGCCGGTGCTTATAAATGGTTGGTTGATGACCTCAAAAAGTATTTTGTTCACATCACATTTCAACAAGTTCCAAGGGAAGAGAATAAAGCAACAGATGCCATGGCTACTCTTGCCTCCATGCTACAGATGGCAGAAAATAATTTTTTACATGAATTCCTAGTGGAGATGTTACGCTACCCAGCCTATGATTCCCCTGATTCCTGGATGATCTGTTCTATCATTGGACATGACTCATCTTTCTACCATCATATCTTTTCCTACCTTCATGACTAGATTGTTCCGGATACCTAGACCCAGAATGAGAAATGTCACTTAATCCGCATTGTTTCACAGTTTTTCATCATAGCTAATGACTTGTATAGGCGTGGTCTAGACGGTACTCTTCTTAGGTTTTTAGAACCCGATGAGTCCAAACATGCGTTAGTAGAGGTGCATGAATGCATCTGTGGGTCTCACTCTAATGGCCTGACATTGGCCTGTAAACTTATTAGAGCTAGTTACTATTGGCCAGATATGGAAAATGAAGCTACACAGTTTTCTAAGTCTTGCATAACGTTTCAACTACATGGTAATCTGATTCATGCTCCAGCCAAGGATCTTATTCCCTTCATTACTTTATGGCCATTTCAACAATGGGCCTTTGACTTGGTGGGTCAGATTTATCCCTCATCCTCAAATCGACATAAGTTCATAATCACAGCTACAGACTATTTTACGAAGTGGGTGGAGGCAGTCCCTCTTACCGTTGCCAATGGAAAATCAATAGCTATGTTCATTCTCAACTACATCGTCTGCATGCATGGTGTACCCTCAACAATAATCATTGATAATGGGGGGCAATTAAAAAATAAGGATTTGACAGAGCTATGCTCTAAGTTTAAAATTACTCAGAATTGGTCTTCCATCTATTATCCTCATGGTAATGGATAGGCAGAAGCATCCAACAAGACAATCCTTAAAATCCTGCATAGCACAGTGCACAAATCTGGATGAGATTGGCATCTCCGGATCAATCCAACTCTTTGGGCATACAGGACAAGCATAAGAACACCAACAGGGGCTACTCCCTATGCTTTGTTTTATGGAGCCGATGTGTTACCAATTGAGGTTGAGATTCCTTCTCTACGAGTCTCCTTGAAAGGCCTCGTTACTGATGAAGATAACATAATATCTCAGCTACAAGAGCTAGAACTACTTGACGAATGTCGGCAAGTGGTGTTCGATCACCTTAGAGAATATCAGAAAAGAATATCCAAGAGCTATAACAAAAAGGTTAGACCAAGGTATTTCCAAGCAGGTGACCTTGTTCTAAGGGAGAACCCTAAGAATCAACAACATCAGATCCATAAAGGAAATTTTGAACCAAATTGGCTTGGTCCGTATGTTGTCACTGCAGTTTTTGGGTCTGGCTCCTATAAAATTTCTACCACTGAAGGAGAGAAACTCAAAGATCCCATCAACACTCTTCATCTAAAATGGTTCTATAGCTGAGACATCTTTAGTATGTTCTTGTATATAGTAAAGTCCTGAAAAAATCAAAAAATCTGAAAAAGTCCTGAAAAATGATCATCCTAGTGAAAACCTAGAAATAGGCGCTTTGATGTATCTCCAAAAAAATCATATATTCCAAAAATAAAAAAATAAAAAAATACAAAAAAAAAGAGAAAAAGAGAAAAAGTGTCATTGATGAAAACCTGACAAACAGGCGTCATGGTAGAAAAAAAAAAGAATTTCTGCCAAGAAGGTGAAAACCTGGTAAATAGGCGCCTCTTGTTCCATAATGCTATATCTATCGCAACACCACTTGGCTTTACGTATTTTCTTTCCTGTTCTCCTGCTTTTCTACTTGTATTTTCTATTCTGCATGCTTTCAGTTTCCTGTCAAAACACCAACTTATATGGATTGAAACTGGTCATACTCTAGGGACAACCCTTTTGATCTAGGGGGCACTGTCCTATCACCTTTTTGAGGATCTACTTTGCGATAGTCACCAATGGTTTTCATTGTGTCTGCCTACTATCGCTTAGCTTATACTGAGTTGTCTCTCCTTGAGAATCTCCCTAGCATCAGTCACCAGTGGTTCTCACTGCATCTGCCTACTGATGTCTAGCTAGTCCTATGTTCTCTTCACTTGAGCATCTTTCTCGCGTCAGTCACCAGTGGTTCTCACTGCGTCTATCTACTATTTCCATACTATTGAGATTGCTCACATCCATTACAGTTGGAGTTATACTCACACGCTCTATCTATCAATACTCGGTCTTGAAAATTCTTTACTTTAGTTTGTACATAGTTTTCGGTCACTTTCGTGACACTCTGGTTCCTTTGCGAACCCTTCTGACTAGACACTGAATTAGCGTCATACGCTTGGGGAAAATCAAATCTAGTTTGTCCTCGCAAAATACATCAAGTTAGTGATCATTACTTGGGGGCATGGGTCCCCCATTTGATCACATATTTGGTTTACACCCGAGTCATTAATCTTGTCGGTTTCAAAGGACAACTCTCTATTGACACAAACTGGTGTTTCTCAACACCACCATAAATAGTGTTTTTTAACACTATCTTTGGACACATCTATGTTCTTTTAACACACACCAGATATCTCAAATGTAAAAATCTATCGATATCAATCAAACACAATGCACTCACAAGCACAACGGTATTTTTCAACACCTCTAAACATGAACATATTCAAAAACTTTGAAACTGGCTGAGCTATGATTGAATATTTCTTTGTATGTTGTCTATTCTCATGGATTTCATTGATATTTACTTTGTCTACTTCTTGTTGGTTTAGTTCTGATGATCCACCAACATCAAATAAATAGGGTGTATGTGATAAGAGCTCCCACACTAAGGTGGAACAGCCTCACATCCCTCGATCTTGTTTATTTGCACGCCATGGTGAGGTTGGTACTATCTCCTTGTGTGTTATTGCTTTATTTTTTATTGCTTTGTTTGTTTACGCACGATTGCACTCATGGTTATCTTGGCTTTGAATGCCTTGATACTGGTGTACTCTTGCAACATTAACTGGAAACAATGTTTAGGTAATCTTGGCTTTTATGCCCTAGTGCTTACGTTTGTTTCCTACATTTTATCTGATGCAAGTCATATTCATATCCTTATGGCTGCATTGTGGCACCAGTAAGGTTTGTATTGACTTCGCTGTTCCAAAAAAAAAATGCTCAATGATGATGATTTTACGATGGGTCTCACAACCATGTCCTAGAATTTCACTTTCATATTGCATCTAGCATAAGATTGCATTTTCATTCTAGACTTGCATTGTGGCAGCAATTTGATCTTCCCTTCATTGCGTTCTCCTAGATTTGTACATTGAGGAGTTCTTCTTCAATCGTTCTAGCTTCATCACTACTACAAAAGTGTTCGATCCTCGCTCTCTATCTTCGGCTATCTGCTCAATCTATTTTCGTGATAAAAATAGAAATCAAAATCTGACACTCCTATATCGCTCAAAATCGCATTTTAAAATTTTTGGGACCGATGCGATCATACACTTGTGCAGTTGACTTTCTGATGTTGCTTTCTTGTCAAAATCATATCTAATCAATATTTTCTCAAATCTTTGACTTTTTCCTTAAAAATTTAACTATGGTCAACCCTAGTCAAACTTGGTCAACTGGACCTCACCATCACTCAAAATTGATTCTGAATCTTCTAAATTCTTCCATAATCTATTTTGAGTTCTCCTTGATCTATGATTCAACATCTATCTATGATTTTTTGCTCTCCATCATCATTATGACATGTCATCTTTCCATTTCGCTCCCGAGGGGGTAGGATGATTACATCATTGAACCTATTCCAATCAATCTGATCTAAATTCAAAAGTCCTCATTGCTAGGGGCATCTCATCACTTGGGGCATGTTTAGTTTTTCGTACCTCAAAGTCAAAACTAGATACTCCACAATCAATAGGGGCATCTATGTTCCCTACATCTCATCATCTTTTAAGTATCTGAGCAATCTAACTCAGATTCTTGAGGATCAAGCTTCATTTTGGAGATGATTCTCAAAAACTTATCTATTGGGAATTGGGGCAATCTAACCCTGACTCCTAAGGGTCAAGCTTCATTCTAGAGATGATTCTTGAAAACTTGATCTGACTAGTGTCTGGGAAATCTAACATAGATATTGGAGGACTAAGCTTCGTTATGGAGATAGTCCTAAAAACCTCTATTTACTATCTTTTGAGACAGGTATCGGGGCAATCTAACCCTGACTCTTGAAGGTTGAGCCTTGTTCTGAGGATAGTTTTGTGAAAGATATCAATCTAACCAGTGTTTGGGCGATCTAACCTAGATATTGTGGGACTAAGCTTTGTTCTGGAGATAGTCCCAAAATTTCTCTTAACTATCTTTTTTATGGACAGGTATCGGGGCAATCTAACCCTGACTCCTAAAGGTTGAGCCTCATTCTGGGGACAACCTTGTGAAAGATATCAATCTATTTAGGTATCAGGGCATTCTAACCCAGATCCCTGAGGATCAAGCTTCGTTTTGGAGATGATTCTCAAAGTCTCAATCTATTAGGTATCAGGGCATTCTAACCCGGATACCTGAGGATCAAGCTTTGTTCTGGAGACGACCCTCAAAAACTCTACTTGACCAATGTCTTGGAAACCTAACCTAGAATTTGGAGAGTCAAGCTCTATCCTGGAGATGGCTCTGAAATCCTCATCAATTGATCTTTGCATCATCAAATTTTGAAATCTATTCTTTTGTGCTTCAGACATCAGACTATTCTTTGAATCAATACACTGCTCGCACATCAATTCAAAGAGGGGCAAAATGTAACACTCCAAAATTGGGATCTTACAACCCTAACCAATTTTTTTGCATTTTTCATTCTTTTGAATCATCAAAGTCCTATTATACTAGGCAATTCTGAGTTTTAACTGACTCTACTCGACCTAAGTGTCAAATGCAAAAAATCCTAAATCTGCATTAATCATACATTATATTTAATTCTTAAATATCTATTGGCTAAACAAATCCTATGATTGAATTATTTTAATTATAAAGTCATAGTACTTTAATTAAATTAAATTCACCCCTTTTAGCTAAAACACATAAAAAAGAATTACCTTGGTTTTCCCTTCTTACTTTGCTTCAGATGATTTAACTGAAATATCAGAAATCATAATGGTATATGACAAAAATAACTCCTCAGATGAATAAGGCAGACCCCACAGGGTTGTCATATGAACTAGCATAATAGGTATAGACATAGCCAATGGTTAAATCCTTTTTTGGCTTTTAAATCAATTTTGTACTCCTTTATTAAACATTGCTGTCATCTAATCATGAACAGTGTCTTATATAACAATTAGCAGTAGTTTTCTTTATAAATACAATGGTTTTGGCTGTATTTCTTTAAACTATGGTGGACTGTCCCTTTCTATTTATATCTCTTTGTTTTTTCTTCTTAGGTAACAGCTATGATGAGTATATCAATCTTTACATTTGGTTATATGAACCCAGAATAAGACGCATTTAATCTGGCTTATATATATGTGCTAATGAACCCTTCGATTAGATGGGCTTTGTTAACATATGTATGATTAAAACAAAGCATATAAACAGGTGGAAAGGTTAAGGTTTATAGACACACCCATTGATGAGTATATTAGCTTTTACATTTGGATATATAAATCCAAAAAAATCTGTACATTCCTTGGCTTATCTATATGTGCCAAGGAAGCTCTGGCCTACTGCTTTCTTAACACATATATGTAAGTTCAGAGCTACAAGGATTGGAGCATATATTCAGGTGTAAAAGTTAAAATACTCATTTGTAGGTGTGAAGTGGTACTGGTTTATAAGCATAATATCCATAAATCTCATGTCGTAAACATTAATCATATTAACTCAGTAGGTCTTTTCTCTATTATAACAATTGTAATCTCTATAGTTTCTTGGAATGATCAATCGTGCTACTGAATATGTGGATATACAGTCAGAATGTTGTTAACTGATCTCAGTTTTCTGCATTCATTATTCTTAAAATTTTTCTTAAATATGCAGCATTTTCCAACTAGTATATGGCTTTATTAAAGCTAGGAGATAATAAGGAACAAAAGAGGCTCACAATAGGCATAAATTTTTGGTTTGTTTCACTAAGCAGAGATCATCATGAACCATGCTTATGACTGCAAGCCCTTAGTTTAGAATCAAATAGAAAAGTTTGGATAGCCAATTGGCAACCGCTTATTAGACATACAGAGCAATAGTAGATTTATTTTAATTTCAATTCATAATAGGATACTAAAATAAGTGTTGTTTGGTCACTGGTTTCTTCAGAATTCCTAAAGAAGTTTGGCCTTTCTATACTGAAATTTTTCATGTAATAGTTTTAATTCACTTAAGTAGATATTTTAATAGTAGGTCACATATCAGCTTTGTTTTTTTTTGGGAATTGGAATCTAAGTATTAAATCCTGATTTAGTCTTCTACCCAGCTTAGCTGGTACCATGTTATGTTGTAAATTATCCAGAGATATTTTAAAGACTGAAATATACAAGCATAGACCATAGTATTACTCTTTAAATTGTTATTTTATATAATAAAGCTAACCTGGCTAACAATTCCTCGTCACTTTAGTACTTCGGTTGGTTTTATGTTGCCTTTTCAGGTCAAAGGCTTCAATACTTTTCAGACAGAATCGGTTTAAGAATTGGGATCAAATCTTTTGTAAAATCATTGTAATATTTGAATTGTTATGCCCTAGTGGCAGAAGGCTAACATGTCTGGGGTATGCCCCTTGGAAACTCTGTATATCTGGTCCTAGGAGAGCCTTGGAAAGGCACACTTCATCTCTGTAAAGTTGCTACTCTATTGTTAAGCCCAATAATAATTCCCTCTTAATAGTAGGGTTATGTAACAGGGGTATGCCTCTGGGTTTTATGTATTTCAGGACATATGTCTCAGGCAAGACTGGAGGTTTTCTTCCCCGTTCTTTCCTACCAGTGCCCGTTTGAACGGAGAACATGTAAAATTTATTTTATAATAAAATATATTATGGCTTCGGCCGTTTACCAATAAAAAAAAAAAACACATAAAAAGGAATTAAATAATATTTAATTATTAAATAAATATCCTCATTTCAATAATTGAATTTAATTATTCAGATAATTGAGAAAAACACATTTATGAGGTCATATTTATCTAATTAATTAAATATTCTCTCAAAATCTTATCTTCAGTTCAGAAATGGGAACTTTAAATTATTGTACTTTAAAGAGAAAAAAAATAGTTAAAATCATAAATAAAACAGTTAAAATCAAAGAAAGAAAACAATTAAAGCAAAGGGAAAACAATTTATTATTTTCTTTTAAAGAAAGCTTTCTATTTTAAACTGACTTTTCTATCTGTTTTATTTCAAGAAGGAAAATTTCTATTCTGATCACCTCTGAGTCTATAAAAGAACTCTCATTTCTCATTCAAACCCTTCCTGAATTTCTAGTAATATGCATTGTTAGAATACTGAATTGTTGCTACATTCTTAGTTCATAATTTTATATAAAATAATCTCATTTTGCAATAGATTAATTTAAGTTTCTAGAGTAATCTCATTGAAATCATGGCATAGTTTTAATCTCATTTCTAGTTTAGATGGATCATTTAGACTAATCTTGCATGTTTCATTTCTAGATTAATCATTGCATTGCATTCATGGAAGCATAAATCCTTCATTCTAGATTGGTCTATGGTTGTGAGACTCTTGTTCTAAGAGCTACTTTGAAACCCCGTCTAGATAGAAGGTAATAGGTCGAATCATGCAGACAGGCAAGATGAATAATCTCATATTCATTCTTGTGTGTATCTGATGAATAAGGACTATGTTGAAGTGTATGGTTGATTAACAGGGCCAAATCTACTACATACAGAGTGTAACCTTGGTTAACCTCTCTCTTCTTCCAAGTTTCATTTGACTCCACCCATGGAGAGTTAAGGCAAGTAGATAGTTAAGGTTTGGTTAGAGTCACCTCACCTTTGGGTTAAGCCATGATCTTGTTGGAGGTTTGCCTATTTAGGGAAGGAATTTGGACGAGTTGAGTGTTCACCCACTCTCTACCCTTAGAGACAAAATTCAATTTGAAAGATCCTTTGGAGAAGGAGCTTAGGAAGGATAGCTCAACACCATTTCTTCCTCACCTTAGCTTGGATTCAGGTTGGATCTCTTTAATGTAGTTTATTTTTATTCTTGAGTGTTCTTGAGCTTGAAACTCCATTAATGGAGTCCTATGTATATTTTGAGTTATTTTCAAATTTGAAATTTAATGTTTTGTTTTATCATGTCTTTATTTTGTGATTGAATTTTGAATGGGTCTTCAAGACACACTCACCCTTGGGAGGGCGAAATAACCTTGAAGGGGTAGATGAAAATGATTCCAGTTTTAGTGTAGAGTCTCCCATGTGTGGAGGGATAGACATGGGGTTTCATGATACTTATGACACCAAGTAGGGCCTAAGGGCACCTGGGGGGCATAAGGAGGTTATTTTAGAACTACATCTTGTGAAGATGGTCCTTTCAAGTCCATGTGAGGCTTGTGTTTCAGTTTTGCTACTTGGTTTTCTCCTACTATGAGGTCTACCACTACCCCTGTTTTCTGGAAGGCCTCTTGGAGACCTTCCTTTTGTTCTACCATGTATCAGGAAGTTTTTCAATGTGAGTTTTTATATATATGTTTGTCTTATGAGAGTTTTGTGAGTTCTTGTTTGTATCTTGTTCCAATTTGAATCCCCAAGCTCAGGAGTGGCCTTGTAAAGGCCTAGGTTGGGAGGTGAGCCTCCATGGTCAACCTCATCTATGTAGGTATCAGTTGGATGTAGAAGGTTGCTATTCTACCCCTTTTATGGAAGATGGGAACAATTGTAAAATTTTACTATTGTTGTAAGCGTTTATTATTATGACATTATGGCCTTTATTGTATTAAGCTTCTTTCATTGTTGCAAAGCTACATTAAGGGCTATTCAAGAGATTTGTAACCTTATATCATATATAAATTTTAATTATCCTTATAGCAGTATATAAATCCAATGGTTAGTGTAACCTTCCTTTACTTGGAATTAAGAAAAGAGAATATTGGAATTCTATTAAACGGTTTGTTTTATTAAAATTTCCTTGATTAGTTATTAGTTAGCTAGCACAAACCTAGATTTTCCATATTAAAATAAACATAGTTCAAAATGAAACAAGAATTTAACTTTCAGATTTTATATTTAAACTCTTTTACTAAAAAAAAAACAATATTATCATATTTTGTGCATACAACATACATTAAAGTTTAGAGGGTTATTTATTTTGAGGAAATTCTATTGGTAAATATGTCATTGTTAAATTTTAAAAAGTTTTAACCTTTTCAAAAAATGGAAGTTTAAAAAAAAGCATTGAGAGTTTTATTTTGTGTTTTAGAGTATTATTGTTTTGTTTTAACACTTAAGATTGTTTTTAATTTTGACAAAATTGGAAATGCATATAATTGAAATATTTCTCCAACAATGTTTAAGAATTAATTTTGGAAGCTAAACATGAAGTAAAATCTAAAAATATATATATGAAGTGAATTTTTTTTATGAAACTAAAATTTATGTTTCTTGGAAAATTATTTTAAAAAAATTAATATGCTTAAATTTAAAATTTTCTTCTACCACAATTTAGAGGCTAAAATATAAATTCTAACCATGTAATAAAAATTGAAAAATTTCTTCCACAAATACCCTCTGTTTTAACACAGTTTCTCACCAGTCCAATAATTTATTATAATTGCTGTGTGTATTCTTTTTTATCTTTTTATATTCATTTTATATATGTATCAATCAAAGTTTAAAAAAATATAAACAAATAAAAATAAGAAAGATAAATTAATTAAAAAAACAAAATAAATCACCTTCCTCCGTTGCCGTGACAGGGAGCATGAAATCCGCCGCCTCCTCCATCGCACAGTAACATAAAGATTTGATAGGGTTAGTTTGAATTAAATAATGAAAAAAATAGACATATTTCAATTTAGAGTTGAATTCGTTAGAGTTAGAAAGTTTATTTTATTAGCTTATTTAGATAAGAATTTTAATGTTTATTAATCATTTCATATTGTTAAATTTTATTTTATCTTAAGATAGATATAACTTAAAGTAGATTTGATTTTCTTAAATAAATTAAATTAGATTTGATTTTGTAGATTAGATTTAAATTTATAGATTATTGGATAGTTAGTGATAATATTTCAAGAAGATATATTTTGTTAGGAATTATTTTCTAAATGTTTATTTAGTAGAGATGATAGATTGTAGGGATTGTGTGTTTAGTTTTTAGAAAATTAGAAAGCTATAATTTTAGCATTAAGGTTAGAAATTTTATGCATGTTTAAATTGGTAATAGTTATATTATTTTAATTCTACTTCGAGATTTGATGTAGTATATTAAAATATTTAAAATTTAAATTAATATTATTGGATTAGATTTTATTTAGATAGGAATTATATTAGATTTGATTTTAATTGTAAATCAAATTTTATCTATATTTAAGATATTCTAATTAGAAGTGATTTTATGATAGTATAGATTTAATTAGATCTTTTTTATAAGATTTGATTTTTGTTAAAATAGATTTGATCTTATATCGTTTAGATTAGATTTTATTTTATATATAAAATTAGATGGTTAGTTAACATTTTGTTTTAAAGCAAATAATTGGTTTATTTATTATTTCAAGATTAGGGTTATTGTACAGAATTATAAACTTTAAATATGTTAGCTAATTTTAATGTTAGGCTTTTAATTTAAAAAAAAAGGGATATTGTTAATTAATATATAAATATAAGGTTTAGAACGTTATTTATCTAATCAAATTATTCATTTTAAATTAATAACCTAGATAACATTTTATTGATAAGGGGGTCATAACAACCCCTTATCTTCAAGATATACATCTATTAAGGGTATTATCGCTGTATGCACCCTCAAATGGTCATCTAGACTTTGGGCCCCATTTATTATTTTATAAATTTATCAAATTTCTGAATCAATGATTTGGAACATTTTCAATTCAAATCAATTTCCTTGATCAAATTGTAATTAATTCAATTATTCAATTATTTCAATA
>MU225904.1:1028627-1048803 GCA_018584345.1 Thuja plicata | reverse complement strand
TTCTCTTCAACTCTTGGGCTAGAATAATATTCTCATTTGTTGTTTGTACTTGGGCTTCAAATAAAATAAAAAATTCTCTTAATATCTCATCTTAAGGGGAAAGACACAAAATGCATAATTAACTGTAGTAAGAGACTAAATTGAGACAGTGGGGGAGAGTTAGAGAGAGAGAGAGAGATGTGTACTTGTTTGGGATTCTGAAGGTTGTACTTGTTGAGCATTTTGACCTTGCAATGACTCTTCTCCAACTTGTAAAGGTTGGGATCTTTCACCTTAAGATGACCCTTCTCCAACTTCTAAAGGTTGGGCTTGTTCACCTTCAGATGAACCTTCTCCAACTTCTAAAGGTTGGGCTTGTTCACCTTGTGATGACCCTTCTCCAACTTCATAACGTTGTGCTTCTTGAGAATTTCCTGCATATATTTAGATATTTAATTATTTTAAACAAAAGGGTCTAAATGGGTCTAATTGTGTCTAATTATGTCTAATTGTGTCTAATTAGGTCCTAAAGGGGCTAACTATGTCTAACTAGGTCCTAAAGGGTCTAGTTAGGTTATAAAGGGTCTAATTAGGTCCTAATTGGATCTAATTAGGTTCTAAAGGGTCTAATTGGGTCCTAATTGGATCTACTTGTCCTAATTGTCCAAATTGGATCTAATTATGTCCTAATTGGGTCTAATTGGGTCATTATTTTCTAGGTAATTGGATCTAATTAGGTCCTAATTGCTCTAATAAGTTCCTAAAGGGTCTAATTAGGTCTAATTGGATCTAATTGGGTCCTAAAGGGTCTAATTAGATCTAACTAGGTCCTAATTGGATCTAATTAGGTCCTAAAGGGTCTAATTAGGTTATAAAGGGTCTAATTAGGTCCTAATGGGTCTAACTGGCTCTAATTAGGTCCTAAGGGGTCTAATTGGATCTAAGTGCATCCTAATAGGTACAATAAGGTCTAACATGTATAATCAAGGGTCTAATTGGGTCTAATGGGGTCTTGAGGGGTCATATAACCTATCATAGGTCCAAATAGGTCTAATTGGGTCTAATTAGGTGGACTAAAGGGTATAATTGGATCTAATTAGGTCCTAATACATTCTAATTGGATCTAATTGTCCTAAATTTGGATCTAATTGGATCTAATTAGGTCATAATTGGATCTAATTGTCCTAATTGGACCTAATTGGATCTAATTACGTCCTAAAGGGTTTAATTGGATCTATTTAGATCATAAAGTGTCTAATTGGATCTAATTAGGTCCTAAAGGCTCTAATTAGGTCCTGACTGGATATAATTGGATCTAATTACATCTTAAATTGATCTAATTGGTTCTAATTAGGTCCTAATTGGATTTAATTGTCCTAATTATCCTAATTGGATGTAATTAGGTCATAATTGGATCTAATTGGATCCTAATTGGATCTAATTAGGTCCTAAAGGGTTTAATTGGATCTAATTAGGTCCTAAAGGGTCTAATTAGATCTAATTAGGTCCTAAAGGGTCTAATTAGGCTTTAAAGGGTCTAATTAGGTCCTAATTGGATCTAATTGGATCTAATTACATCCTAATTGTATCTAATTGGTTCTAATTAGGTCCTAATTGGATCTAATTGTCCTAATTGTCCTAATTGGATGTAATTAGGTCATAATTGGCTCTAATTGGATCCTAATTGGATCTAATTGGATCTAATTAGGTCCTGAAGGGTTTAATTGGATCTAATTAGGTCCTAAAGGGTCTAATTGGATCTAATTGTTGGAAACACTGAGAGGGGGGGTGAATCAGTGTTTAGCTACTTATTCAATTTCAGCACTTTAAACATAAATCAATTAGATATTACTTGAAGCTTAACACAAGATCACATAACACATAATATGATTATAGGGAAACCTTGATTAGAGGAAAACCCGGGTGGGAATTAGTACCCACAAATATTGCACTAGTATAATGAACTTGTTAAAGTTCCTTTGCCCTGTTAGGAGCAGTCTTTATAATGCAAGCACAATGACCTGGTTAAGGGTCTGACCCTGTTAGGAGTCTTGTACAAACAACCCTATTAGGGGTGAGGACTCACTATCCAAGAGCTCACTTCTCAATGACAAAGAAGGCTACAACCTCCTGAGAATAGATATGCACTATATCCAAAAATGAACTGATGTATGTGACACAGATGTCTGATTAGTTCCAGTTATGCGCTTATGCTCTTATATTCTTTAAGGGCTCTATCAAATTTTGATATCTTCATACTACTCTGCTTATATATCTTCTCTGACTATATCTTTGACACTTTCAATATATCTTTACATTGCATATATATATGTTTATGCCTGAATAGATGCGACTATAAACAAGACCTTAGTAGGCCCAAAAACAATATTCACAATGCTTCCAAAAAAATTGGCTTAAGTGTGTTTACAACAATGTTTAATACATGATTACAAACTTATTATAATAGGCACTTAGCCTTTACATAAAAAAAGATTACACACTAATCAAAATAATGAAGTCGGCTTCATACCCTGTATTCTAGACTGCTGGTGTACTTGTTCTTTCTATAACTTGTTAGTACTTTCATTCTATACCATGTGTGTATAGGGTAAGCATAATAACATACCATAGAGATTAATTTTGAATGTGCATATCCTGATGTGATCGTACGCATGTGCGCTGATGCCCTGATCGACTAGAAGTCGCTATTCTGTTTAGTCTCTACACTTTGTTAATTTTCACTTCATAGTTTACTGTTAAAACTTCATATGACTTTGTTGCCATAATGACAACACAAAATAAGCCATATACTCCCTAGGAATCAACTTGCCAACAATCTCCCCCTTTGTCATTAATGGCAACAAAGGAATGTGGCCAAGTTACTCAAAATTGACTAGCACCCAAAAACTGTATATTCTCATCTTTTTTAACAAATACATATATAATTTATTCAATATATACATTACTCCCCCTTTGACATTAATGACAAAGGTGTCAAAAAACTTATAATTTTCTAGATACTCACTCCATATATACATTTGGATATACAATCTGAAGATTCTTTATCTCTTGCTGCCAAAATGCCTTCATTGCATCGACTATCTGGAGATGAGTGCATAGAGCATATGTGAGATTCTCTATTTTTATCAAATCCATGCATGGACCTTGATCATACATGACAATAGTGACATCAATTTTTTTGATTTTCTCATCCAGAACTACTAAGGAGGGCGCAAGTGCATTTCTCAACTGAGTCTGCTTGATCCTTATTTTATTGATCTCCATTTTAGCTTTTTCTATCTTTTCCAATTGACCTTGATAGATACTGTTGCAGATGTTCATGTCTAGCGTGGATATTTCAACTAATTTTCTAACACTGTCAACCAAGATATTTGCCTCCTCTATATTTTTGATGTATTCAGAGGTGAGTTTGCATCTGTCCATGCAGTTTTCTATACCTTCCTACCTTTTGCTGCCAATTCTTTCAACATAGATTGACCAATCTTTAATGATTTTAGATCTAACATAAAGTTCTTTACCAGTTCATTTAATCTTCCCTTTTTATACTCAACTTCTGCAATTCTTGTGGCTGAGTCTACTAAGCTTGTAAAATGTGCTTTGAAGCTTGTTATGATGTTGTCTACATCATCAACTAATTGAATTTTTGCTACTTTATTGTCCGTAGGCACTAGGTCATTCAAAATGTTTACTGATTCCAAGAAGAGGGGGTTTCTCACAACCTATTTCTCTTTGGCTTTTTCCATGGTTACACTGATCTTTATTAAATCTTCTTCTCCCCATGCATCCAGATTTGCTGAGTCAAGAGTTAAACTTGACAACAATGAGGTAGATAGTTGAATGGATGGTGTGAATATGGTATTCTAACTAGTATCCATGCATTCAATTTTAACTGGGATCTCCATGACTGTTGTCTCATTGTTTTGATTATCTTCTTCTTTATTCAAGTCTATTGAATTTATAGAGGGAACTTTATCTTGTTGCAAAGATGTATCATCATTGCATGCCTTCTCTGTTTCTTTCGAGTTTGCAAATGCTTTTTCAACTTTATCCATATCATTATCAGAAGTGGTCATAGATATCTTGATATCATCAATCACTATAGTATCCCCTAAATCTTTTGTTGTATCAGAATTTATTGAAACTGAGGGCACTGACACCTGTGGACGTGCCTTAGGTGCATTCTGAATTACTGGTTCTGCAACCTGTTTAGGAGGAACTGGAGTTGCCTTAGCTATAGGCATTTTTTATGGATACATATGTCTATCTAGAAATACCTACTCAAATTCTTTATGATTCTCTTCACCAACCAGATCATACTCCTTGTTCATGATATGGAGAATTCTTGTTTTGGTTCTTAGGTGCTGCTTTACTAAATCCAACAGAATGAATTTCTCATCATGTGAGCACATTGGGAGAAGACTATCTAATGTTTCTTCTCTTATCCTCATATCATCTTCAATTGATTTCCTCTTTAACATATCAAGTATGTTCCATACCTTGTCTGGTATGACATTTTAGAGTTCCAATACTGTCCTTTTGAACTTAATCATGTGAGAGATGATCATAGAATGAATCTCTAATTTTTCTATCTCTTGATATTTGTCATATACATTCTTGAGAGATTATAGTCTTCCTTCATTAACAATTATGTTCCTTAAGACATTAAGACTAGGTCTGAAACCTACCTCAGGAGGAGCTTGTGTGTTCTTTACCTTTCTCCTTGTAGTTCTTGAGGATGGATGACTAGTGGGTGCTTGCTTCCTTCCTCTAGACTTATTGCTAGGTACTGATTGTGGAGATGCTTCTAGATCAATGGTGGTTGATGGTGTAGATGTATCTTCATTTGATTTCTTCTTCTTCTTCTTAGGCATATCATCAGTCTTTCCCATTTTTACTTTTGTGGGTGTCTTCTCAAGTTCTTTGGCTATCTTAGCTTCTCTAGCTTTGTCACAATTTTCTTGTGTAACACCATGAACTTTTAGGATATTTGAGGTAATCCTTGATGCCTTCCTTTTGTTGTTAGCAATGTATAAGACAAAATCAACTTGATTTGTCTTTTCTCTATAAGTACCCCATCTAGGTTCATTGGGATCCTTGGGCGTAAATAAGAGGACTTGTGCATAACCTTCTAGACTATGTTCTTCAACTTCATAATCGAGAGGGTGAATCCATTTTGTTCTAGGCTCAACTACCTCCATGAAAGTACAATTAGTCTCCACCATGAAGCATATGGTGTCTTTGTACTTCTCAACTATTTTCTCAGGTATCCTGAACCTCTTCTGCATCTTGATCCTAAAATTTTTGATATCCATGTCCATAGAATCCTTTGCACTACTCTCTGATGTAGCTTTTAGTGATATCTGAGACATAGTGGGCTTGCTCCTATAAGAGTAAATATTTGCAACTTTACCAACAATGTGTAAGTATAAATAGATGATCAAAGAGCCAAACCTGAATATCTTGCTCTTTTCATGCTTAATGGCTTTGATATTCTCTATCAGTTGTGCGAGCAATAATTCACAGAGATTATACTGAGTGTTATCTCTCACTATCCTTATTACTACCAGAACTGTTGCTGCAGACACACTATTCAGTCCTCTTTCTTGCTAAAAATTCTATCCAAGTATCATAGTGAGTAGTTTGATGTCTTTCTCCTTAATGGCATCAACAGTCATGCCACGCCTATCACTTCTAGATAAGCAAACTTGTTCAACCTGTTTCTTAACATCCTTGCTAGTAGGAAGAGCTGGTCCAATCTTAGGGATTCCAGTCATCTCATGAATTATATCTGCAGTGATGTAGATAGGAACCTCACCTATCCAGTATAGATCATCATGTATCCTGCTCAATAATATATTCACCCATTCTGGCTCATAGAACTCATGTGCATTGGAATACTCAAAGATAGGGTTATCAGTGAGATGCGCGTATTCATCCTTGAATGTATAGTTTGGTTTCATCATAGAACCCATGAGAGATGCAATGTTGTTGTCTCCAACTATTTCCTTCTTGCAATAAACATGTGTGGATGTCGTCTACATGTACAACTCCAAGCAAAGTCCTAGAGAATGCTCCTTCAACATCGTCTAGTATGGACTTGAATGGATGCTTCTTAAAAACAAATCTCTTCCTTTCAGCAATGTTTAATATAACAAGGGTTTCCATACTTACTTGCAACTAGGTTAATTAGGGTTTCACAATGATTTTGAAATGGCATGATTACTAGGGTTCCATTCCAATCGTAATCAATTCAAAAACCAACTAATCCTTCAAGCTGTAGTGCTTTGATGCTCGATGCTTATCTTCTTTCTAAATGCTTCAATCTCAAATGCAAAGTGAGACTTTTAAGATCTTTTTCAAATTTATATAAAGATTAATTGCATTTAATGCTTGTTGTCGTAAAGCGGTTTACAGAGAGAATTTCAAACTTTGTTCTGAATGAAGTAAAGGCAATGCATGAATGCATACAACCTTAGTTTGTGATCACATGCATGAATCCATAGGCGCATACTCAGAGGTGAGTATACCAGCCACACAGAGGTTCAGATCTAGAATACCTCCCCCTAAGACCATGAGGGTCAACTATTCAGAAATAGAAGGTGCGTCCACTGAGGATGCATCTACTACCTTTTTCTCTTCATTATCCTTCTTTACTTCCACCCATATTTTATCTGAGTTAGCTTTAGACTCCACAAACTTAACTTCTCCTGATTCTTCAAACAAAGACTTCTTATAATTCTCTTGTCCTTTTGTTCTTGATCTGCAAGACCTTGAGATGTGTCCAGCCTTTCCACATGAATGACAAATGATAGGAGGTCTAAAGTTGTTATTCATCATGCTGTTTTGCTTGGCTGTGTGTCCATTGTAATTACATATTTGACATGTAATGTTCTGCAAGTTTCTTTGAGGTTGATTTCTCTGATTGAGTTGAGTTTGATTCCTTTGGTTCAGTTGTGGCTGATTTTCTTTATTTGTTCTACAATGAATAGCCCTATGACCAAACTTATTGTAGGAGTAACAGTAACCATTGAAGGGTCTTACATTCTTACAATCTCTTTCCAAGTGTCCATCCTTGTTATAGGAATAGAAAGTATGGTTGACTACTATGTGCTTATCTTTTGGTGATTCTGCTTTGGTCTCTTCATGATTCTCAGTTTTCTTTTCTTCTGAAGATTCTGTTTGAGCTCTCTTTCTTTCTTGTAATGAGTTGATCTCAATTTGAGCTAGACTGTATCCCATACCAGTGGTATCACCTTTTAGTTTTTGTGCATAAATTTGTGATTCAATTAGATCAGAACTTGTGTGTAGTTTGTCAATCTTGTCTTTTTCTCCTGATAATTCAGATTCAATCTTATTCTTGATGTTTTCCAATTCCAAGATTTTCATATTGGCTTGAATGAGTTCTACATCTAACTGTTTATTTTCTTTGTTCTTCTCTTCAATGGCTATTAGGCTATCAGCTAGTTGATCATTTAATTATTTTATCTTATCTTTCAAAGACATGTTCTTTTCATTCAACTTCTTGACAATTTCTTTCAAGTCAATTGTACAGCAAAATTTCAAATCTTTCCTTAGTTTCTTGATAAGCATTTGAGAGCCATCAACCTTTAGCTTATGTTCCTCATTTTGTTTCTCAAATCTATCTAGATCTTCAAGGTATTCTTCAAGATTCTTTTTCAGATGTTTGACTTCTGTTGAATTCATGATCTCCTCAAGTGGTTAAAATTTTCTTTCTAAGGACCAGAGCTCTGATACCAATTGTTGGAAATACTGAGAGGGGGGGTGAATCAGTGTTTAGCTACTTATTCAATTTTAACACTTTAAACATAAATCAATTAGATATTACTTGAAGCTTAACACAAGATCACATAACACATAATATGATTATGGGGAAACCTTGATTAGAGGAAAACCCTAGTGGGAATTAGTACCCACAAATATTGCACTAGTATAATGAACCTGTTAAGGTTCCTTTGCCCTGTTAGGAGCAGTATTTATAATGCAAGCACAATGACCTGGTTAAGGGTCTGACCCTGTTAGGAGTCTTTTACAAACAACCATGTTAGGGGTGAGGACTCACTATCCAAGAGCTCACTGCTCAATGAGAAAGAAGGCTACAACCTCCTGAGAATAGATATGCACTATATCCAAAAATGAACTGATGTATGTGACACAGATGTCTGATCAGTTTCAGTTATGTGCTTATGCTCTTATCTTCTTTAAGGGCTCTATCTCATTTTGATATCTTCATACTGCTCTTATTATATATCTTCTCTGACTATATTTTTTACACTTTCAATATATCTTTACATTTCATATATATATGTTTATGCCTGAATAGATGTGACTATAAACAAGACCTTAGTTTGCCCAAAAACAATATTCACAATGCTTCCAAACAAATTGGCTCAAGAGTGTTTACAAAAATGTTTAATACATGATTACAAACTTATTACAATAGGTGCTTAGCCTTTACATAACAAAATATTACATGCTAATCAAAATAATGAAGTCGGCTTCATACTCTATATTCTAGACTGCTAGTGTACTTGTTCTTTCTGTCCATTCGGTACCATGCGTATATAGGGTAAGCATAATAACATACCATAGAGCTTAAGTCTGAATGCGCATATCCTGATGTGATCGTACACATGTGCATTGAGGCCCTGATTGACTGCAAGTTAGTGTTCTGTTTAGTCTTCTACACTTAGTCAATTTTCACTTCATAGTTTACTGTCAAAACTTCATATGACTTTGTTGCCATAATGACAACACAAAATAATCCATATACTTCGTAGGAGTCAACTTGCCAACACTAATTAGGTCCTAAAGGGTCTAAGTAGGTTATAAAGGGTCTAATTAGGGCCTATTGGATCTAATTACATCCTAATTGGATCTAATTAGATCTAATTAGGTCCTAATTGGATCTAATTAGATCTAATTAGGTCCTAATTGGATCTAATTTTCATAATTGTCCTAATTGGATCTAATTAGATCTAATTAGGTCCTAATTGGATCTAATTGTCCTAATTGTCCTAATTGGATCTAATTAGATCCTAATTGGGTCTAACTGGGTCCTAATTAGACCTAATTAGGTCCTAAAGGGTTTAATTGGGTCTAATTAGGTCCTAAAGGGTCTAATTTGATCTAAGTGTTGAAGGCATTATATTTTTCCATTAGTATACTTAGAGAAAAATATGATCTGCACCATCAGTTTACTCTACATTGACAGACAGGCCATAGCACTATCCGATGCCAAGGTTACCCAACAAACACTGTTAAGTGTTACCTGATGACAAAAAGGTAAAAGACACCCGACGAGTTACAACAGTGCTACCCAAAAGAAAAACAAAGAGAGGAACCCAACAGATACAGGGAACCTGATGAACAGTTCAGTCAAGGAACGCTGGCAGACTGCAAGTTCAAACTGACAACCAAGAACCGACGGTCAGTTACATCCCACAAAAAGTGGATCTGACTTTCCATGTTAGATAAATCACTGAAGTTGTATTTATAACTTCTTGATTTTCTTTTAAATCCATTATGTGCAGAGGAAACAATGTAATTGTTATTGTTTTAATTAGTTTTATTGTTTTAAAACATGCAAACTAAAGATCAAGGTCAAGTTGTAAACCTTGGATCTGGGAGTTAACATTATAAATTTTGAATTCCAAGATAGGTCAATACTTGTATAAATAGGTGCTCAATCCATTGAGAACATTTGTTTTTCAATGAAGATATTAGCCATGGAGAGCAACTAAAAACTAGACAGAGAATTCATACAGAAGAACACAAACAGAATCAAATCAGTTTTCAAGAATAGAACAGAGGCTACCGACAACCAGAGAAAAGGTATTCATCAATCACTTAAGGTGATATTATTATTGTAAAGGCTTTAATAGATCTATAAATCAAAAATAGTAGATTGCATACAGCTAGACCAACATTTGTACTCATTCTAACAAGTGTAGTACACTAATGAAATTTTTTTAAGAAAGGTGAGCTTAACTGTCCTCTTGTAAATCTCATTACTGAGTGCACACTTAAATCAATGTTGCTAAAGGTCTTAATAGAGTAGATCTTAATAGGTCTCCACCTTAATACTCTTAATAGGGTAGATCATCAGAAGTGATCAAATTGTAAGCCTTAACCAAATCCCTTCCATTCTACAGATAGTGAAGTTTTATAGGTGCCATCCCCACCGCAGTTTTTACTTCCTAACAGGAGTTTTCTGTGATACCATATCTTGTGTTATGTGTTTGTCAATTTCATTAATATTTCTATGAATGATTGAAAACTATTAAAGATTGTGAACAAACAATATATACATAAGAAAGAATAACAGTAATAGTTGGTAAATCAGATTTGAATAATTGCTAATGATAAATTGTGTAAGGGGTTAAAATTTTTAGAGGTACTGATTCACCCCTCCCCTCTCAGTACTACTTCCCACTAATTCCAACAATTGGTATCAAAGCTAAGTATCTTCTTGAAAATCTTAAAGGCTTAAGAGCAAAGATCATACAATGGAGAAGTACAAACTTGATAAGAATATTGAGAACAAAAATCTTGAGATATAGATGTTCTATGAACAGTATAAAGAAGCAAGAATCAAGATGAGAGAGCTGTTGGATGAAAGAAAAGGTATGGTTACCAGGAACAATGAAATAGACTATCAAGAAGTAGAGATTCTAGACTTCTTTAAATCTTCAGGATCAAATGCAAGTAATGTATCAGATACATTAGAAGAGAACATCACAAATCTAAAGGAGATCAACCTACATCTGATAGAGAAAATAAAGATGCTACAAATTGGTCAAGAGACCCAGATGGTAAGAATGATTGATGTGATGAGTTCTGCCAGACAAGATGAAATAGAAAGAACACTTGCTATTGATGATAGAAGGAATATTTCAGAGAAGCTATAGGAAAAGGAAATGGAAATTCAAAGACATGCTGAACATCACTGTAATACCCACCTCTTAGTTTGCTTTTCAGGTTTTAGATGTTGAACTCTTTTAGGCATTCTTATGTATGTGTGGTTATTTCAGTTGATCTTAAGATACTTATGTATACATTTTAGTATGTTATTGATCCATTATTATCATGTTGTATCTTCTGTGTATATGTGATTTAGGGTTATTTTATGATGCTTATGTATATGTTAGGATTTCATTTTGATTATGATTTTCTGACAATACTGACCTTAGATTTATATGCACATTGATAATTGTATGTTTTCATTATTGTTTGATGTGCTTGGTATGGTATGGGAAAGAGTCATAGTTACTTGCTTCGGTGAGATCCACACGATAACTTGGTCTCAACCATTTTTTGTCATATTATATATGCATGTATGTTCATCTTTATGATGGCAGGTTTCCAGGTACCAGGCTACGTCTTCCCTAAATTGGCAGGAGTGAGCATGCCTTATCGCATTACCTTATGGCATTAATCTCAATGGTAAAAGAGGGGAGATAGTTTTCAGATCCAAATCCTATCCTAAACCAAATTGTCCTTGTTAGTGGACAAGTATCTATATCGGCTACCTTATCGAATTCGTGTAGTTGACAGGAATTTGTGTATCCCTTTCCTTGAGCATGTTTGATTTTGTTTATGTTTTGATTTCAGGTGCTTGATTTGATTATGTGTGTGTTAAATCATGTTATTTATTTAATTGAATATTATTGTAATTAATTATTAAATATAGGGTATTTAATTAATTAAAAATCAAATTAAATACCTATGTTTAATTGAAAGGTTAATTAAAGTGCAATTATTGAATATTAGTAGTTAATTGAATATTAGAGTGAATATGTCTTTTATGATTTATTAAATAATTAAATATTAAGTTGCATGGATTATTATGATTTAAATAGTTAATTTATTTAATTTAATATTTTATTAATTACATGTGCATGATTTTGTTGAAAAAGTATTTTCAAACTCAAAGCTTTCAACTAGATTGTAGGAGTCAAAGTTGAGTGGTAGAATTAAAATATATTTTAATTAACTAATTGTTATTACTTTCAATTTTGGAGAGGAGTCCTTTTAGGAGTTAACTGGATGTGTTGTCATGAGGGTTTGCATGTTTAGGAGAAATTGAATCCCATTAGGAGGGAATTGGGGTTTCATTTTGTATTAACAGATTTTGGAGATTTTGGGAGTTTGGTGTGTGCTTCGCTTTGGAGAAATTGAGGAATCTTGTGGTTTCTCGTTGGATTGAGAAATTGTGTGAACTCGTGGTTTTTATGTGCTTGGATCTTCGTGGTTTCAGATCTGTGGTCGATTGTGCTTGGAAGTTTTCAGGGTTTTGCAATTTTCAAAGACATAATCTCACTTTTCTTGCATTGAATTTGAGGTAGGGTTTGTGATCCTTAAAATGGTTTCAATTTTGTAAATTTTGAGGTTTTTGGTGTTTGATTAGATGCATGTGTTTCATTGTGGCTTATAGGTGTTTATTAGTGTGTTTCTGTGATTTTGGGTATTTACAAAACCCTTAGTTATGTTATTTCTATTATTTATTATAACTTGGCACAACTCAATTATGCTGGCCAAATTTTATTGAAAAAATTATTCCTGTAACTCCTAGAAATCAATAAATTAATCAGGGTTATAGTCTAAACTATAGTAGCAAAAGAAAATAAATCCTCCCTTGAAAATATTTTTTGAAAAATTAATTTGATTGGAAAATATGCTCTCTTTAAAAAAAAATACATAATAAAAAAAATATACACCAGTCAAAAAGAAAGAAAAGGGAAAAAGACAAAAGGGTATAAAACAAGGAAAATAAATTGTTTTATTAAATTTTCCGTTTCTGAAATAAATAAATAAAAAATAAATTTAAAAAAATCGCATGTTGCAAAGTATGTTGTTTTTAAAGTTTAAAAAAAAAATTTAAAAGAATTTTTTTTTTTAAAATCTCAATGGAGGAGGTGGGGGCCACCAACTCCCCCCTCCCCCACGTGGTTTGGCCGCTGTGCACCCGGACTGCGCAGGACAGTCTATTCTGCCGTAGCAGCATGACTGCCTGTGGCAGCCACGACTGTCATAGGTTTTGTTAAAGGGGATGGATGGGGACTGCAGGACCCCCCCATACATATTTGTTTTTAAGTTATTTATTATTTTTTTTAGATTCAGTTTTTTATTAATCGTAATTTAATTAAATTTTATTTTTGTTTAGTTAAATTTTATTTTATTAGTTTATTTTAATGTTTAAATTAATTTATAATTAATATTTAAATTAATTTATTATTATTTTTTAGATTAGTTCATTATTAATATTTAAATTAGTTAAATATTTAAACTAGTTTAATGTTAACATTTAAATTGATTTATTGTTAATTTTAAAATTAGGTTTAAATTTAATTTTTAAATCAGTTTTATGATATCAAGGAGTTTAATTAGGAATGTGATTATGAAATTATTTACTGATGTGATTAATGTTATAAGCAAATAAGAGCATATATATATTTTTTATCATTGCTATTAATTGATCATTATTAATCCTTAAATCCTACGGTGTATAATAAGATAATAGGGATTCTGATTGGGTGATTTATATTATTGATTATGTCGCACCTAGGAATTTTATAATTTTATAATTATAACTGTAATTGGTAATTATTCCCTAGATGTATTTATATGCTAATTTTATAAATAGATCTGTAGGATATGTTAACGTTACCAATGTCGAAGTATTTAATTATTTATATATAGTAATTTTTATTGGATAAATGAATTTGCATGATTAGGGATTATAAATTTTTTTATCCTTATGTTAACATCTTATTTAGTTTAAATGCTTTATGAATATGAAGTTATTATTCCATGATGTGTCTGGGTTGCGTGATTAAATAAGTTTATGTATTATTTTATGTTATCATGTTTTCGGGTGTCTATTGGACTAGATGACCCTTAGGACTTAAATTTGAAAGTTTTGGGATTACATTTTCCGCATGGTGTTATTATGATGTCAGTTTGCATTTATATGACAATGTCATGGTTCTGATTTCTTAAACCCAACCTAATTTAGTTATGATGTGTTGTTTGGTCTTGTGAGGATATTGTGGATGTTTTGTGGTTATTGAGAACCTATGTGCACTTGAATGGACAGATTACGATTTGAATTATGACCTATCCTTATGATACTCTTTTGTGAACCTAGGGTAGGTAATCCTAGCTGTATGATAGGAGGTGGCTAGCAATAAGTATCGGAGCCCACAAGTGGCTGCTAGGATTAAGTAGTGGTAACAAGTGATAACATAATTAATCTAATTAGGATGCACTAGTTTAAACTAAAAAGATTAATGTCTCACCCATGCTTGAGCGCTAGTATAGGCTAAGATGGAGGATGAGATGATGCTTGCCCCCTTTTGAGGTGTGGGTCCAGGCATCATTAGTGATCTTGTTTATTTGAAAGGTCATTAATGTCATGTATGGTCACTTGGGTACCAGAATCTATTAAGGGATTGCTAGGACTTAACTCAAGAGTCAGACATACATGATGACACCTTCCTATATACAGCTTAGGTTATCCTACGTGTGTCAGTACCATTGGTGTTGTTTAGTATTCCTTGTTATGGTTTAGAGTGCTTCTAGGAGCTTCCTTTGCATTTGAGTAGGGACTAGACCTTTGGTTCCATGTGGTCGGGTGGTAGTGATTCTCATTACCATTGAGATTCTGATGGATTCTTCTTCATGCTTGGATGTTCCTTGTTGCAGTTTCATCTTCCTAGTCTTTGGAGACTTGTTCAATTACTTGAGATGTGTTTTCTACCATATGTATATATTGGTTATCATCCTTTGGAGGATGCATTGTATTGGTTATTATGTATTATTACATACCCTGTGATTTGTGCAGTGGATGTGATTAGGTAGTATACCTTATGGTATCAAATTTATATGTAATAATTTATTATGAGATGTATGTACTTGGTATCAGATTATGTAACCTTTATGTCAGTTCTATATATTTGTTAATCATAGATTATTATGCTTAAGTAATTCTACGTCAAGGAACCCTCGAGAAATGTTATCTATATATGAGTTGTATTTCATGTATGTCATGTACTTCATTGTGTTGCTTCTGCATTATTATCTTTATTGTATGTGAACATTTAAAAAAAAATTATTCCATCAACTTAGTGTCATGTTTAGGTTAAGTTCTCCTGGTTTCCCTGGTGGGGCAATACACTTGGTATTAGAGCCCATGTTTCTACACTAGGAGCTCTGGAAAATATGTATGCCCATTAGTTGTCTTTTTTATTTTAAAACTTGAAACAAACATAGACATAAAACTCTGATGTATTTAAAACCATCGCTTTAAGATTATTTGATTTCTTTTGATGTTATTGGTTTGATGTTGGTATGTCTCACAGAGGGTATACAACATTTTATCGTCCTCCACCTGTGTATCATGCTCATATGAGTGGGCTACGAGTAGAGGTACTGCATCTAGTTTCCAGATTCATACAGTGGGGAATGATCCTCAGTGTTCGAATCAGAGACCTGGGAAGGGTCCTATGGGACCCACACTTTGAGTCTTTCAAGACTTGGTTTAATTTTTCTGTGATGAGAGATTGATTTCTCTATCTTTGTTTTGGGCTTCCAGGAGTAAGCTTAGTTTTAGGGGAGGAGGATGTAATACCCACCTCTTAGTTTTCTTTTCAGGTTTTGGATGCCGAACTCTTTTAGTCATTTTTATGTATGTGTGGTTATTTCAGTTAATCTTAAGGATACTTATGTATACATTAAAGTATGTTATTGATCCATTATTATCATGTTGTATCTTCTGTGTATATGTGATTTAGGGTTATTTTATGATGCTTATGTATATGTTAGGATTTCATTTTGATTATGGTTTTTTGACAATACTGACCTTAGATTTATATGCACATTGATAATTATATATTTTTATTACTGTTTGATGTGCTTGGTATGGTATGGGATAGAGTCATAGTTACTTTCTTCGGTGAGATCCACACGATAACCTGGTCTCAACCATTATTTGCCATATTATATATATGCATGTATGTTCATCTTTGTGATGACAGATTTGCAGGTACCGGGCTACATCTTCCCTGAACTGGCAGGAGTGAGCGTTCCCTATCACATTAATCTCAATGGTAAGAGAGGGGAGATAGTTTTCAGGTCCAAATCCTATCCTAAACCAAATTGTTCTAGTTAGTGGACAAGTATTTGTATTGACTACCTTACCGAATTCTTGTAGTTCACAGGAATTCGTGTATCCCTTTCCTTGAGCATGTTTGATTTTTCTTATGTTTTGATTTTAGGTGCTTGATTTGATTATGTGTGTGTTAAATCATGTTATTTATTTAATTAAATATTATTACAATTAATTATTAAATATAGGGTATTTAATTAATTGAAAATTAAATTAAATACCTATGTTTAATTGAAAGGTTAATTAAAGTGCAATTATTGAATATTAGTATTTAATTGAATATTAGAGTGAATATGTCTTTTATGATTTATTAAATAATTAAATATTAAGTTGCATGGATTATTGTGATTTAAATATTTAAGTTATTTAATTTAATATTTTATTAATTACATGTGCATGATTTTGTTGAAAAAGTATTTTCAAACTCAAAGCTTTCAACTAGATTGTAGGAGTCAAAGTTGAGTGGTGGAATTAAAAGATATTTTAATTAATTAATTGTTATTACTTTCCATTTTGGAGAGGAGTCCTTTTAGGAGTTAACTGAATGTGTTGTCATGAGGGTTTGCATGTTTAAGGGAAATTGAAACCCATTATGAGGGAATTGGGGTTTCATTTTGTATTAACATGTTTTGGAGATTTTGGGAGTTTGGTGTGTGTGCTTGGCTTTGGAGAAATTGAGGAATCTTTTGGTTGCTTGTTGGATTGAGGAATTGTGTGAACTCATGATTTGCATGTGCTTGGATCTTCATGGTTTTAGATCTTTGATCGAGTGTGCTTGGAAGTTTTTAGGGTTTTGCAATCTTCAAAGGCATAATCTCAGTTTTCTTGCATTGGATTTGAGGTAGCGTTTGTGATCCCTAAAATGGTTTCAATTTTGCAAATTTTGAGGTTTTCGGTGTTTAATTAGATGCATATGTTTCATTGTGGCTTATAGGTGTTTATTAGTGTTTTTGTGATTTTGGGTTTTTACAAAACCCTTAGATCTGTTATTTCCATTATTTATTATAACTTGGCACAGCTTAGTTATGCTGGCCAAATTTCGTTGAAAACATTCTTCCTGTAACTCCTAGAAATCAATAAATTAATCTGGGTTATAGTCTAAACTATAGTAGCAAAAGAAAATAAACCCTCCCTTGAAAATGTTCTTTGAAAAATTAATTTGATTGGAAAATATGCTCTCTTTCAAAAAAAATATACAGAATAAAAAAAATATACACCAGTCAAAAAGAAAGAAAAGGGAAAATGACAAAATGGTATAAAACAAGGAAAAGAAATTGTTTTATGAAATTTTCCGTTTCTGAAATAAATAAATTAATTAATTAATTAAAAAAAAAAATTGCATGTTGCAAAGTATGTTGTTTTTAAAGTTTTAAAAAAAAAGAATTTAAAAGAAATTTTAAAAAAAAAATCTCAATGGAGGAGGTGGGGGCCACCAACTCCCCCCCTCCCCCATGCGGCTTGGCCGCTGTGCAGTCGGACTTCGTAGGACAGTCTGTGCTGCCGTAGCAGCACGACTGGCTGCGGTAGCCACGACTACCGTAGGTTTTGTTAAAGGGGATGGGTGGGGGCCGCGGGACCCCCCATACATGGTTGTTTTATATTTTTTTTTAAGTTATTTATTATTTTTTTTAGATTTGGTTTTTTATTAATCGTAATTTAATTAAATTTTATTTTTGTTTAGTTAAATTTTATTTTATTAGTTTATTTTAATGTTTAAATTAATTTATAATTAATATTTAAATTAATTCATTATTATTTTTTTAGATTAGTTCATTATTAATATTTAAATTAGTTAAATATTTAAACTAGTTTATTAATAATATTTAAACTAGTTTAATGTTAACATTTAAATAGATTTATTGTTAATTTTAAAATTAGGTTTAAATTTAATTTTTAAATCAGTTTTATGATATTGAGGAGTTTAATTAGGAATGTGATTATGAAATTATTTAATGATGTGATTAATGTTATAAGTAAATAAGAGCATATATATTTTTATCATTGCTATTAATTGATCATTATTAATCCTTAAATCCTAGGGTGTTTAATAAGATAATAGGGATTCTAATTGGGTGATTTATATTATTGATTATGTCGCACCAAGAAATTTTATAATTTTATAATTATAACTGTAATTGGTAATTATTCCTTAGATGTATTTATATGCTGATTTTATAAATAGATTTGTAGGATATGTTAACGTTACCAATGTCGAAGTATTTAATTATTTCTAGATAGTAATTTTTATTGGATAAATGAATTTGCATGTTTAGGGATTATAAATTTGTTTATCCTTATGTTAACATCTTATTTAGTTTAAATGCTTTTTGAATATGAATTTATTATTCCATGATGTGTCTGGGGTGCGTGATTAAATAAGTTTGTATATTCTTTTATGTTATCATGTTTTCGGGTGTCTGTTGGACTAGATGACCCTTAGGACTTAAATCCAGAAGTTTTGGGATTATACTTTTTGCATGGTGTTATTATGATGTCAGTTTGCGTTTATATGATGATGTCATGGTTCTGATTTCCTAAACCCAACCTAATTGAGTTATGATGTGTTGTTTGGTCTTGTGAGGATACTGTGAATGTTTTGTGGTTATTGAGAACCTATTTGCACCTGAATGGACAGGTTGAGATTTGATTTATGATCTATCCTTACGATACTCTTTTTGTGAACCTAGGGTAGGTAATCCTAGTTGTATGATAGGAGGTGGCTTGTAATAAGTACCAGAGCCCACAAGTGGCTGCTAGGATTTTCTTATTGTAAGTAGTGGTAACAAGTGATAACATAATTAATCTAATTAGGATGCACTAGATTAAACTAATAAGATTAATGCCTCACCCATGCTTGAGCGCTAGTATATGCTAAGATGGAGGATGAGATGATGCTTGCCTGCTTTTGAGGTGCGGGTTCGAGCATCATTAGTGATCTTGTCTGTTTGAAAGGTCATTAATACCGTGTATGGTCACTTGGGTGCCGGAATCCATTAAGGGATTGCTAGGACTTAACTCAAGGGTGAAACATACATGATGACACCTTCCTATATATAGCTTAGGTTATCCTATGTGTGTTAGTACCTCTGGTGTTGTTTAGTTTTCCTTTTTATGGTTTAGAGTGCTTCTAGGAGATTCCTTTGCATTGTAGTATGAGGTCATGTGTACCATGTTTGTTTTCTTGTTGTATACCCTGTGTGATGGGCCTGTTACTATCTCCTCAGCACGGTGGGAGTGAACCTTTGGTTCCACGTGGTTAGGTGGTAGTGATTCTCATTACCATTGAGATTCTGATGAATTCTTCTTCATGCTTGGATGTTCCTTGTTGGAGTTTCTTCTTCCTAGTCTTTGGAGACTTGTTCAGTTACTTGAGATGTGTTTTGTACCATATGTATATATTGATTATCATCCTTTGGAGGATGCATTGTATTGGTTATTATCTATTATTACATACCCTACGATTTGTGCGGTGGATGTGATTAGGTAGTATACCTTATGGTATCAGATGTATATGTAATCATTTATTATGAGATGTATGTACTTGGTTTCAGATTATGTAACCTTTATGTCAGTTCTTTATATTTGTTAATCATAGATTATTATGCTTAAGTAACTCTACATCAAGGAACCCTTGAGAAATGTTATCTATGTATGAGTTGTATTTCATATATGTCATGTACTTCATTGTGTTGCTTCTGCATTGTTATCTTTATTGTATGTGAACATTTAAAAAAAAAAATTCCATCAACTTAGTGACTTGTTTAGGTTAAGTTTTTCTAGGTTCCCTAGTGGGGTATTACAATCACCATGATCTCACAATTTAGATTATCCTTATGAGTCAAGAAGAAAATAGAATAAATGTTGAACTCATTGAGAGAATACAGATTATCGGTGAACTAAGAGAAGAAAATGAAAAGCTAAAGCATGAGGTTAGAATTCAACAACAACACAATGAGATTATCAGAAAGGTTGAAGAAAGCAATAAAAGAA
>MU225904.1:1006948-1028577 GCA_018584345.1 Thuja plicata | reverse complement strand
GTTAGAATTCAACAACAACACAATGAGATTATCAGAAAGGTTGAAGAAAGCAATAAAAGAATGGATGACTTTCTTGAGGGACAATGAAGAGTCATCAACAACAGCGGTATAGGCTTTACCAAAAATGGAAAATCATCAAATCCAAAGAATGTCTACAAAAATCCAAGACCAAGGAAGCAAACATGAAAGCACTGTGGAAAGCAAGGGCACACATCAAATACATGCAGAGGTAAAATGAAAGGTACTCCTAAATCTACATCTACATCTTCATTCATAGGATTCTGTTATAAATGTAACAAGAAAGGACTTAAGGCTTATGAATGCAAGAGAAAGATAAAAAAGCCAAAGAAGGAAACCTACATGGACAAATACTGTCCTACATGCAAGATGAATGGGCACACATCTGAAGAATGCTAGAAAAAGAAAAGGAAAGCATGGAAGCCAAAAGGTAAAGAAGTTCCTTATCAGCCAAAAAGAATCGGTAATCAATATGTATGGGATTACAACACTTGGACAAACTGTATGGCATGTGGTAGATATGGTCACCTCACTGCAAACTACATGAGAGCATGGACCAAAAGGTCTAGAGGCTGGTCAAACCCTAGAATGACATGCTTACACTATCATAAAGTTGGTCATCTCAAAAAAGTATGGAACTACACTATACCCCACTTGAGCTGAACAAGTAAGTATGGAACTACACTATACCAAGCTATATTTTGCATCAGTTCCATTATATAAATTGATAAATAAACAAAATCTACATGAACCAAAGATGAATACTACTTTACTTGTTACTAATCTAAGAATGAAACACTATCAGTAAACACTTACCAAAATCATCGGTGAACACAATAATGAGTTGTTTACATTTATCAGGAATTGTCGGTCCTCTAAGTAAAATCTGGTAAAAATGCCAATATAACCTGATGACCGTCGGTAAAAAGGACAAAGTTTAGAAGTAGTCATGAAAGAACATCGATATCCATCGGTAAAATCAAAGTGGTCAAAAAACTACCCTAAGCATTATATCTTCATCGACGATGATTGAAAACATCCTCCCAATGAAACCCGTCTTCTCATCCTAATGAGTTGTTGAGCATTTATTGCAAAGACTTAGGTCAAAAATTCTATAAATAGTCAACGAGACAACTTCATTTTTCACCTGCGACTTGAAGAGAAAGCAGAGCGACATCAAAGCGATTCAAGAGAATAAAGTAGAAGCATTTATAGATCAATTTAGCACACAAAGTATAGATTCCTCATCACTATTGCGAATTAAAGTAAGTACCAAAGGAACCAAAAGAATTATGTTACTATTTTGTCGAGAAAAGCCCTAATTTCACGAAAACCCTAAGTACTTGGAAAACAATGGCAACTACATCAAGAACTGCTAAGTTGAAGAATGAAAAGAAGAATGTGGTGAAACTAATCAAGAACAACACATTTATAGAACCTAAATACAAGATCTGTCCAGAAATTGTATCGAAACCCGATGAAGCCAGCTCATTTTCAAAAATTCTACCTAGGGTTTTTCTCATAGAAGACATTAGGTCTTACATTCACTAAAAAATCATAGAGATAGGTGATCTAGAAATGGATGAATCTTTTAAGAAGCTATGTGATGCTAAAGGAAAATTGAAAGAAGAACACAAACACTTGGAGGTCAAAGGGTTAACCAATGCCCTACATTTCTTCAGGGAATATAAGATAGAATGGATTAAGTTAGTCTTGAGCAGGATGCATGACAACAAACTATGGCTAGACCAACCCAAGAAAATAACAAAGGATGTTCTTCATGCTGTCACTGGTTATCTGATAATCGAAAAGCCTAGGGCACACAAATATCCATCCATGAAATAAGTTACAAAACTCACCAATGCAGAAGGAGACAACAGAGGTCTCAAAGTAAACACAATCACCTACAAAGAGTTAAAATTTGGTGCATGTGTTATTGCTTACAAAAAATTTCAAGCTAGTAGAATGAACAACATTTCTGCAACAGCAGTAAGCACAACTTACAAGATTGTAACAAAAGGAATTCAGATGGATCTGTGTGAGATCCTACTGAAACAACTTGATGAAAATATGATCAAAATTAGGTCTGCAAAGAGCACCACATATACATTTGGATCACTTATCATGTGTATATTTTTATATTTTCAAGAATACTTTCCTTCAGTAGGAAAAGTTGTATGGGACTCTACCAAACCGGTAACCCAATAGATTAGTGAATTGATTAAGTCACTATGAGACAACTTTGAGTCCATCATGTTTGCATACTTCCTTGAGTTCAAGGAAAAGATGATGGAAAGAACTAGGATTCCTGAGCAACTAGTTGAAAAACACAAAGATGAGATATGTTTCATGGCAGACACGGACTTCACACATATCAAACCAATTATATCGAGAACAGGTTGGTTATCACCGTTAGACTATGATATCAATATTGATCTAGCTACAAGTGCAATTGAGGCACTGCTCAATGAGCCCATTGATAAGAAACAACCAAGGTTTGGTACATATGAGGAGGGCAAATCTAAGATAAAATATGGCCTAGAATTCAATAAGACTATAAACAAGAAAGATAAAATGGTTAAGAATCTCAAGAAGATTCTATCAGTTACTGAAGAGGAAGAGAAAGATCAACAGGAGGAAACCAATGAACAGGGAAACATCGGTGAAGAACTAGAAGAAATGAAATTAGATATAGAGGCTACTGAATCTAATGCACCTCCATCTCCACCTCCTACAAAGAAGAAAATAACATGAAGTCAAACTACTACTACCAATACCACACCACTTAAAAAAGGTCAAGTAAGGACCTATATAAGTAAGCAACTAGCAAAAAGAACAAGACAACAACTTGTCAAAACCACACCACCAAAGAAGAGAAAAAGTTTTGTCAGGACACAGGCTGACTTGGACGACACCAAAGATGATGAACTGGATGTAGTAAAGAAGAACTTCAGAAACCAAATGGTAGATGAAGCAACCAAATCAATTGCTACCCATGGCACAATGAATGATAAAAAGATCAGGCAATGGGATACACTGAATCCAGAGGATCAGAATAAAATACAGGAAGCAGTCATAAAATCAATGATTAAAAACAAGTATGCCCCTGCTGAATTTGTAAATCAAATACCTGAAGAGCTAGGTAAAAGGGTATACCAACAGTGGTCATATGCCTTGAAAATAGAAAGAGAAGTAAGACAAAGAGTTCTTGTAAGACTGATGCCTCTTGAATCCAAATGTGAAGAAATACAAGAAGTACTAAAGAAACACTCAAGTAAATTTGTAACCAAAATAAGGGCTTACAAAGTACTAGAGAGCAAGTTTATAGAACTGGATTCAATGATAGAGACCAAATGGAGACATCTCTTGGATCTACTGACAGAGTCAAAAAGTGTTGAGAAGCAATTACTTCTCACAAACACACCTCACAGAGAGGAGGAGACAGATAATGCAAGTCCTTGGCATATTGCTCTAGACAATCAAGAAAGTGATGATGAGCCTATTAACTTAGATACAGGCATGGATGATAATATCCAAGATATCACTCACTATGATTCTAACAATGATCCAAAGAAGAAAGATGATGTGATATTTATCACACTCAAGGATCAACAAATCCATCAAGTACTAAAGACATTAGATGGAAAGATAGTTGACATTGCTGATGAACAAATGTAGGACACATCAATCCTGCACCTACTTGTGGAAGACCCTACACAAAATATACAAAAGGATGAGGATGTCACTACTGACAAGGCATTAACCGACGAGTAGGAAACCAATACTGACAAAGCCCAAGCAGCGACTCAAAGTAACATGCTTTTCCTAATGAAGGAAATAAACATACTAGAGGGCAATGAGGGATCAAATGAGAAAGAAACAAGCACACCCAAAGACAAGGGTGATGAAGAATCCAAAGGGACAACAGATACTACTGCAGAGAAAGCTGCAACTGATGATTAGAAGAATGCATCTACTGATCAGAATAAAGAAAACACTCAAAAGGAAACAGGGGACAAGCCTTCAAAGAAAGGTGAAGAAGGAAAGAAGGATGAGATTGAAAAGAAAAATGGAGCATAATCTGCAGAAACACCCAAGGTTAATGAAGAGACATCTTCACATAACCGACAGGTGCCCACAAAGTAGAAAACACAAGATTCATCATCGACAAAACCTTCCCCAAGCAATTCAGAGTGAACAAATGAACTATCTATGGTAGTTCATACATCTCCTTCCCCTCAAATATCAAAGAAGAAGAAAGAAAAGAATAAAAATCTAGTAACTCTGGATGAGATCATTGAGATTTTGGTCTATGATCCAAGAACATTGGATCCAAGAGCATTGACAAGATATGCAAAGCTATGTGAGAGAAAATCTATTCAAGACAAGCTAAAAAGAGTGGCAAAAGAGGCCAAGGTATTGGAAGTAGCAAGAAATATACTTCAAGAAATTGTATCAAACATAAATATTAATAGAAAAAATCCAATCATTGATCAACTGGTCACACTCACAGATGCAATAACATCTCAGAATATAGATGTTGAGAAGGCAATGGAAGAGAGACTTGAACAAAAGTATGAATTCAAGCTTGTAGAGAAGATAAGCCAGGAAGTTGCATTGAAAAAGGTCAAGCTATCTGAATTGGTAAGTACGATTGACCCAATTTTATCATAAGTTGTTACCTTAATAAATCAATTGTGCACTTTAGATCAAATCACTAAGGATTATACTGACAAGATAGCAAAAAAAATGTTGATCTTCAGTCTAGTGCACAAAATCTAGTCAACACAGAAGAAGCACTTAAATTGCACAATAAACAAATCATAAAGGCTAGGAAATAGGGACAGGACATTCGGTTTGCAGAGATGAAATATAGAGATGAGGTCAATGAGCTCCAAGTTAAGCTCTTACCAACACTTACACTCCTACAACAAAATATGACACAGGAAAGTACTCTAATTGCCACTCCTGAAATGTCTATCCTAGATAGCATTTATGATATGCACGCGAGACTAGAGCTACAACACATGGCCCTAGAATAGTTGAGAGAACATTGGGAGAGACTAATGGAAGATATCAAAATTACCCATTCTAATGTATTTGACACATTGTAAGTTACACATTTTTGTCACAATTTTGGTATATTGTAAGTTGTACATTTTTGTCATCAGTATCAAAGAAAGGGGGAATTTGATATGTGCATTACCTCAGTTAAAGGAGGAAATCATATGTATAGTGGAAGAAAGGGGAAATAATGTGCACTCAGAGAATAGATAGTATACATGTACATATACATACACTATACCGATGCACACAGTAAGGGGGAGTCATATTATGATAAGAATATAAACATGGTGTAATAATTTTAGTATTATGCACATGTCAATTTTTTGATACTAATGTCAAAGGGGGAGATTGAAGGCATTATATTTTTCCATTAGTATACTTAGAGAAAAACATGATCTATATCATTGGTTTACTCTACATTGACAGACATGGCACAACACTATCTGATGCCAAGGTTACCCAATAAACACTGTTAAGTGTTACCCGATGACAAAAAGGTAAAAGATACTCGATGAGTAACAACAGTGCTAACCGACAGAATAGAAAAGAGAGGAACCTAACATCTATAGGGAACCCGATGAATAGTTCAATCAAGGAACATCGGCAGACTGCAAGTTCAAACCGACAACCAAGAACCGACAGTCAATTACATCCCGCAAAAAGTGGATCTGACTTTCCACGTTAGATAAATCACTGAAGTTGTATTTATAACTTCTTGATTTTATTTTAAATCCATTATGTGTGGAGGAAGCAATGTAATTGTTATTGTTTTAATTAGTTTTAATATTTTAAAACATGCAAACTAAAGATCAAGTTCAAGTTGTAAACCTTGGATTTGAGAGTTAACATTGTAAATTGTGAATTCCAAGATAGGTCAATACTTGTATAAATAGGTTCTCAATCCATTGAGAACAGTTGTTGTTCAATGAAGATAGTAGCCACAGAGAGAAACTAAAAACTAGACAGAGAATTCATACAGAAGAACACAAACATAATCAAATCAGTTTTCAAGAACATAACAGAGGCTACCGACAAGTAGAGAAAAGGTATTCATCAATCACTTAAGGTGATATTATTATTGTAAAGGCTTTAATGCATCTATAAATTAGCAATAGTAGATTGCATACAGTTAGGTCAACATTTTTACTCATTCTAACAAGTGTAGTACACTAATGAAATCCTTTCAAGAAAGGTGGGCTTAACCATCCTATTGTAAATATCATTACTGAGTGCACACTTAAATCAGTGTTGCTAAAGCTCTTAACAGAGTAGATCTTAACAAGTCTCCACCTTAATACTCTTAATAGGGTAGATCATTAGAAGTGATCAAATTGTAAGCCTTAACCAACTCCCTTCCATTCTGCGAATAGTGAAGTTTTGTGGGTGCCATCCCCACCGCATTTTTTACTTCCTAACAGGAATTTTCTACGATACCATATCTTGTGTTACGTGTTTGTCAATTTCATGAATGTTTCTATGAATGATTGAAAACTATTAAAGATTGTGAACAAACAATATATACATAAGAAAGAATAACAGTAATGATTGGTAAATCAGAATTGAATGATTACTAATGATAAATTGTGTAAGGGGCTAAAAGTTTTAGAGGTACTGATTCAACCCTCCCCTCTCAGTACTACTTCACATTATTTTCAACAATTTCATCCTAATAGGTACAATAAGGTCTAACATGTATATTCAAGGGTCTAATTAGGTCTAAGTGGGTGTAATGGGGTCTTAAGGGGTCTTAAGGGGTCATTTAACCTATAATATATGCATGTATATACATATATGCATTAAATGTGCACACACACACACACACACACACACACACACACACACACACACACACACGTGTGTGTGTGTGTGGTAAAATTAGCCTTGTTATTCAACCATACACTTTAACATAGTCCTTTTTCATCAGCCACATATAGAAGTGAATATGTTTTATTCATCCTACATGTCTGTATCATTCGACCTGTTGCCTTCTATTTAGATGGGGTTTTGAAATAGCTCTCAGAATAAGAGTCTCACAACCATAGACCGATCTAAGAATGAAGGATTTTTCTCCATGAATGCAATGCAAATGCAAGATTATTCTAAGAATTGAAAGATGCAAGATTAATCTAAGACATGATTTCAATGCAATTATTCTAAGAAATTGAAATTATTCTATTGAAAATGAAAGCTTTTAACTAGAAATGAGATGATAAAGTGTAGCAACAATTAAATATTCTAACAATGCATAAAAATGACTAGGGTTTTGAATGAGGAATGGGAGTTCTTTTATAGACTCAGAGGTGATCATAATAGAAAGTTTCCTTTTTGAAATAAAATAGATAGAAAAGCCAGTTTAAAATAGAAAACTTTCTTTAAAAGAAAACAATAAATTGTTTTCCCTTTTCTTTAACTATTTTCTTTCTTTGATTTTAACTGTCTTCTTTTTTATTTTAAAGCACAGTTAATTCAAAACTTCTATTTTTGAACTGAAGAGAAGATTTTTGAGACAATATTTAATTAAATAAATAAAGTATGACCTCATAAATGTGTTTTTCTCAATTATCTAAATAATTAAATTCAATTATTGAAATGAGGATATTTGTTTAATAATTAAATATTATTTAATTCCTTTTTATGTGTTTTAGCTAAAAGGGGTGAATTTAATTTAATCAAAATGCTAGGACTTTATAATTAAATTAATTCAATCATAGGGTTTGTTTAGCCAATAGATATTTAGGAATTAAATATAATGTTATGATTAATGCAGATTTAGGATTTTCTGCATTTGACACTCAGGTCAAGTAGAGTTAGTCAAAACTCAGAATTGCCTAGTACACTAGGACTTTGATGATTCAAAAGAATGACAAATGCAACAAAATTGGTTAGGGTTGCAAGATGCCAATTTTGGGGTGTTACATTTTACCCCTCTTTGAATTGATGTGCAAGCAACACATTGATTCAAAGAATAGTCTGATTCTTGAAGAACAAAAGAATAGATTTCTAAAATTGATAATGCAAAGATCGATTGATGAAGATTTTAGAGCCATCTTCAGGACAGAGCTTGACTCTCCAAAGTGTAGGTTAGGTTGCCGAGACGTCGGTCAAGTAGAATTTTTAAGGGTCATCTCCAGAGTGAAGCTTGATCCTCAGGGATCTGGGTTACAATGCCCTGATATGTAATAGATTAAGATTTTGAGAATCATCTCCAGAATGAAGCTTGATCCTCAGGGATTCGGGTTAGATTGCCCCGATACCTAATAGATTAAGATTTTGAGAATCATCTCTAGAATGAAGCTTGATCCTCAGGGATCTAAGTTAGATTGCTCAGATACCTAATAGATTGATATCTTTCAAAAGACTGTCCCCAGAACGAGGCTCAACCTTCAGGAGTTAGGGTTAGATTGCCCTGATACCTATCCAAAAAGATGATCAATAGAGGTTTTAGGACTATCTCTAGAATGAAGCTTAGTCCCCCAATATCTAGGTTAGATTTCCCAGGCATTGGTTAGATTGATATATTTCATAAGACTATCCCCAGAACGAGGCTCAACCTTCAAGAGTCAGGGTTAGATTTCCCTAATACCTATCCAAAAAGATGATCAATAGAGGTTTTAGGACTATCTCTAGAACAAAGCTTAGTCCCACAATATCTAGGTTAGATTTCCCAGACACTGGTTAGATTAATATCTTTCACAAGACTATCCCAGAATGTGGCTCAACCTTTAGGAGTCAGGGTTAGATTGCCCCGATACCTATCCAAAAAAAAAAATAGTCAATAGAGATCTTAAGAATATCTCCAGAATGAAGCTTAGTCCCCCAATACCTAGGTTAGATTTCCCAGACACTGGTCAGATCAAGTTTCAAAATCATCTCCAGAACAGAGCTTGATTTTCAGGAGTTAGGGTTAGATTGCCCCAATTTCTAATAGATGAGTTTTTGAGAATCATCTCTAGAATGAAGTTTGATCCTCAAGAATCTAAGTTAGATTGCTCAGATACTTAATAGATTGAGATTTCGAGAATCATCTCCAGAATGAAGCTTGATCCTCAGGGATCCGGGTTAGATTGCCCTGATACCTAATAGATGAGTTTTTGAAAATCATCTCTAGAATGAAGCTTGATCCTCAAGAATATGAGTTAGATTTCTCAAATACTTAATAGATTGAGATTTCAAGAATCATCTCTAGAATGAAGCTTGATCCTCAAGGATCCAGGTTAGATTGCCCCGATACATAATAAATGAAAAGATGTGAGGAACAAAGATGCCCTTATTGATTATGGAGTATCCAGTTTTGACTATGAAGTACCAAAAATTGAACATGCCCCAAGTGATGAGATGCCCTTAGCAATGAGGAATTTTGAATTCAGATCGAATTGATAAAAATAGATTTGAAGCGATTTAATGATGTAATCATCTTGCCCCCTCGGGAGCGAAATGGAAAGATGACACAGCATAATGATGATTGAGAGTGAGAAATCATAGATAAATGTTGAATCAAAGATCAAGAAGAACTTAGAACAAATTATGGAATAATTCAGAAGATTCAGAACCAATTTTGAGTGATTTCGAGGTCCAGTTGACCAAGTTTGACTAGGGTTGACCAGAGTTGACTTTTTGAGGAAGAAAAAAAGAGTCAAAGATTTGAGAAAATGTTGATTAGATATGATTCTAACAAGAAAGTGATGTCATAAAGTCGACTACACAAGCGTCTAATCGCGTCGGTCCCAAAATTTTAAAATGCAATTTTGAGCTATATAGAAGTGTCAGATTTTGAGTTCGATCCCGAAAATGGATTGAGCATATAGCTAAAGATAGAGAGCGAGGATCAAACACTTGTGTAGTCATGATGAAGCTAGGATGCTAAAGAATAACCCCTCAATGTACAAATCTAGGAGAACAAATGAACTGAACATCAAATTGCTACCACAATGCAAGTCTAGAATGAAAATGCAATCTTATGCTAGATGCAATACCTAGGACATGGTTGTGAGACCCATCGTAAAATCATCATCATTGAGAATTTTTTGGAACATTGGAGTCGATACAACCCTTACTGGTGCCACAATGCAACCATAAGGATATGGATATGACTTTCATCAGATAAAATGTAGGAAATGAACGTAAGCACCAGGGCACAAAAGCCAAGATAACTTGAACATTATTTCCAGTTAATGTTGCAAGAGTACACCAATATCAAGGCATTCAAAGAAAAGATAACGATGAGTGCAATCATGCATAAAAAAATAGAGCAATAACAGTAAAGGAGATAGTACCGACCTCACCATGGTATACAAATAAACAAGATCGAGGGATGTGAGGTTGTTCCACCTTAGTGTAGGAGCTCTTATCACATACACCCTATTTATTTGATGTTGTCAGATCATCGAGACTACACCAACAAGTAGTAGAGAAAGAAAATATCAATTAAATCCATAAGAACAGAAAACATACAAAGAAATATTCAGTCATAGCTCAACCAGTTTCAAAGTTTTTGCATATGTATGTGTATGAGGTGTTGAAAAACACCATTGTGCTTGTGGGTGCATTGTGTTTGATTGTTATCAATAGATGTTTATGTGTGAGATATCTAATGTGTGTTCAAAAATACAGATGTGTCCAAAGATAGTGTTGAGAAAAAAAATTTAAATGGGGGTGTTGAGAAACCCTAGTTTGTGTCAGTGGCGAGTTGTCCTTCAGAAATGATAAGATTACTGACTCTAGTGTAAACCAAAGATGTGATCAAATTGGGGACCCATGCCCCCAAGTAATGATGACTGACTTGACAGATGTTGCAAGGGAAAACTAGATTTGGTTTCCCCAGGCATATGGTGTTGAATCAATGTCAAGTCAGGAGGGTTCACAAAGGAACCAAAGTGTCACGAAAGTGACCAAAAGCTATGTAAAAACTAAAGCAAAGAATCACCAAAATCGAGTATCGATAGATAGAGCGTTTGAGTATAACTCCAACTATAAAAAATGGGAGCAATCTCAAAATTATGGTGATAGTAGATAGACACAGTGAGAACCACTGGTGACTAACGCGCAAGAGCTCGAGTGAAGAGATCATAGTACTAGCTAGACATCAATAGGTAAACATAGTGAGAACCACTGGTGACTGATGTTAGAGAGATTCTCAAGGAGAGAGAACTTAGTATAAGCTAAGCGAAAGTAGGTAGACGCAGTGAGAACCACTAGTGACTATCATGAAGTAGATCCAAAAAGGTAATAGGATAGTGCCCCTAGATCGGAGGGTTTCCCTGAGAGTATGACCAGTTTCAATCCATGTAAGTTGGTGTCTTGACGGGTAACTGAAAGCATGCGAAAAGCAAATGCAAGTAGGAAAGCATGAAAGCAGCAAAGCAGGAAAGCAAATGCATAAAGCCAAGTGGTGTTGTGATAGATATAGAAATGTGGGACAAGAGGCACCTATTTACCAGGTTTTCACCTTCTCGGAAATTTTCTATTTTTTTCTACCATGATGCCTGTTTGCCAGGTTTTCATCAATGACACCTTTTTTTCTTTTCTCTTTTTTTTGTATTTTTTAAATTTTTAAATTTTTAAATTTTTGGAATATATGATTTTTTTTTGAAGATACATCAAAGCGCCTATTGCTAGGTTTTCACTAAGATGATCATTTTTTTCGGGACTTTTTAAGATTTTTAGAATTTTTTTTAGGACATTTACTATATACATGAGCATACTGAAGATGTCTCAGCTGTAGAACTATTTCAGACGAAGAGCACTGATGGGCTCTTTGAGTTTTTCTCCCTCAGTAGTAGAAATTTGATAAGTGCTAGACCCAAACACGGTAGTGACAACATACAGACCAAGCCAATTTGGTTCAAAATTTCCTTTCTAGATCTGATGTTGTTGATTCTTAGGGTTCTCCCTCAGAACATGGTCACCTTCTTGGAATTCTCGTGGGTGAAATTTCTTGTTATAGCTCTTGGACATCCTTTTCTAGTATGCTCTAAGATGATCAAATTCCACTTGCCAATGTTCATCAAGTAGTTCTAGCTCTTGTGGCCAAGATATTATGTTATCATCATCAGTAATGAGGGCTATCAAAGAGACTTGTAAAGAAGGAATCTCAACCTCAATTGGTAACACAACATATGCTCCATAAACCAAAGCATAGGGCGTAGCCCCTGTTGGTGTTCTTATGCTTGTCCTATATTTCCAGAGAGCTAGATTGATCTGGAGATGCCAATCTCATCCAGATTTGTGCACTGTGCGATGCAGGATTTTAAGGATTGTCTTTTTGGATGCTTCTACCTATCCATTACCCTAAGGATAATAGATGGAAGAGTAATGCTAAGTAATTTTAAATTTAGAGCATAGCTTTGTCAAATCCTTATTTTTGAATTGCCCCCCATTATCAATGATTATTGTTGAGGGTACACCATACCTACAGATGATGTAGTTGAGAATGAACATAGCTACTAATTTTCCATTGGCAACGATGAGAGGGACTGCCTCCACCCACTTGGTAAAATAGTCTGTAGCTATGATGATGAACTTATGTCCATTTGAGGATGAGGGATAAATATAACCCACCAAGTCAAAGGCCTATTGTTGAAATGGCCAGAAAGCAATGAAGGGAATAAGCTCCTTGGCTAGAGCATGAATTAGATTACCATGTAGTTGACACTATTTGCAAGACATAGAAAATTGTGTAGCTTCTTTTTCCATATCTGGCCAATAGTAACCAGCTCTAATAAGTTTATGGGCCAGTGTTAGGCTGGTAGAGTGAGACCCATAGATGCCTTCATGTACCTCTACTAACACACGTTTGGACTCATCGGGTTCTAAACACCTAAGGAGGGTACCATTTAGACTGCACCTATACAAGTCGGTAGTGATGATGACAAACTATGAAGAACTACAGATTAAGTGACATTTCATTCCAGGTGTAAGTTTTTGGAACAATCTGGTCACAAAGGTAGGAGTAAATATGATGGTAGTGAGATGAGTCATGTCCAATGACAGAATATATCATCTGGGAATCAGGGGAATCATAGGCTGGGTAGCGTAACGTCTCCACTAGGTATTCATGTTGGAAATCATTTTTTGGCATCTATAACACAGAAGCAAGAGTAGCCATTGCATCCCCTGCTTTATTATCGGCCCTTGGAACTTGTTGAAATGTGATGTGAACAAAATACTTTCTAAGGTCATCAACCAATCATTTATAAGGCACCAGCTTGTCATCCTTTGTCTGATAGATATCATTTACTTGATTGATGACTAACTGTGAATCTCCAAGGACATTGAGCTTGTCCACTTGCCACTCAAGGGCGATATTCATACCATTGATTAAGGCTTCATACTAAATGATGTTGTTTGTACAAGGAAACAAAAACTTATATGCTTTTGGTAAAGAGTACCTTTGAGGTGTAATGAATAGTATCCAAGCACCTGACCCCTGTTGGGTAAATGAACCATCAAAGAACATAGTCTAGGACCGATGTGTAAGAAGTAATATGGACTCATCTAGAAATTCAATGTTTAATGGTTGACGATCTACTAGAGGTGCTTCCGCCAATTGATCTGCAATCGCTTGCCTCTTGATGGATTTTCTCTCTAATTATTCAATATAGAATTCACTGAGAAGCATGACCCATTTAGCTAGTCTACCTGTGAGGGTAGCTTTATTGAGCAAATATTTTAGAGGATCAATTTTAGCAATAAGGCATGTAGTTTGAGCCAGCATGTAGTGTCACAATTTTTGTGAAGAAAACACTATTGCAAGGCAAGCCTTCTCTATAGAAGAATATTTTGTTTCATATGAGACCAGAGTTCTACTAATGTAATAGATAGCCCTTTCTTTGTTGTGCTGATCTTCTTGAGCCAATAGGATGCCCAATGATGTATCTATAGTAGAGATATAAAGTATAAGCAACTTCCCATGAATAGGAGGCATCAAGATTGGTGGGTTCACAAGATACTATTTGATTTGTGTGAACCCTTCATCACATTCCTTGTTCTATTGGTAAGTCACTCCTTTTTGTAAATTCTTGGTGAATGGTTGTGACTTGTCTGCCAGTTGTGAGATAAAGCATTAGATAGACTATAGTCGACCTTGAAGTCCTCTCATTTGTTTGATATTCTTTGGTGGTGGCATTTCCATGATAGCTTGAACTTTTGTAGGATCCACCTCGATGCCTTTTGTAGAGATAATATAACCAACCAATTTTCCAGAGGTTACGCCAAATGTGTATTTCTTAGGATTGAGCCTCAGACAGAACTGTTCCATGCGGTCTAATATATATAGGACCTAGATCTGCAAGATGTTTCTCTTGTTGCATGCTCCTAGCTAAAGTGTCATCAACATAATCCTCCATTTTTTGTGCATCATGTCATAAAATATGGTGGTAAAAGCTCTCTGATATGTAGCACCGACATTTTTGAGCCCAAATGGCATGACATTCAAACAAAAAGTGCCCCATGCACATGTGAAAGTAGTTTTCTCTTGGTCCTCCAATGCGATTTTTATTTGATTATAGCTAGAGAAACCATCCATTAGTGAGTACATTTCATATCCTACCATCATATCTACAATCATATCAATATTGGGCAATGGTAAGTCATCCTTAGGACATGCCTTATTCAAATATATGAAGTCTATGCATACCCAAATAGATTTATCATGTTTTGATACTGGAACAATGTTAGAGATCCATTCTACATAGTCAATTTATCTGATAAACATTGCCTTAAGAAGTTTCTCTAATTCAGCTTTGACAAGTAGAGCCACATGTGGATGCATTTTCTGAAGCTTTTGCTTAACAGGCTTGACACCTGATGCAATGGAAAAATGACGCATGATTAGATTAGGGTCTAATCCTGGCATGTCTGAATATTTCCATACAAAGTTTATCTTTTTGTTCCTGAAGAATGTAGTGAATTCCTCTCTTTCTGTCTTAGATAATGATTGTGCCAAGTGAATGATCTAAGGTTCATCTTCTGTTCCCAAGTTGATTGTTTGAGTGGGCTCAATTATCATAGAGGATCGTTCCTAGAAATGACTTGGAAGTGTATCAATTATCTCATCCTTAGGCACCTTAGAGAGGTTTTCACCCTTGGATACATCCTTTATTTTGACTTTTTTAGGCTCTGACACTGTCACAATATAGTTTTCACTATCAGAGCGCCTATTTTTTCTTCTTTTGATTTTGTGACTAAGATACTTGATATCAGCCTCGATCATGTTGACACTTTCTTCACTAGTGGATGACATTACAGGTTCAATAGCATGGAGGTAATAGGCAAGAGCATAATCATTCTAGAATGTAAGGACTTCATTAGATGGGGATGGAGAGTTCTATTCTATAAGCTCGGGATGGTGGAGTGAAAGAGAAGTGATAGGTTCAAGTGCATTCATGGTATAATCATCAAAAGCACGGATGAGAAAGTTGAGACCTAGAGCGATCTCATCCAAAGGTGTAGTCAAATTCCTTTGACTCCTAGCGACCATAGTAGGTGACATGTTAACATCTATGGAGTCAGACTTGTTTAACCTGACACTAGACCCTTCACCTACGTCGAGAAGGTTTTCATGCATGTGAATTGTATCTATATCTCTGTTAGATGTGGCATATGAAAAGATATCAAACTTATATTCATGAGATTTTGTTTCATCATTAGGCGTCATATCAAGAACATGAGTAAAGTCAACCCTCTATCCCCAGTTTGGGTGAGTTCTGCCTAAAACTTCTACTATGGTGAGATAAGTACCTTGTGACATAGGTTCTTCATCAATGCTTGTAGCATCCTCTATTTCTTGTGTAGTGAGGAGTGGCTGGGATTCATGTTCAATCTACTCTTGAAAGTGTCTTGGTATGTACAAATCACCCTGATGACCTAAATTGACAATGTGCATTTCTTTCCACCGCTCGTAGTTTTAAGAGAAAGTGGAGTGGTTTTATCAGAATCATTGTCAGTCAAGACTGTACTAACACATGGTATAAAGTCATCTGGCTCAGTAAAGAATGCTGCTAAATCTAGAGGAATGGGACAAGGGAAGTAGTCTTCCTCCGAGTTGTCTTTGGACTCTTCAGTTGTAGATGTCTCTTCAAATGTTGGTTGTTGATCTATGTGAGGTACAAATTGGTTTATTCCTAGTTGAAATGTGAGCTTCTTGAAGCCTAGACCTGTAGAGTTATGTGTTCACTGACCAATAGCTTCAAGTGGTACAATCAATCCTTTGTGGTTCGCACCTATAGGACCAGTTCCTTTGTACCCAAAGTGTTGCATAATAGTTAGATATTTGCCATATTGGTCAGGGTTTATGTCATAAGGTGGGGTTGTTTGTTCAGAAGTGTCTTCTCCTTTATAGGTCCAGGCTTTGATAGCCCTATTTTCAACTTCTTCTTCTAATGGTATTGTGGCTTGTACAAAGGTACAACCATATTTTTTTGGAGGAGGAACTGTAGAAGGTTTAGTGCTTTCAGAAGGTCTCCTGAAAGAACATGGAGACAAAGACAGAGATGTAAAAGATAATGTTGGTTCAATCTGATATCCTCCCATGTCAATTTCCTTGAGTGTTAGACCCTTTTCCATTTCTTTTAGTTTAGTCTCGAAGAGCTCAATGGACTCACTGTTGGTGGGCACAAAGATGTCAGCAGATTTTGTGAGTGTGTTGCAATCATAGCGTGTATTAGCAGGTATAGTCACTTTAGACCCTTGGAATGGGAATTTAATGTACTGATGGTATGTTTAAGGGACAACATGCATTTCATGGATCCATGTCCTTCCCAATAAAATATTGTACGCTAAAGGAATGTCAAGCACTTGACAGATAACATCTCTTTCAATCGGACCAACTCTGATTGGCAACACAACTAGCCCCTTAGATTTCCATTCTTCTTCATCATATGATTTAATAGTAATCTTTTTGCGAGAATCTATACAGTCTTCTTCATAGCCTAACTCAGTAAGGAAACTAGCAGAACAAATGTTGAGGCTAGCACCATTATCTATGAGAACACGACGAATGTGCTTTGGACCAATCATGACTTCAATGTGCAAGGGGTTATTATGTGGGTGACTCAAAGAATGCTCATCTTCCTCAGAGAAAGAAAAGTAATGGGAGGAGGTCAAGTGACCTACCATGGATTGAAACCAATTGAGATCAAGATCTTTTAGGACATTTTCCTCAGTGAGGGCTTTGTCAAGGATCTCCCTATGAGCAAGGGAGATTTTTAGTAGCTTGAAGATGGTAATCTAAGCATTAGTACATTGTAATTGTTCTAGAATGTTGTAATTGGTAGCATTAGATGAGGAACCCAATTTCAGATTCTTATTGGCAGAGCCAACTATAGTTTTGTCTGCAGGTTGTGTTGGCATAGACACAGAAGGCTCAGGGCCTTTGATGATGATTTTAGCATGAGATCGAGTAACAACATTTGCACTAATTTGAGACTGTTCTTGTTTAGAGGACTGAGGTGTAGACCCTTGAAAAATGAAAGATTTTTGGGCTTGGGAGTAGCTTCCCTTCTCTTGAGAATGACAACATTACAGTATTCAACAGCAACAGGCTCAACCATATTAATGACATTGTCATTATTGGTGTATGTATAGTTGACCTTGGCATTAGTATTTTTGACTTTAGATGACTCACCTTTCCCATGAGGAGGAAACATATCTTTAAAAGCTTTGTGGTATGATTTCTTGTTGTGGCCTCCCACAGCAATAACCTCACTATCAATGAGATCCTATATTTTATGCCGCAACTTAAGACAAGTAGTTGTTTTATGACCTTTGTTTTGGTGAAAATCACAATAAGTAGATTCATTCCACCAAGAAGGTCTTGGTTGTGGATCATAAGGTCATGAATTATCTAGTGGAGTAAGTAAATGGTTGTCTAAGAGAGTTTTGTAAATCACATCAAGAGGTTCCCCTAAAGGAGTGAATTCATGCTTCGGTCTAGGAGCCTAAGTTTTAGAGCCAGAAAAATGTGAAGTACTCAGTTTGGATTCTGTCACAGCCTGTTCAGTGGCTTTGGCAGCTTGCATTGTGGTGGTGAGATTAAAAGCAGCCTTTGGAGGCTTGAGAGTCACATTGTCTACCACTCCATCATTCACAACATTCTGGTTCTTGTTGGAAAATTTGGGTTTATCTTTGCTTGAGGAGGAAGACCCTTGTTTATTTTCCTTGTGTAAGGTCAATTCTCCTTTCTTGATCATAAATGCCTCATTTCTCACAGCTTTCTTAATCATGTCATTGAAGGTTAGAGGACCTTGCAGCTATACTTGATATCCAAAGTTGGGAAGAAGATTATCTAGAAAGATGTCCAACTTTTTAGATTCGGGTATTTTGTGAGAATATCATGTATAAAGTTGTCTCCATCTTTGGAGAAATGTCAAGAAGGATTCCCCATGATTTTGTTTCAAGTTGAAAATATCCTGGATGTTGGATGTTGTGAGAATAGTGTTGTAGAAACAAATTGGCAATTTCGTCAAAATTTTTGACGCCAGTTGGTAATCTAGAGAACCATTCCATAGCCGACCCTCCCAAACTACATGGGAAGAGGTGCATGAGGTAGGTAGTATCATGTATAAAATCCATAGAGAGGGCACCAAAATCTCTCAAATCATCTTGGGGATCAAAGGTATCGAAGTATTTATCATATTTGGGAAGTTTAACTCCTTTGGGAAAAGGAGGCATGCAAAGAATCTTATCAAATAGGAATGGACAAATGCTTTCCAGTGTGAATTGAGTGGTAGGTTTGTCTTTTTCCTTCATGAGTTGAAGGAGTTGCTCTTGCATGCCTTGCATTTTTTTTTGCAAGCGGGAGTTTTTAGTTTCCTCCTCTTTCTCAACAAGCGTCTGTACCTTATAATCAGAGGGAAGTTTGGCACCTTGGATGGCTAATTCGAGAAGGTATTTCTCCTTCTCTTCTTTTATTATGACTGCCATCATTCTCATGAAGTTTTTATTATTGTGAGCGTCTAAGATATCCCCTTGGGTTATTTCTTTCTCTTCATCAGGGGGAGGGTCTTGAAAAGTGTATTTACCCCTGGTTTTAGAGAGATCATCTCTGCTATGTTCACCTAATTCATCATTATCTACCATCTTTCTAGAATGCAAGTGTTAAAAGTGTAAAGACTCAGTATGAGAAAGTTGAGTGTTTTCAGAATTTGGTTCCTCTTGGAACAAAGGATTTCAAACCTGACTAAATTCCACTGGAAATGACCGTTTGATGTAAGGTCGTAGTACCAGAGAGGGAGATAAAGATGATTCCTCACTAGATGTGGCTAACAATGGTGTGGAAAGCACAGATTCATCTTGATTGATTGAAAGGAATGTTTTGAAACTACAAGTTGTAACAGTCATTAACAAAGATTGTATAAGGGATGTGAACTAGGATCAAACTTGAAACTGTCTCAAAGTAAATGCACAGAAAGTGCCAAAAGGTGAAGTATCCTTGGTGCAAATTGTTAGAGATGAGGCTAGAATAGCCAAGAGATGACTATTGAAACACAAGGCATGACGACACAGTAGAAATAGACCAAAAGATATGAGATGAGACTAGTTTAAGCTAGAATCACGTAATCCTCAACCCAAGAAACCAAATTTTTGACTATGTGAAGATAGAAGGCAGATAAACAGACCCAGATTAGAGACCAGATTTAACACAGGTACGCCTAACAAATAGGAAATTGCTTGTTGTTTTGACAAATTGTATTAGACTCATGTGAGGAAATGTTTTCTCATGCGAAGATTAGCACAGGCACACACAAAACTATGTAGTCCCACACGAAATATTATAGAAAATGACAAAAGACTAGTGAACAAATGATAGCAGATTTGGACAATATCGCACAAAGATGTTCAGATACCCGCATGCAGATTCATATAGAGTGACGTGAAGATGGCAGAATGTCACACAAACTTTTGCAGTGAAAGCGCGAAATTCTATAGAACCAGATAGTTAAGACCAGATTGCATTTTTTTAGACAAAACCATGATTTTTTCCAATAGATAATTCAGATTGCAAATTGTTTTGGACATGTTCAAGTTTGACAGTTTGTGTGATTTGACGCTTGTTTCGATTGTTTAAGTGATACACCCATGCAAAACATATTAAGCAGAATGTTTGTAGTACCAGAATAGACACATCACAATCCTAGGATAGCTAGGGTAGTATATGTTGAATCCCCACTTGAACTAAAGTTCATCTATGCCTACTCTTAGCAAACAACTTAGAAGCTTGGAGGCACGAGCTCCTCCTTACATGTGCACTCACTTCTCAGGCACACCAAGCTTCGAACCCTGAAGGAATTGCTTCCCAAAGGGTTGTTTCTCTACTAAGAGTCGTAAGAGTGTGGGGCATCTTAGTCAGTCTCTGACCTTTTGCGCTAACAGATAGAGGGTTTTTGGAAACTAGAAAAATAGTTTGTAAAAAGGACATCTGTTCAGGTGGTTGTGATCAAGTCATTTTCCCAATTAAGGGGGCTCTCCCAATCCTTTCAAAGCAAGGCTTTCACCTTAACAATGTAGGGATTGTAATGCACCACTAGGGTATTGGAGGAGATTTTGGTTGCCACAACGAATTCACACTTGTCCATTATGAGATTAATCACAATGGCATTTTTTATATACCAGTTTGGAAGGGCTTAGCTTTAGCCTGTTACCGGTTGGGCATCCACTCTCACTGGCTCTGCTAAAGCTCTTGGGAGGTAGCCACACTAGAAGAATCATATGAATTTCTCTTACACCCAAGATCCATAAAGGCGAGGGGAGAGGATACGTTCATATAATTCTTGAAATTACAATCTAGAAAACACTTCAATCACGCAAGATAATGATTCATTTTAAGCACCAACCAAAGTGTGTTCTATCTACTTAAAAATAGACATGAGAGTTTTGTGAAAATATGTATGTCTTTGACAAGCATCATACAATAAATATGTTAGTAGTTTGCAATTCCTTTCTTCATCTCAGCATCCTCTAAACCACCGTTAAGCTGTTTTAAAGATAGAAACCAGGAAAAACATAGTCAACAGCAAACAACAAATATTAGTCGTCAGAAAAGAGCAGAAACAAAGATCAAAAATTGCAATTTAAAAGTCACTGGAGTTAAATTTTGCGCGAAGAATTATTACGGTTCGCGCGAAGAAACACCGGTCACGCGTGAAGAAATGCATGTACTTGCAAAACTTTGCAAGGTTATGCGAGAAATTTTGCGCAAACTTTCATGTCAGAGATGTATAGACGGAGCGCAAAATTGAAATAAGTGTAATAAAATGAGGCCAAAATATGATTTTCCGGCCCCACGGTGGGTGCCAGAAATGTATGTGGTAAAATTGTCCTTTTTTTTTCAACCATACACTTCAACATAGTCCTTTTTCATTGGCCACATATAGAAGTGAATATGAGTTATTCATCCTGCATGCCTGTATGATTTGACCTGTTGCCTTCTATCTAGATGGGGTTTTGAAATAGCTCTCAGAATGAGAGTCTCACAACCATAGACCGATCTAAGAATGAAGGATTTTTCTCCATGAATGCAATGCAAATGCAAGATTATTCTAAGAATT
>MU225904.1:961186-973265 GCA_018584345.1 Thuja plicata | reverse complement strand
TTTTCTCTTGGCATCATTTAACTTCTCACTGAAATATGCAACAGGTTTACCTTCTTGGCTCAAAACAGCTCCTATTCCAGTACCACTAGCATCACAGTCTACTTGAAACACCTTATTAAAATCAGGATGTGCTAAAACAGGTTGTTCTGTAACTTTTTGTTTTAACAGTTCAAAACTCTTCTCAGCCCCTTTAGTCCACTTAAACTCTTTCCTATTCCCTCTCATTGTTTTAGTCAAGGGACCACAAATACTGCTAAAACTTTTGATAAACTTTCTGTAAAAGCTAGCCAAACCATGAAATAATCTTACCTCAGTAGCACTCCTTGGAGTAGGCCATTTAAGGATAGCCTACACTTTCTCTGGTTCCATTTTCAGTCCTTCTGCTGAAACTACAAATCCCAGATACACTAACTCCTTCACAAAACTGCACTTCTTCAATTTAATCAACAATTTTTCTTCCCTCAACTTCTCCAAAACCCTACAAATATGCATTAGATGCTCCTGCAATGTCTTACTAAAGATCAGAATATCATCAAGGTAAACAATGACAAACTTACCTAGAAATTCTTTCAAGACCTCATTCATGAGCCGCATGAAAGTGCCTGGTGCATTGGTTAGCCCAAAGGGCATGACCAACCACTCAAAAATTCCCTCCTTTGTTTTGAAGGCAGTCTTCTATTCATCTCCTTCTCTGATCTGAATCTAGTGATATCCACTCTTCAGATCTATCTTTGAGAAGTACACAGCTCCACTCAAACAGTTCATAATATCATCCATCCATGGCAATGGAAATCTGTACTTGATTGTGATCTTGTTGATAGCCCTAGAATCTGTGTACATCCTCCATTCTCCATTCTTCTTTGGTGCTAATACTATTGGTACATCACATGGACTCAAGCTCTCATGAATCAAACCCTTCTGCAACAACTCTTGCACTTGTCTGTTCAATTCTTCACTTTCTGCTGGTGTCATTCTGTGTGCTGCCTTATTTGGAAAACTAGCTCCTGGGATCAAGTCCATCTGATGACTAATCTTCCTTACTGGTGGTAATCCATCAGGCACATTATCAGATACAATATCCTAAAACTCATTCAATAGATCTGCAACTTCTATAGGCACATCTTCTACTTCCTCTTTACTATCTTTTGGAATTAAGGCAAAACACATATTCTCATGCTTCATACCCTCTAGGAATTTTATTCCATCAACAAAAGTTATTCTTGCATTACTACATACCTTTTCTTCTGTATTGTTCAATGGTTTTAGCTTATGTCGCACTCCATCCTTTGTCAGGGAATATGTATTTGCACGGCCATCATGTACAACATGCCTATCAAACTACCATGGCCTTCCCAGCAACATATGACAAGCATCCATAGGTATGATATCACATAGTACCTCATCATAGTACGTTCCAATCTTGAACTTTACTAGGCACTGTTCATTAACCATGACCTTGTGGTCATCCTACACCCAGGCGATCCGATATGGATGTGGGTGTTTCTACCTCTTGAGCTTCAACTTTGTTACCATCTCTTCTGACACCAGATTTTTAGTACTTCCGCTATCAATAATCACATCACAACACTTATTATCACACTTGCACCTAGTGCGAAAAAAGCTCCTCCTTTGCTCAGGTTCATTTTCACCACTCAGCAGGACTCTTCTGTTAACTAGGACTTCTCCTCCTTCAGCATCTTCAGAATGAGATGATTTTGCATCTTCATCCACATGTGTGACTCTAGCCTAGCCATCATTTCTCCTATCTACCCTTCCTTGGTGTTGAGGACATTCATATGCCCTATGACCTTCTTCTCCATAGTGAAAACATGTTCCACGAAAGCCTCCTCTTCCTGATCCTTGTCCTCATCTTCTTCCTCTTTGATCTCTATTATTTTGATTGAAATTATTTTCCCTCTGACCTTAACTACTATTTGCCTCATCCTTCTTTTTCTGATCTTCATTTCAGCCTCCATAAGATCGTCCACTAGATCTTCCACCACGACCTCTTCCGCTTTTCCTGCTTTCAAACTTCTTGTTCAAATTTTCCTCTACCTTTAGGGAAAACTGGTAGACCTCTTCAATATTGTTCATTCAGATCAGGTTCAACTCCTCCTGAATGCTCGGCCTCAACCCATTAAGGTAATAGGCAAATTTCTCCTTGTTAGCTTCCACATGGCCTATTCTGATGAGGATTCGGTAGAACTCCTTCGTATACTCCTAGACAGATTTCCTTGCTTGCTTCAAACCTTACATTTTCTTTAGTAGATCAAGCTCATAATCAATAGGAATGAACTGTCACTTCAATTTATCCACCATCCGATCCCATCTTGTAATTTTCTCCTTTCCTCTTCTATTTCGCTCCAACTGAATCTCCTACCACCAGATCTTCGCATGACCCTTCAGTCGGGCCTTCGCAAATTTGACCCTATCAGGATGCTCAATATCTTCAAACTCAAAATATTCTTCTATTTCATTGATCCAATCGATCAACTCTTCTGGGTTAATATTTTCTGAAAATGTGTGAACATCAAGCTTAGGTCTTTTTCCAATCTTGGAAATGGCCCAGAAAAGCCTTTCCTCCTCTTGGTTTAGAATTATGCCTTCCTTATCAAAATCTCCTTCTACTTCAGCTTCATCCTCACTTTCCTCTCTTACAGAAAGATTCATGCCTCTGTGAATCTCTTCCTGCAATGCTTGTACTTGTCTGTGGGCTTTAACCTCAGGTGGCACACCTCTGGCTCTTTCGCCACGCTCCCTTTGTGGAGCAATTTTTGCACTTATCGTTGAAACCCTAACCACGGTCCTAGTGCAAACTGCCTCACAGTCGGTGATCTGTCTACACACTCAGGAACTTCTCACTCTGATACCACTTGATGAAGGAGACTCCCCTTAATACCACAAGTACACAACAGAAACAAAGAGAAACAACATAAATTTGCAAGAACAGAAAATTGGCTTCTTATTGGCTCCACAAATGTAGAATTACAAACTTCAGAATTAATATATCAAAAGCCACATGGGCATCCCTTACAATAATCTATAGGACAAAGCCTCAAATAACCACCCAGAACTGCCCTAGAAAAGACTACAGGCCTTTCTTAAATAGGCAATTTTCCACTGCCTGAGAAGGTTCCAGAAATCTAGCCATTAAGGGTGACTACCCTTAGCATTTAATTATTTTTCACTTTTGTTACAAAAGGGTCGACTTTAAATATTTACAAAATATGAGATTAGGTAGCCCAACTTTCGGAAGCCATAAATTTTGAACCGTAGCTCCGACTGGCTCTTATAACCACTTTCCAAAAAGGGGAGATCGCGATCTACAGTGGCTGATAGGCAAAGCGCTAGTCAATCGGGGGTTCGACCTCGATCCGGAGCCTCTAAGGTCCTTAAAATTGAGCTCAAAGGTTTCGCACCCTAAAATCTCAACAGTAAATCCTTAATAACTTTGCCAATACAGATGCTATGTCAATGAAACTCAACTAGCATGCTTATATGACTAAGATGATCCTTCACCTGAAAAATTAGAACATTCCAAAGTTCAAATGGCCGACTTACTAAAAATAGCAAGTTTCCAAAAATAGCAGCTTTGTAAAAAATAGCCCTTATTGAATAGAAAACACATATTTTTGGGTGATGCAAGATTGCCCTTACACCCAGGATGCTCCTACATCAACAAGTAAGTATGGAACTGCATTACACCAGTTCATATTTTGCATCAGTTCCATTATGCAATTGATAGATAGTCAAAATCTACATGAATAAAGATGCACATTGTGTTACTTGTTACAACTCAAAAATAACAACCCCGTTGGTATACACATACAAAAAATCATCGGTGAACATAATTGATAAGTTGTCTACACTTACTAGAAATTGTCAGTCAACACATAAAATGGTTAAGTTACCAATGTAACCCAACACCCGTCGGTAAGAAAGAAAAGTCACAAAGTTGTCACGACAGAATACCGATATCTGTCGGTAAAAGAAATATTGGTAACAGCTATCCCAAGCATCCTCAACTTCATCGATGATGATTGTGAAATTCTTCCTGACAGACTTCGTCTTTATCATCTGACGAGTTGTTGAAAGCATTTATTGTTGAATCAGGGCAAAAGCCTATAAATAGTCGACAGAAGCACTTCATTTTGCACCTGTGATTTGAAGAGAAAGCAAAGTGAAAAATAGAGTGATTGAAGAGAAGAAAGTAGAAGTGTCCTTGACTCGATTCAACACACAACAACCAGGTCATTAACCACTATCACAAATGGAAGTAAGCACCGAGGGCTCCAAAAGCACTTTATCATTATTTTCAAGAAAGCCCTAATTTCAAGAAATCCCTAAAACTTGAAAAACAATGGCAACCACATCAAGAATAGCTAAGATCAAAAGTGATAAAAGGAATTTAGTTAAGTTGATTAAGAATAGCACGTGTGTAGAGCCCAAGTGTAAGATCTTTCCAAAAATTGCATTGCAACCCGATGAAACTGGCATGTTTTCAAAAATCCCACCTAGGGTTTTTCTCATAGAAGATGTTAGGTCTTATATACACTGCAAGATTGCCGACATAGGTGATCTAGAGATGGATGAAGCTTATAAGAAGCTTTGTGATGTAGAAGGAAACCTCAAGGAAGAGCATAAACACTTGGAGGTTAAGGGATAACTAATGCCCTATATTTCTCGAGGGAATTCAAGATTGACTAGATTAAGTTAGTACTTAGCAGATTGCATGACCAGAAGTTGTGGTTATATCAACCCAAACAAATCACCAAGGATGTCCTTCATGCTGTCACTGGTTATCCGATAACCGACAAGCCTAGGGCTCACAAGCATCCCTCCAGGCCAGAAGTCACAAAACTAACAAAAGCCAAATGGGACAACAGAGGATTGAAAGTAAACACTATCACCGATGAGGAACTAAAGTTTGGTGCATGTGTGATAGGCTGTAATATTTTTCAAGCAAGCAGGTTGAACAACATATCTACAACATCAGTAAGCACAACTTACAAGATTGTAACAAAGGGAATATAGATGGATCTATGCGAGATCCTATTGAAATAACTTGAGGAAAACATGAATACAATCAAGTCCACAAAGACTAGCACATATAAGTTTGGCTCACTTATCATGTGTATCTTTTTCTATTTTCAAGAATACTTTCCTTCAGTAGGAAAAGTAAAATGGGACACTACCAAACTGGTAACACAACAGATTAGTGAACTAATTAAGTCACTAGGGGACAATTTTGAATCTGTTATGACTGCATACTTCCTTGAGTTCAAGGAAAAGATGATGGAAAGAACTAGGATTCCTGAACAACTCACTAGTAGAAAAACAACAATACATGACCAAATAAACTACCAAAAATTGTAGATAAATGACCAAATTTGGTCACGTGATCAGTGGTAGTTTATTGTCGATCATTTATCTCTCGACCAAATTTATGACTAAACTATTTGTCATTTATCTGGTCATTGATTTGGTCATTTATTTAGTCATTTATTTGTTCATTTGGTAGTTTATTTGGTCATTTATTTGATCATTCGGTAGTTTATTTGGTCATTTGGTAGTTTCTTTGGTCATTTATTTGGTCATTTGGTAGTTTATTTGGTCATTTATTTTTTTATTCGGTAGTTTATTTGGTCATTTATTTAGTCATTTGGTCATTTATTTGGTCATTTGGTAGTTTATTTGGTCATTTATTTGGTCATTTGGTAGTTTATTTGGTCATTTATTTGGTCATTTCACTACTACATATAGTTAACTAATTCATGTTAGGGAACGATGGAATTGAACCACCAACCTCCTACTTGTAAAGCAGGTGCTCTTCCACTGAGCTAGAACCCTTTAACAAGTAAATATACCTTTCAAAATTTTAAGTCTCTAAAGCCCCTAAACCCTAAACCCTAAACATGATTCTAGAGGCATAGAATGTCGCTTGCAAGGTACCATTCATTGTTACTACCAAACATGCAAATCTTCACATGTTTGATTGTAGCTATTAAATAAATTAAAATTAGTTAGAAGATCTACCTTTTTCAAATAGAAACATGGAATACGATATTATATTCAATCTGACACCTCCAAGAGAAAACTTTTCAAAAATTTCAATTTGCATGTGCTCCCAACAGTTTTATGTGTTCCAAAAACATATTAAGAAACACAAATGTACCATGAAATCTTATAAGGACTTGATAATGGCTGAAGATAGGAAACCGAAAAATTGCTAACCTTTGCAAAGGAAATTTGGAAATTTCAACACTTGTGCTCAGATGGTAATTTTCAAGCATGTCAAGTAGCTCTCTTGACTTAACTATATTTTGCGTTAAGAATAGGTAAGATGTCGCACAACCAAAATTAACATTGTTTCACCCAAACTACAATTAAGCAATAAGTTGAAAAAATGTAAAAACCTACTGGAAAGAAGGGTTGCATAAGAAGCAAGGCAAGTGCACTACCTTAGAGCCTGCAAACAAACTCCAACAAGAATATTACTAATATCTTGGATTCCATGGCTTCCCAACACTTGCAAAGAAGTGCCTGTAATTTTATTCAACATAAATGTTAATCAAACAAAGATGTTATTCAATAAAACAACCTCTAATACCAAATTATAAGATACAAATCCAACAACAAATGGTAGAGAGACCAAAATATTTGTTGATAATTATCATATCAAACCAAAAACCTTACCTGGATGACTTAGACCTAAAGACATCAGTACTATATATAGTTTTCTTTCACTGTTCAACAACGGTGCAACTTGTCTGCAATCCGATAGAATTAAGATCAATAATAAAAAGTAATTCCTCCACATCCTCATGGGAACTAATGTACCTCTATTCCTCCAGGATGCCTGCTACTAGGAGAAGAGGGGTAGTGTGAAAGGGAAACTATGAGTCTAAAAAAATAGTAAATACTACTATACTAGATTTACTCGTAGGCTGGTAAATGTCGCATCTATAATACAAATAAATCAAAGAATTATAGCACTCAGACACAATAGTTGTATCAATGAAAACTCTGATGCCTATACGCTATTTTTGGCTTCCTCCATAGAGATAGGGTTTCTCGTTTAAATGATCTCATTCATTACTTCAAAGGCCTCCCACTGTCTTAAGACACTCTTCATGTCCACAAGATGCAAGCACTATTTTCAGATCAAAGACTGTCTGAAGAGAGTCTTTGAGCACATAAAAGATCCATGTTAAAAGAGATATGCATCCACTATTACTATGTCATGGAGATTACAAGCAATATATTTTCATGGAGAATAGACCCGTGACTAAGAAGTGACTATGGTTTCAAAAAGTAATGAAAAATAATTGAAAAAACATATTCAAATAGAGTCAAGGATAGCAATGAATCAATGTTTCAAAATAGAGATAAATCATTGTTATAACAGTGGTATGGACAAAATTAATGACAATGAATGAATAGGTGGATGTCGGTGAGAAGAATATGTCAAAAAGCATTGCCTTACTATAAAACCAAAATAAAATATATCTATGGAAAATCAAAATAGAGATTACCAGACAAAGATTGCATGTTAAGAAATGATGTCTAGATATGAAAAGAAGAATAATAAATATCATAAGAATGTTAAGAAATGATGTTTAGTCTTCCAACTGTTAACATTTTTTAAAATTGAAGTTTTAGTCATTCAAAGAAGACAATTTAAAATGAAGAATTCTAATGTTGAAAATCCACATACCTGCAAGTTGGAACAATTTCTTCCTCTACATCCCTAGTCCACAAGGACCATTCTAATTGAACTGTTTTAATAGGATGAACAACATGCGGCCTTCAAATTGTTGATGCAGAAGCTTCAGAAAGTCCAATGTATTTTAATTTCCCTTCTTCAACCAATTTCTTCATTTCTCCAATCTGTAATAGTTGCACAAGCAATAATAGTATCAAACAATAGTAATGCATATATTGAGATCTATCATCAAGGGGCCATATTTAGATAAGAATCAACAAAAGTGATTGCTAAATAATCAAATTTGTTAAGGCAATAAGAGGAAAAATATTAAGGATAACTAGAGTATGAAAATTTAATTTTATGATTCTTAATAAAAATGGAAAGCCAAACATAAGGACAATTTCCCACCTAAAAGTTGAAACACTTGAAGAAAATATATGGTGTTATAAGCAAGCAGTGAAAGAAAACTTGAATACCATCTAATTCTCAAGCGAAGCATTAAAACTCTACTCTTCATCCTCTCCACCAAATCATTTCAAAAAGAAATCAAAAACCAAACATAAGAAAAAATAAGAGTCCTTACTGCTATGGTAGATGCAATTATCAGCCTCACTGCCCATCATAAGCAATTCATTGTTGTTGGAAAAAAATCAATAAAAAATAGTGACAAAGTCGATTCAAATCAGCAAAAATCTATTACCGACTTTGAGTATGCCCACTTGTAACAATGCCATCAGAAACCATGCTCAACCGATGTCCATGTATTGAGGACTTTCTATAAAGATCAATCATTATATTCATCCAATGTCTATGTATTGAGTAGTTTTTGTAAAGATCGATCATAATGTAGAATTATACCAACACTCTCCACAATCAAAATCAGTTGTTAATAAAGACAAAATTAATACAAAACTCATCAATAATATTTATGCATTAAATACTTAGAAATAGGTTGGCCACTCATGATAAATGGATGGATGGAGCTTCTACTTACCTAAAAACTGGAATAGGCCAAAGTTGTGGAAAAATAAAAATTTGCATTTCCAGTACCCTGTATAAGTTTGAGAAATTCTTTCAATTGAATTTTCACATTATTTTATAATCCTGGTGAAACCATAAAATAAATATCACCAAGGCTACAATCTTTGAGGTAGCCTATCCCCATTTAAATAAGAAGACAAATGTTTAATATAATTAAAGACAAAAATAAATCCAAATACAGACTTATATAGTTTAGTAGTAATATTAAGCAATCAAATAAGATTTGTTGAGAAGAAAAAAATAGTGATTTAAGAACAAGTATTTATAAAGCCTATGAATGTTTGCCCTATAATTGAATGGTAAGAAAATTGAAAACATTTTACAATCATTATGAATAGGCAGAATTGACCTAAGCATGAGCTTATATGCATGAGCATACACAAGGTAGGGCAAAATGGTGTAGAAGAGAGTGAAGGTAGGTTACCCTCCAAATCCAAAGGTTGTACATTATTGGACTCAAGAGAGCTATTCCAGCAAACCCATTCAAAAGGAAGAAGGAGAAGCGCATTCCTGTACAGGAGAAATTCAAGGTTCCAAAATTGTTGTATGGTAATTATATATAAAACCAAAGATAAGATTTATTTTCCTTCAGATGAAAGTATAAGAGGTATTGAAAATAAGGAAATAATATAATTGAATGTAGTTAAGAAAAACATAATCAAAACATCTGTTGCAGTAGATACACCTTACTAAACTTCTGGCATCTTACCTGCAAGTTCATGTATTAAATGAGCAAGGAGACCAATGTAAAGTGCAGTTGCCAACCTATTTATTTTACAAAAAAGATAGTTTATATTTATATATACCAAGTAAAAATTGTGTGTATTTCACTTCTCATCTCCTACATCACTTAACCATCATTTCAAATGAAAGTTCTTGCTTCCATTGTCATCACAATTTTCTATGAACCAAAGAACTCTTGGGCTATTTGAAGTAACAATACACAATGAATTACTGAAGGATAAGCTTTCAACATGGAAGTGATGGCAAAAAAAACAAAAGAAAGAAAATAGGGTTTGTGGCTGAGGCGTATTGTCAACAACATCACCATGAACAAAACACATGCATGGAAGACCAAAAGGAAGAAAACTCTAAAGAAGTCAAAGATTTCTGTGAAAACATACCTGCAATAGAACAGACCAAGATAAAAAAAATACATGCAATTTGAGCTACAAGAATATATCTCTAAAGCTAGAAACCTCAAAACACGCCCTGGAATTGCCATCAATTGAATATGCTATTCATATACACTCACCAAAATACACCTAAATTTGGAGACAGATCTTCAACAGTTAAGATGAATCCATATGTCCTCTAGGAAATGTGCATGTGGTATGCAAGGACAATGAATGACTTGATTATGAATAAATTAAAAATAGCTGAAGTCTAACTTCTATATATCTGATATATGACCTGTGTGTATGAATATCTAAGCAAATAAGAAAACTTCTGATTTAGCTTCCATGCTTCTACCATTAACTATGTTAGTACAGATGAGCACAAAAATGAGCTTTTGTATTTTTGCAGAGATAAAAGGGTATTAAGCTGTGGAATCATGTCCTTAGAAGATATTATATTTATTAACCAGTTATTATAAAGTCTAAAACATGATTTTAATTTGGACTTCAGAGTTATGAGGTTGAGACTTGTTTGCCTCAATGAAATAAGTACATCTATAATAATTTAGTAAATCATCCACTGTAACCATTGTAAGGTGTGTTCAAATAAAGAAAATTTCTCATCAAGCGATGAAGGTGCAGAAGAAGATACAAAGGAACAAACAATATTTTGTATGTGTCATAAGAGATAGAATTGGTCCAAAAAAAAGAAATCCCCATCCATGGGACATCTTAAATAGATTGGAAGGATCTTCCTGGCCTCTACAATACATCTCAGCAAGCAATCTCTAGGAAAGCTTAACACATTAGTCCACAAAACATCATGACTTAGCCCAATGGAAAGATACTACAGAGTACAAACTCATAACACTATCTTGCAGCAACAACATGACTCACCTAATGTCAACTAAAACATTTTTTCGCAGTTCAGAAATGTTGTTGATGATAGTTATACAACATCATGCAACATTTTTAAAAAAAAACATGTAGCAGTTGTAGGAAGGCTTCATGACACCCTTCAACAACTAGAAGAAGCTTCTAAAATGCCCCACAATATCCTACAATAAATTGCAGTATATTTGCATACACTCCACAGTAATCCTACGACAATCTACAACAATTGCAAGAACAGTTCACAGTGTTCTCAAGCAACTTGCAGCTACTGCTAGATCACTCCATAGTAGTCTACAACATCCTACAGTTGTTGGGGAGACAATCTTTGTCATCCTACAACCTCCTACAACTGTTGCAGGAAGCTCCATGTTATTCTACAACAATCTACAGTTTGTCAGAGGAATACTCCACTTTATCCTACAACAGTTGTTGTAGGAAGTTAGAAACAATCAATGACATCCTACAACAAGTTGTCCTTATTTTGTAGCAATATATACATAATAAATTTGTCTTGTTTGTGCATATTATATTCCTATAAATTCATCTTATTAAATCCAACATCGAATACTTGAAGATGACAAAACCAACTTCTCTTATTTCAGTAAAAGCATAGAAGATATAAATGATATTAATCTTATTCTAGATGAATAATTTTATATATTTGAAAGCCAGAGGTGTCCAAGTGCCACACAAGGTTATGAAAAAAAAATACTTATAATGGGGTTTAGTCTTAGACAAGGTCACCTGAAGTGTCAAAGAGCAAGGTGGAAATCATAGTAACCTACTTTCTACAGTGACAACCAAATGATGTCCTACAACCACTTGCAAGGTTATGACAAAAAAATACTTATAATGGGGTTTAGTCTCATACAAGGTCACCTAGAGTGTCAAAGAGCAAGGTGGAAATCATAGTAACCTGATTTTTGCAGTGACACCCAAATGATGTCCTACAACCACCTGCAATGGCTGCGACTGAACCTTGTAGCATCTTGTAGCAACATACTGTAATCACATAAAAATGGTCACATAAACCCTTCACCCATGCAAGACACATCAAGCATAATGTTTGTTGCAGAAATAATAGAGACACCACAATCCTAAGATAGCCAGGGCAATATCTGTTGAGTTCCCACTTGAACTGAAGTTCAACCACGTCTACTCATAGCGGAAAACTTAGAAGTTTGGAGGCATAGGCTCCTCCTTACATGTGCACTCACTTCTCAGGCACACCAAGCTTCAAATCCCAAGGGTAATCACTTCCCAAGGGACCGTTGTCTCTACTAAGAGCCGTGAAAGTGTGGGATGTCTTAGTCGGTCT
>MU225904.1:947347-958150 GCA_018584345.1 Thuja plicata | reverse complement strand
GAATGCACATTTATGATTTTATAATTAATTTAATTCCTTTTTGATTTAATTGACAATTTTTTAATTTTTATTTAATTAATATGTCATAATATCAATTAAATAATTAACATAAGATATATTTGCCAATATAATTTGATTTTAGGAATTAATTAATTAATCAAGTAAGTTGATCAATTAGGACCTAGGGTTTAGGTCAGATCAGTTTGAATTCGATAATTCTCTGTTTGATTTAGGACTTAAGTTTAATTAAGATTAGGGTTTCTTGATTAATTGCTGAGATTGGGGGTCTAGGGTTTATGTGACCTTTTTTATGTGATTACACATACACACAATAACACATGACATCATGAAAATTGCCTTGCAACCACATTTAACCATATCTTGAAGTGACACGACAATGTTCTATAACAACCTACAACAATTGCTAAAAGCTCTTTGCAATGTGCTGCAACTACACTAAAAAATAGAAACATTTGCAAGATTTACAACACTATCTAGAGAGGGAAAGTGGTACAATTTCAGTCAGAATAACTCAACATGTGTCAAGAACAAATCAAATCTATATTTTCAACTTTTTAAAGTCAAAGTTTGCAATCTATGAGTACTCACTGAATACTCATTTTTTACTGTAAGAGTTCTTACATATCCTCTCATCCTAAGCGTATGATGGCCTATCTCTAAGAAAAGCCTCTTGAGAGAATATTGAAAGATCTCCAACTTGGCAAGATATGTTCTACATAATACCTATTTTGGTGTATGTAAAAGCATCTAGTTCTAAGGCTCTTAGAGGAAGTATTTTGACTCAATGTGATTGAGATATATGTGCAATATGTACTGGACATCAAGGTTTCTCAACCAAAAAAAACAGGACATTGTCCGATGAAAGAAGTGGTTTCAAAACTAAAATAAGTTTTGATTTCCTTCTCTTGTCTGATAGGGGTTCCATGCCACTCAAATTTAGTTCACTAAACAACAAAAATGTCTAGTCATCTTCCAACTAGTCGATCACTTGAGGATGAGAAATGTTGTTCATGTTCTTACCAATTATGCTTCAAATTTTCTCACCATTAGAAGGCTTCCAGGAAAACACCATTGACTGTGTGAAATTTATATGGCTCATATCAACTATGGACAAGGCAAAAGCAATAACTGACTGACACACTCACAAGTATACATAGGTCCTCAACTTAATGAATAATATATTGAGACTGAAAGGAGTTTATTTTTCCTACAATTGTGTGCTTTACTACACATTCGATCTCCATGTAACTGACTTATACAGAGATGCCATATAAGATAATGGTTATCCATGAGCAGCAAATTAGTCTTAGATAATCATACCTGATTTATATTCAAAAATTTAGAATTTAATTTGATATGAATTGATATAATATTAGAAAAGCACTAGCACTTGAAAAATATAAAAGAGTTTTTTATATTGTAACAAGCTTTGGGCAATTGGTACCAAAAATATTGGCTTTCTCCCGAGTGTTAGTGAGTCAATACTAGTGTCAGTGAGTCAATACTATGAGAAATGATTCCTAGCTCATCAATGTCTAGGCATTGATTGAAAAAGTTAAAGAGTTGAAAGAAACTCCTCTGCACATATCATAAGAATTATAGTCCATGAGACCATTTTTTGTTACTTGCTATGAGTTGGACAAAATATTACCGATGCCCCACTGATTTAGCACAACTATAATTCGTAGTACTATTATCCTAAGGATAGAATATAAAAATATTAACCTGCAAGAACATAGGCTCGGATGTTACATGTCTTGATCTAAATGCTGTAATTTGGTTGGTTAGTTTGGGCGGCAAGGATTCACTCTATGGTAATGTTTGTTGGTGCCATCTTCCTGTTTAAGTCAACATTTATATATATAGCATATATGATATTTTTTGTTTGATGTTACTATTTACCTATATTTTCATATCTAGGCTACTTCAAAGGCGACGTTTAATTTTGATGCTCTTGTGGCAGGCTTGGATTTTGGCCTTTTTCCTTGATGCTCTTTTCCAACTGTTTGGCACATATATTACAGCTTGGATTTATTTGTCTAATTGGTCGAGGCTGTGACATGTTATGTTTAATGTGCCATTGCAATGATATGTTCTTGAAATAGTAAGATTCTTGGTGAATTGTGTTCGAGACAGTCTATGCCTTGTGTTGCTATTTCAGCAGTGTTATTTTAGGTATGCCAAGATGCTACTATCTACTGGCCTGGAATTGTGTGATTTGATACCTTGATACCCATTTGTTTCTTCAAAGGATAAGAATATGTGGTAAACTATCCAAGGTAGTTAAGAGCAATTATTCAGTCGATTCTGATGTTGCAGTTCCGATAGTGTTTTTGTCTTGGGTGCAGTGGAGAGGTGTTCTATTATTCTTACTCTTTTTCATTAGCATCACATCTTAAAGGTAAGAATTTGCATGGATTTTTAAAGACGAATTGAGCACTAAAGTGCTGAGTTTTCACATTGCAGTTTTAGTTACTTCTGCTAAAAAGGGTGCAGTTATGTTCCATGGCCAGTGGGGAATCTTGTTATATTCTCTCCTTAGGACAGGAATTGAATTGTTGTGGGTTGTTTTTGTGCACAAGTTTCTCAGCAACTAGACTCTAACATAGGGCTTAACTTATGTTGGTATCAAACACATATCCAATCACACCCAATGAGAATTATATTGTTGTGGGATCTTTGTGACCTCCACTTTCTCACTAAGTAGACTCTGATCTGAAGGCTTACATTACAGGGGAATTGAATTTACCCCAACTCTCACAGCAAGAATTGAATCATGGTGGGATCTTTGGGAGTGTAGATTTCTCATCAACTGTACTCCAACCATGGGATTGTACTTTAAAAAATAAAATTAGGGCACAATACATGATTGAAGTTAGTGCTTTTTTTATTACCTTTGCACTCATTCCCAATGTCCTTTAGTTCATCAACAATCTCAACTGGGATGACTTAACATTATAATGTCAAGTGTTGTTATCAATCCATGTAATTTTACATCATAGAAGGAAAAGCTAAGTTTAGAAGAGGATGCTCATCACTTTAGAATTGTAGTTAATGAGTCATAACTTAATGTTCTTTGAAATGTTGGAGTACTTTATGAGTCTTTAGATATATACACACATGATTGGGTCTTAAAAAAAATGATCAATTAAGTTTCTAAAAGAAACTCAATGAAACATGAAGAAATTAAAAAAAAATGATCAATTATACTTTTTACCTTACTCCTTGTAGCTTTATTTCATTGACCTCCTCCTCTTTAAATTTTTAGCAAGGTGATGAGCTCTCAGAACTGAATCAACTTCCCAAAGGGCCTATTTGTTTCGCGAAATTTGTGTATGCTGGAATAGCCAATTCTGGAAATCAACTAAATTCTAGAATTCTTCTATTCTGAAAATGAATTCTAGATATGGGCTTGTCCTATTTGGTTCACCTGGAAGATGACTAAGAAGATGCAAATTCTGCATTTGGTTCCACAAAACTGAAATTGGAATTGGAATTTTTCTTTGCACACATACACATATACACACACATGTGTGTGTATATATAACACACATGTATATATTAGAACATCTATTTGTTGCACTCAGGTGCATTGGATGAAACAAACACTATAAATTGTACTGATCTTCTATGATTTTTCACACCCAACTTGTCCTGCAGTGCTGCACTTTCATTACACATCTTTGAACTTGTTTTGTTGCCCAAGTTTTATATAGGAAATCATGGCTGCCATTACTGTTGATGTTGCTGCTATTGTTCCAGTCATAGATATAAATTATTTGAATGGAGAAGACAGAAAGATGGCCATGGCTGAGATTGACAGTGCATGCCAACAATTGGGAATTTTTCAGGTCTTCTTACTATTTTCTTTGGTAACTTGTATATATAGAGAATTTAGTCACCTGTCAATTATGTTGCATTCTTTTTCATTTATAAGCGCTATCAATTTATATTGCAATTCTCTACTTTGACATATTATTTACTTTCAAAATGTTTCCAATTCATGTTGTTCTAAGCACTCTTTTTTTAGGGTTTTGTTTTGCAACCATTTTGGTCTCTAACAGTGAAGTAGAATGACTATTTTGACCTTTCACCTTACTGATTGAGCTGAGTGTTTGTGGGTTTGCAGCTTATGAACCATGTTATTCCACAGAGTCTTTTAGACAAAGTGCATGATCTTTTCAAGGAACATTACAATAACTCCATGGATGCCCAGTTTAAAAAATCTGCTCCTGTCCAGATGCTGAATAAGGCTTTTTCTGGAAAAGAATGCAGTAAAATAGAGGCTGATTGGGAATAAGAATTCTGTCTCCAACATTCCTCACATCAAACTGCTACTTCTGCTCCTGCTTTTCCTGCTGACTTGAAGTATGTCTCTAACATATTCAGTAGAACAAGGGCTAATTTAGTTATTTTTTTCATTTCATAGAATTTTTAACTTATATAAGTATTTTTATTTTTAAAGTTTGAATGCTAATTTTGTTTCTGTTTAAACTTATTATTCTTAAATGTCCAATCAGTTTGATGATCAATGATCCTTTAACTAATAGATAACTATTTTTTTTAATAAGATGTAAAATTATTATTAATTATTTGACCATTACAAATGAAGGAGGAGGATATCGATATAGAATAGGTTAGCTTGACACGAAACTTCAAAAATCTATGAAGAAATTTGATATAAAAAAATTTAACATGATCAATTTTTCAATCATATTATAAACAACTATAAAAGATAAATTGATATCTTATTTCTTGCATATTAACTATTAAACTTGTTGCACAATACAGGGAAATAATGGATGAATTTGCAGAAGAAATGAGTAGATTGGCAGATAGAATGCTAGAAATAATGGATGAGAATCTGGGACTTGATAAAGGTTATCTAAAAAAGGCTTTAGCAGGAAAAGACAACCCTTTCTTTGGCACAAAAATGTGTCACTACCCTCCATGCCAAAGGCCATACATGATAGATGGCCTCCGATCTCACATAGATGCAGGTGGAATCATTCTTCTCTTACAAGATGATAAAGTAGATGGTCTTCAAGTTCTCAAGGATGGAACCTGGTTCGATGTGCAACCAATGAGTCATGCAATTGTTATTAACATTGGAGATCAGTTGGAAGTAAGTTAGATTTAAGTAACTTCACTTATTTAAGTTTTTTTTGCATTGTTGTTTAAAATTTAGTATCACCATATAAAGATAGGTTGCAATAATTTTTTGAGAAGCTAAAAAAACAAAGCACACCTCACTTCATATGAATATTTTTAATGAATTTTTAAAGAAGGTGTAGGCCTATAAATTATTTTGGAATATATTTGGAATGCAAGTTGGCCTTTTTTGTGCTGCTCCGTGCCTTTTTTGTATTACTATATGAATTGAATGAATGTTGAAACCTATTGGAATGTATATAAGGGTGAATCTACCTCGTAAAAAACCTGATTTTATCACTATATGTGATCTAAGTGAAGAGATCCATGCATTTTTCTAAACTATGCCATAAAACCATCATTCATTAGAGTTTGGTCAGAGATTTGTTAAGATATTTTGTTTGCAACGTCCAAAATTTTGATAAATTTGGGATTTGTTTTTATTTTGGATTTCATTTCCAATGAATTCAATTTCAAAGTGATTGGTTCAGTATTTGGTGAGATATTGGATGCCCTAGACGGACTAAAAGTTAGTTTTCCTTCTTGTTTTTCTGATAGTCAAAAATAGTCTCAGTAAAGAGGGCATAACTCTGCATTGCACCATTGGATCATTACACGTTTTGGATATGTTAAATAAAACCTAGTTTTATAATGAATCACCGGAGTGATGTTCTAAATGATATCTTGTGTGAAAGTTATTGGATACAGAGTGCAGTGCTATAAAAAATGCCATTGACAGTCATGACTTGATATACATTTAAATGAAAGTGTATTTGTTTGAGAACCATGATTATGGGGATGGAATGGATGGATTTTGTCAATGTTGCAGATCTCATGACAAGGATAGAGAAACATTCCTGATGATAGTGTTTTGTTACAATCTTAATATTATGTGTAGAATAATGGATAGAGAATGGGCTAATGGAACATGGAAGAGTTGGAAAATGGTATACTAACATTTATATGTGTAGACAGGTTGAGGAGGATAAGGAGAGACCAAATGGTGGTGTGGTAATACAATGTGGTAGTAGGCAGGGAAATCTGAAAGGTGTGGAGGAACCTTAAAGGTATGAAGGTAAGGACTCATTGAAGGCTTGTGAATCTTTTGATAAAGAACTAGTTTTAAATGGTGACCTTGAACAAGGTGAATGTGATGATGTTGCAAAGGAATTGGTTAATCTATTGAAGGAATATGTGAAGGGTGTGCCCTTAAGGAAGGTATAATTGTGTACTAGTTATTCTTGGTAATGCCTGATGAATAAATGAACATGAGAATGATTTGATAATGGTGGAGTAAGATGTTAAAGTTGTTGTTATTTCTCTAGGAATGGGAATTTGAACAATTGGTTGATTGGATCAGCCGGATCCTAGAGGTTTGATGAGTTCCCATGATGCTCTACATTAATTTGCTTCATTATAATATTGAGTGTGGCAAGAAGAATGGCCTTAGGCATACCTTCTTAGTTTAGGATTGTACAATTGCAAAGCAGTAATAAATCATAACAATATACTATATAGTGTTTTCCATATATCTTCTCTTCTTACATTATTGATGGACGGTCATGTTAAGTGGTGTACATCCTATGTTGAGCTCATTTTCTATTTTATTCCAAAGGCAGAGAGGTTTAGGATAAGCAAGATTTGTTATTTAGTCTTACAAAGACTTTATAAAGACAGATTTTCATATGCTCTTGGATTAGTTGAGCTTTAGAATTTTTTCCAATGAGTTAAGCACTGAAATTCAGACTTAGCTCTATTGCTTCCATTATTAGAAAAGCTATCTTTCTTTGCTTGGGTCAGGAACAATAGATCTATAAGGTCCCATTTCCCATTCTTTATTTCAATTCTTAAACTCATTTAATTGCAACAGAAGTCTGATAATAAGTACTAATTAAAAGAGATTGAAAAATAAATGAAAAACCTCAAGAGTCCTTCTGGTACAAAGGGCGCATGACACCACTCTGGAGCATCCTCACGAAAGGGTCCTGATTCTGGGGAGCTAGCAGTATAGGCCTGCACTTACAATTCAAAATGTGTGTAGTTTAGGTCGTAACATTTGTAAAGAATAATCAATAGTAAGCATTCCAACCTTTTTGATTCATCTCATGTACAATATACCTCAAGTCTTGTCTAGACTGGTTGGCTGTACATATGATTTATACCCTAAACTTGCCTATCAACATAACCCACAACATTGCAAGCAGGACCTAAATGGCCTCTGATACCACATTTCACCTACCATCAACAAAACAATACTTATGCTTGTCAATCATGTGTATACAGCTAAAATTGAATGAACCAAACCCTCACATACATCCAACTCATACCAGATAAACAAACAAACTTCAGGTGGCAAGTTTTCTAAACTTGTAATCTACATGCAAACAAAATCCCTTGAGATAAATGATTAAATATGCTTAGTGTAATCATCTTTCCATCTTGAGGAGAATGTCTCTTATGTAGTACATAGTGCCAATCAGGAACATAAAGTCCATATAATGTGGAAAAATAGACTACGAAAACACATAGGCCAGCAAGCCTGATAAGCCAATAAAACCAATGGTTAATAGGAACAAAGCATTTTAGGCCTAAACCAAAAAATACCCTGAACAACCAAAATGAGATATGCGAATATAAATTAATGGTTTGCTGAAAATGTTCAATGTGAAAATTTAGTTTATATTTACCATTTCCAACCATAGTATTTGAATATAGAAAAACGTCCAGGTGATAGATCTACAGGTCTTGCTTTTAGAGTTTCTATCTCTATGAGAGCCACCACCAAATAAGCCAATGCTATGCGCTGCTTATAGTATAATCATGTTTATGTCAGTCAGTATAGAAATATATAAATATATGAATTATATATACCAGTATAAATTCTTCAATAGATCTGTGAATAGTGCATAAATTATATTGGAACTGGAAGTGATATTTATGTTCTAAATGAAAGCAAATCAAAATTTTTAGCTGAAGAATGCCAAACCAACAAATTTGTTTCATATCTAATCCATATGAAAGATCATTAGGAGCATGAGAATATCCTCCTGCAAGGTAAAATTTAACAAATATAGTTATATACTCAAAAGAAAAAACTTTGTAAATCTCTTAGCTTCGGCCCCTTATAGATCAAAAAAAAAAGTGATGATAGAAAATGAATTTCAATGGTGAAAGCTAGAGGTAATCCAGGGCAAGTGGAACCAGGTATAGTGTTTCACTCGTCATCTAGTTTATTTGTTAAAGGGAAATATTTTATTTTCAGGTTATAAAACTCTCATTGAAGCAAAAACTTTGGGTGTCTCATAGTAATCAAAATAGCTATTGTGTCTGCATTATAAAGAATAGAGGTTCAATGGGGCTATCTTTTAGTAATCAATGGCTTGATGAAGAACCAATTACAAGAATTGAGATTAAACATCATCATTGATGAAGCATAGCTCTTGTCTAGAAATTTCAATTTAGTTATGGTGATTGCTATTGAGAATGCAGTATGGTTGCTAATACATTTCCAATGTTGGGGCAAATCAGTATCCCTTTCCAAATGAATAAAATTGGTGATGATCATGACAAATAGGCCTTGAGACATGCATTGGAATAAGTTTCAACTCATGGGAAAGAAATATATATTCCCAACTATTCATCTCCCCCAAGATTTTAGTGTGGGTAAATTAATCATAGTTTGCAATGGGAAGTGGATTGGGATGAAATTCTTAATTTGAATGGAATTTGCAGGTGTAAAGACAAATTCCACAACTTTTTCCACTGTCCTCTTTGCCTGTGCAAAAATTGGAGCGGCACAGGGTATAGAAATCCATCAAAGAATAATGGAAGGGGTATTTTTTTCCAGATATTTTTCGTTGGAAATGCTTTGTAGAAATGTATGCAAAATGTGAAAGCATAAACAATACACTTAAACTATTTGACAAAATGCCTAAATGAGATGTCATCTCATGGAATGTAATTGCAAGATATTCACAACATGGATATGTTGAAAGGGCTCTAGAAACATTTAACCAAATGCAATTGGCAGGTATAAAGACAAACTCCATAACTTTTTCTATCATCCTCCCTTCCTATGCAAAAATGGGAGCTTTAAAAAAGGGTATGAAGATCCACTGAAGCATAAAGGAAGGATATTTTTGTTAGATGCTATGTTTACAACTTTCCCTATTATGACGGTCAATTTTAGAGTTTTAATTTGAAAGTGCCTGGCTAGATATGAATTTGGTTATTAGCCATAATGGAAGAAAGGTTTTGTCGACCCAAAATCTAATAAAAAGTACCAATCAAGCTCATGATTATTTCCTATTTTATTTGTATCAAACTACTCATACATTTATTTTTAATGGATAATTGGAGTATCATTTATCTATTGATACAAGGTTGGACTGCATGCTACGGTTTCATTTTGCACAAATTGATTCAAGTATTACTATTGTTGGGCAGTGAGTGTTTGACATTATAATCGATGACATAAATTTACACCAGATATATATATCTTCAAGGAAGCAGGAATCTTTATTGTATTTCATTGGCGGCACATTGCTCACAATCATTGATTCCTAGCATATGGTCAATGATCAATAACAAGATGCAGGTCACTCAATGTGGTGAAAATTAGAACGGATCAAAGACACTCATGAATATGTTTCATGACAATAATGTTTAAGACCAAGATAATAACTTCATGAATATCAAGTTTATGACTGTATGATGTTAGGAAAATAGTGATGAAGGTCACAAAATAGTGATATTTTCTATCATAATAATAGCAAAATTCTGTGAGTTTTAGACCCAAATCAAGTCAATTTTGGTAAAGAAAAACAAGAAATATTACATCATAGTCTCCATAGCTTTTGCCAATGATCTCAAAAGAAAAATAAAGCTACACATTGAACCTCAAACTTATAGATTTCACAGTGAGAATCCATCCTAAGCGAGTTTCGCCTTTAGTGAAGAGATCAAACCCTATCTTGACATCTAACTCCTCCTCTTCACCATGCTTGATATTATTTAAATGAGTTTCCTGGTGGAAGATCTTCCATCTCTACCTCCCCTCTGCCTTCTCCTCCCCTCCTTTGTCACGGCTGCCTGGAGTGCATTGAATTTGTAGCCCACACCTCCACAAGGCACATTTTTGCCTCTTCCTGGAGTGTTCTTGTTTCTCTTTCTCAGCATGAGAAAATAGAGTGATTGAATTAGAATGGGTCGAAATGTAGGAGAGTAATTTGGGGGCAAATATTGAGTGTGAGAATGTCAAAATACATTTTTGAAGGTTTGCATAAATTTTCAGGACTGGTTCAGCTAGAATATCAAGGTAGAAAGTGAGTATGAATGAATTATTTGATTTTGTATTTTAATGTTGAATTTTTGTGTTTATATAAAATAAGTAGTGGATTATATTATTTATTATTTAGAATTTTAGATTCTTAAAATGATAAATAATGTGTGTTTGATTTTTATTATTGATTTTATATTTTAATGTTTGTGTTTATATGTAGTCCATTGTATTATTTATTATTTAGAATTTTAAATTCTTAAAATGATAAATAATGTGTGTTTAATTTTTATTATTAGATATACAAGTTACATAGCTTCTTCATGTTCATATAATGTAAATTTTTAAGAAGG
>MU225904.1:918717-932578 GCA_018584345.1 Thuja plicata | reverse complement strand
ATAATGATTAAATAATCTACAAACTACAAAGTATGAACCAAATGACAATTTCCAAATAATGATTAGATCAGTGCCTTATAAATACTTGGGCTATAGAGTCAGAAAATTCTCAATCCTACGTACAATCCGAGACAATTTTAAAAAACTTGCTTTTAATAAAGAGAGACTATCAATTCAAAGGCTTCCTCTTGACTTATAATTCAAATCAATCTATATAGCAAATATTATCGAATTTAACTCAAATTAAGAGACTGATAAAAACAAGAGAAGATACACAGATCTTTGAATTGATATTTAAACTATATATATTAATTTTGAATTATGATACTTAGGGAATTTAACACAATGAAACACTCTATAAAATAGAATATCCGAAAGACTAATTGAAAATATATAACTTATAACCACAAATAAAAAGAAGAGCACTTATCTTTATTAATATTAAAAAAAATAGTACATCAGAGTCCATGTTGTAGTTGTGATCAAATTCTATCCTATTAAAATATGTATTTCTTTTTGTCTCTTTACATTATCTATATATATGTGTTTGAGTGGCTTTCACACCTCTTTAGGGTGAAAATACATAACCCTTATTACAAATTATTTTGAAAAAACAAAACTAACTAAAAAATAACTACTTAAATTTCGGATTTGGCTTTGACAAAAAATCCAAAACACCTCGTGAAAATCTAATATTTCTGCTGGAGATAGGAAATTTGATTTCCCAAACTGGGTCCATTTTAGATTTTTAAAATCTGACCATCTTCATCCTCTGTCGGCATCATCTTTGTAGTAATTCGAAATTCCAGCATTTTCTGAAGGCTTCGATTAGTTAGTTAAATTTATTTGTGTCATAAAGCTTCCTTCCTTTGATTTTTTTAGTATAGAGAAACTTTTTTTTTTGATAATGGATTGGGACTTCTAAATTCTCAAAATTTAGGGTACCAACAGGTATACAGCCGGTCTACTTTGAGTTGAAAAACATTTAAACTATCGACATTCACTGTAGCGGTAAGAAACCTTCACACAATCCAGAAATTGGATTTACCTTAATTTATGGTGATTGAACAGATCTCCAAACCAGAGAAATATAATGAATTTAGAGAGAAAAACAAGACTTTCAGCTTGACTTGCTATTATTTATATTTAGGTCGGTTACAAGTAAAATCCAAATTAGTTATAAAACGTAGTTACCCAACTTCAAATTTTCCCCACTCTTTTAATTGTTGAAATTATATATCTAAATTTATCCATTTTCACATTGTGATACTTCTTAACCTTTCAACTCAGACAGAATTGAAATTTTGGATTAAATTAATTACACATGCACCAGCTCAAATAAAACCATTCAAATGATGATGTAAAATAAATTCACCGTGTATTTCGGAGTTTGTTGAGAACTTGTGGGCAAATATATATGGGTGTGCTAAGTTTTGGTGGGAGGGGATATATTGGAGACTTTTAAAAAAATAAATAATTATAGATTTTTATATATTTATTATTCTTATAATGTTTTTTTTTACTGAGGTTTGTTTATATTCTATTATAATCAGAATTATTCTATATTAGATTTTATATATATGCTCAGTTAATAGAATGTAGACAATAAAAATAATGTTTACATAAATAGTTATATTGTATTTTTCATTCCTTCTTTTTCATTTGTAGGTTGTGTTTTGACCTAGTAAAAATCATATTATAGTTTAACTTGTACCAACAAATAATATTTGCATCAATTTGATATTAAAATAGTACAAGATATAGGAGAGTAGAGAATTCATAAATATAGTTCCAAATACTTTAGAGGACAATACTTGCTATGCTCCTGGACGGATATGAGTATAAGGAAGCTCAAAGAATAAATAAGACAAAGCAGAAGTAGAAGTAAAGAGGTAAAAATTAGAATTTGAGTTGGAGTTATGTGTAAATATTATAGTATGGGGAATGCAATAATAAGAAAGCAAAGAAAAATAAAATTGTAGAAGAGGCAATGGAGGGGTGTGAGGTGGAAAGAATAGTCACAATAAATATTCATCGTGTGAGTTGAAGAGTTGAACTTTCAAAGGGGAAAATCATAAAATCTTAGAGTGATCAATGAAGAGAATTGTTAGATTATAGAAAAACTAACTTCTAAGGACAGTTGGTAGAATTATTAATGGATGGAAGGTTTCTAAATGTGATTGACAAAGCATTTAAGTGAGAAGAAATAGATGGGTGGGATGAAGATGTTGAGAAATTTTATTTTGAAGAAGGGTAAAATATTGATAATTATGTACAATAAGAGAGGAAACAAGTTGGAAGATTACAATGAAGAAAAATGTAAACTATTACAAGAAATAGCTGAAGATATTAAAACTAAGAACCAATATACATTGGACAATACAATAAAACTACAAAAGAAATGAAGATCTTTCAAATGGTCCATATTTGATAACATTATATTTGTTTTAGAAAATATAATAGAGAAAAATAAATTAAATGATCATTAAAATGACATATTAAGGAATGAAACAAAAGAAGATCTTTGTGAGACTATAACTGAGTATCTAACTTGCAAAAGAAAAGATTGTGTACATAAAATAATTGAACTGACCTAAAAGTAGTGGCCCTAACAAGTTGGCAAATGCACATGATGGTTTAGAGAAGAGTTGGTAGAATTATCAATGGCTAGAAGGTTCTTAAATGTAATTATCAAAGCATTTATATCAAAAGAGATAGATGAGTGAATTGAATATGTTGAAGTATTTTACTTTGAATAAGAGTAAAATATTGATAATTATATTAAAAGAGGAGAAAATTTGGAAGATTACAATGAAGAAGAATAATCTAAACTATAATTTAGAGGTGGCCCAAGATGTTGAATTAGACAACAAATTTTAAAAAGAAGTAGAGATCTTTGGGAGGGCCTATATTCATATAGTTTTACAAAAAAGATTTGGAAGAAAGCAATTAAAAGAACATCATTAAAATCACATAAGTGATGAAAGGAGAGAAGATTTGTGTGAGACCGATTGTTGCAACAGAGAAGGTTGTGTGCATCAACTAATTGAACTGAACGCAACTAATTTAAGTTTGAAGAGTTATGGTGGACATTGAAATAGTATGGAGAATGCAATTAATAAGAAAGAAAAGAAAATAAAATTGTAAATTAGACAATGAAAGCATGTGAAATAAAAAGAATAGTCACATTAAATATTCACCTTGTAAGAAAAAAAAAATGGTTTTCAAATAGAAAAATTATAAAATCTTAGATCAAGATTAATGAATAGCATTGTCAGAATAGAATAAAATTATCAATAGATGAAAGGTCCTTGAATGTGATTAAGGAAGATGGTTTAATATTTTACTTTAAAAAAGAAAAAAAATTATATTACAAAGGAGAAAAGTTCAAAGAAGCGATCCACATTAAGCAATAATACTACAAAAGAAATGGGAGGGCCTGTATTTAATGAGTTCGTATTAGTTTTAGAAAACATAATAGAGAAAAAGAAATTAAAATAATATCTTTAAAATTCAATATATGCGATGAAATGAGAGAATATTTTTGTGAGACCCATTGTTATAACATAGTATCTAACTTGCAACAAAAAAGGTTGTGTGCATCAAATAATTGAACTGACCTAAAAATATTAGCTCTTGAATGTTGGGAGATGCACATAATGGTTCCTTCAATAATGCACTTGACTCCCTCATTTAGTTTCTCCTCCTGGTTTGGAATTTTCTCATTCAACTGCAAAATTAGCCTCCAATAATGTACTGAACTCCCTTGGAGACTAAACAAAGCAAAGAAAAACCTTCAATGTTGCGTTGAGGAATGAAAGGGAAGAACAAAATAAAATAAAGGTAAAGGGCTGCGAAAAGAAATGTGAAGAAATCCGACAAGGGAAAATAGAGTGTAGCTGGGACATATCTTTTCAATGTGGTGTTTGAACAAATAAACAAAGCTATGAGGAAAGGGGGAGTTTCAAATGGGGGCCTATTCACACTCCTAAAGAGAGTTTGTTGTTATTTCAATTGGATCGGAAGAGGGATGCAACATTGGCTCAGACTCAAGACACTAATCAGCAGGACTCCTAGTTGGAGTTAAATAAAAGACCAACAAAGGTCGGTCTTTCTTACATAAGTCAAGGGGAAGTCCCCATTACTTTTTCTATGGAATATTTGGCTTAAAGAAGCCATTTCCTGGTTCAATAGGCATTCATATCTAAATTTTGGAATGTAGAATTAACACACTCTTAGTTCTCTTCTTGAGCATTTTCCAAATGGACTAATATTATCAGAATTGAATCTCTTGATACAGAGCTTGGATATTATCTGGTCATCTTTAAGGATAAGATTAGCAGAGATAACATATTTAAGATAAAGTCCTGGTTTTATAACAACTTTGGGCTACACATGCAATAATGGATATCGAACTTTGTGAGCACCACAAATGTGATCAAGTTCATACCAAGGTGGATATGTTTTAATAATCTCCCTGTGGAATAAAAAGACTCTGAATCTCTCCAAATCATAGCAAATAATATGGGAATTTATCTCAGACACCAACATTGCCATATCTCAGCTACAACATGGATATGCCTACTTATGGATCTCACTAAGGATTTACCAAGATCACTAAATATTAAGTCTAAATTTGGGACGTGGGTGCAACTTATATCCTATGAAAACTATGGGATCTCCTCTAATGAAGTGCATAACCAAACAACACAGTTGGATTTAACAAACATGTAGAGAAAGGCTGGTGGTCTTTAGGACTCAATAGTTGTCAATGCAACACTGATAGATACAGAACCACATGCATGTTCTTTACATCAAATTTGGGATGAGAGCAACAGAGATGTCAACAATCATAGGAACTCAACATCGGCTCTTTTCCTAGAGGTAGGAATTCTAAACAGATCATTTATGGTTAGTAGAACAGGCATTATGGAAAATTTCAAAGAAATCATGCAAGTTTTCCTTTGGTTTTTATATTGGAGAATTATGGGCTCTACTCATATGAAGGAAAATCCAAAAGCTCTTCTTTTGGAACCTTAAATATCACATTGAAACAATATTTAGGATAGGTTGGATCCTCTAACTATTGAATGCACACTTCTTTCAGGAATCATTAACAGAGATAGGATTCATCAAGCTAATCCCACAATATAGTTACCCTGAAATGCATTCACATTAGAAGAGAATTCCTCTCGAATCTCTTAATTCAATCCCAAGGTGGCTGAACAATTACTGACATAGTGGTTCAGAGAAGTCCAAGAAGAAATTATTTCTAATTTGGCTGATCAAGTCATGGAGGAAGAGACTTTCCCACCTCAGCATGCAATGTCTCACTTGGATCACACAACAAAGGAACATTTTATTTCTACAGGTATTCAGTCAGTCTCAATAGACTCGCCAGGTGACGACATTATACAAACCAAGATATTGTGATTTATGGGTCATTGCAAAGACAGGTTTAAACACAGGCACCACTCTGGAAAGGAAGGTAAATCAAAGTCAGAAGACTCACACATCTCCATAAAAAAGGATGAAAGAAAATAGTGACTTTGACACCTCTAATAACAGCTCAGGAACTAGGATATCCTCAAGAATTAGGGAAAAAGAGCTAAGGAAGATCAGCTCTAGAAAGGGAGAAAAGATTAAAAAGTCAAAATTTAGAAGCAGGATTAAAGGTGGGATTGTCCCTCTGAAACCAGTGGATAAAAAGAAAGATGCGTTGAACTTGGAGAAAGCATCATCAGAATTGGCAAGCTTGGAAAAATTTGTGTCTGATGATCTAGATATTGCTTCTCCCATCTCTCCACGAATACAGGCAATTTATGAACTTTTTGGAGGCTCTGATCAAAGATACATAAAAAATAGCAATATCCCAACTTCATTTAATGAAATTCTCCTAGAAGTGGATTATGTGGAAGAAGAAGACAGGTGGAACTCCATTGAAGGAATGGGATTTTCTAACTACCAAACACCAGACATATCTCAAGAAACAACTTTGGGTGGTTTGGATTGGGAAGAAAATACTACTCTGGAGAACTCTTCTTATCTACCCCCTTCTCAGCTAGGCATCCAAATGTCTGCTATCAATAGAGCAGGGGCCTATTGTGGAATAGTTAAGAAAAAAAGTAAAGGGAGGAAATCCTTGGCTACATTAAGATTAGAAGATGGAGAGGACTTAGACCAAGAAAAAATTACTGAATATCTAAAAGCGGGGAAGGGTAAGTTCCTTCCCAAGTGACAATGAAGGTTCTCTCTTGGAATGTTAGGGGCCTTAATGCTCCTAAAAAGAAGCGTCTAGTCAAACGTTGCATTTTGATGGCTAAACCATCTATAGTACTCATCCAGGAAATAAAATCTAATACAAAGTCATTATCTATTTTCTCCAAATCCCTTGGAGACTAGTTGGTGGAGAGATTTGATGCATTAGGATCGTCTAGGGGAATTGCCATTATGTGGAACCCAAGACTTGTTAAGGTTACTATTTCAAATAAAAAAGCAAATTGGATGAGTGGTGAGGTTAGATGCTTACAGTCAAATCTTTAGTCCAATATAATAAATGTGTATGACCCCAATCTAAGAAAGGGTAAACAGGAAGTATGGAAAGATTTAAGCAGGTATTTTTGTGACTTAGAGAATGAGAAAACTCTCATGGGGGGAGATTTTAATGCAATTTCTCACCCTTCAAAAAAGTTGGGTGGTTCGCAAAGGAAATATCAATCTCAATCAGACTTTAAAGATTGGATCCAAGCGGAAACCTTGATGGAAATTGAGATTGAGAATGAGAAATTTACATGGAATAGCAAAAGAATGGGTCCTAGAAACATAGAAAAAAAGTTTGACAGGTTCTTCTTCAAAGGGGATTTCTCTCTTTTCCCCTTTGATCTCAAAGCATCCATCTCCCCAACCTCTAAGTCAAACCATTTTCCCATTCAGATGGAAATTCTTGGGGAAAATAAACCGTTGCATTGTCCCTTCAAATTTGAGAATATGTGGCTGAAAGATAATAGATTTCTAAGCTTAGTCTCAGGTTGGTGGTTATAATGTAGGCCAAAAGGTTCAAAATTGTTTTGTTTTATATCTAAACTCAAATATATAAAATAGAACCTGCTCATATGGAACAGAACACATTTCAATAACATCTTCTCCTCCAAAGTGGAGATAGAACATAAACTCAAAGACCTGAATGAGATCATCATGTAGTTAGGTATGGATAAGGAGAGATTCGATTAGGAAAGAGATATTTTAAGAGAACATGAAGATATACTTGCAAAGGAAGAAAGTTTCTGGAAGCAGAAATCTAAAGAGAGCTAGTTAGAAGCAGGGGACAAAAATACAAAAACAATTCACAACAGTACAAAACTTCATCAAATTGCTAATAGGATTCTTCAAATTACCAAGGAGGGCGGTACTCTCACTTAGGATAAAAAATAAATTCAAAAGGAAATATTCAGTTTCTACACAAAATTACTAAATCATTCTAAGGTCTCTCACTTTGCAGCTTAGGAAGATCTTCTAAGGGATATCCCAAAGCTCATTTCTGATTCTGATAACTTCATGCTTCTTGCCAAATTTACTGAGAATGAAATCAAGGAAACACTATCACAAATGGCTGCTGACAAAGCTCCTAGTCCTGACGGTTTCTCTCTGAGATTCTTTCTACATTGCTGGTCCATATTAGGGAAGGAACTCATGGAGGCTTTGGAGGCTGGAAGGTCTTTAGGTAGATTTCTAACTTAAATTAATAACACATTCATATCTCTTATTCCTAAGAAAGAAAATTCTTCATGTATGGATGAATTTAGGCCAATTTCTTTATGTAATACTATATAAAAAATTCTATCTAAAGCTTTGGCTTGTAGATTAAAACTTATGTTAAGAAAGATTATTGGGGAAGAGCAAACAGGATTTGTACCAGGAAGGTCAATACTAGATGGCATAATTATTGCCCAAGAGGCCATCCATTCTATCCAATGTAACAAACACCCCAGTATGATAGTTAAATTGGATATTAAGAAGGCATATGATACAGTTTATTGGAGGTTTTTAGAAAAATGTATGGAAAATTTTGGCTTCTCTAGAGCTTGGATAAACCTCATATATTACTACATATCTACTCTAAAATTCTCCATCTTAATCAATGGGTCTCCTATGGACTTTTTTGAAGGAACTAATGGCATTCAGAAGGGTGATCTCCTTTCTCCTTTTCTCTTCATCATCATGGTAGAAGAATTAGGGCGCAGATTCGTTAATCATCAAGACCAAGGTTTAATTCAAGGGGTGGAAATCACCTCTTTGGTAAAATCTTTCACTCGTCAACAATTTGTTGATGATTTACTTTTGTTTGGCAAAGGTAAAAAAACATAGGCATACTACATGAAAGATCTTTTGGATAAATATTCATTGGCGTCAGGGTAGGAGGCCAATAAAGAGAAGTAAAAAATATACTTTCTTAACACAAGGAAAAAAGTTCAGCAAGACATCCAAAAGGTCTTAAAGTTTAAAATTGGATCCTTTCCTTGCCAATACCTTGGCATACCAATAGATAAAACATTAAGAACTGACTCTGCATGGAAACCCATCGAAGAAAGACTGGATAGGAAGATGGATGCTTGGAAATATAAATGGCTATCATGGGCTAAGAGAGTGGTTCTGATAAAAGCTACTTTAGCCGTTATCCCTATTTATCTTTTGTCATGCCTATCTCTACCTGTGGGGTGTTACATGAATATAGTTAAAAATTTGAGAAAATTCTTTTGGCATGGCACAGACACTAAGAGAAAATTCTCTCTTATTTCTTGGGAAAAGATTTGCAAACCAATAGAGGAAGGAGGAATTGGGATTAAGGACCAACAGAGGCAGAATCAGGCTCTTGGAGCAAAGCTATTTTGGAAAATTCTAAAAGAAAGGAATCTTAAAAGGGTCAAAATTCTCAAAGGAAAATACTTTCATCATCTAGATGATGCAAATGTGATCAGAGCATCCAACCTTCCTAGAGGTTCCAGAATTTGGAATTTCATCTACAAATCAAAAGAAGATATAGAAGAGAACATCTCTTGGAACATTAAAGATGGGTCTTCTGCCAGATTTTGGGACGACTCTTGGGGTGGAGATCCCTCCATTAACCAAAGGTTAGGCCAGAATAATATTAGCAGGTTATGTTGAGAGGAATGGGGCCTGCTGGTTAAAGACTACATAGATCCAAATTCTCAGAATTTTGTGACTGGCTCTTGGAAGTGGAAGAAATTTGAACTTCTTAATATTGACCCTTAGGAACTTAGTGTTTTGAAAAAGATCATTAAAGACAGATCCTTTATGATCAAAAAGGGGAAGGATGAATTAATTTGGAATGTCTCAAAAACATGGGACTATAAGGTGAAGGATGGATATAAGATCCTCTCTACCACTCCTTCTCGACAACAACCTCAAGTTTATAGACAGTTATGCTAGAACAAAATTTGTCTTCCTAAAGCAGGGATATTTTCTTGGGCAGTAGTTCAAGGAAGGATACTGACAGCCAATTGGTTTACAAAAATGGGATTTTATGGTCCCTCTAGATGTGTGTTATGCCATAGTGATGAAGAGGATACAGATCATCTACTATTATTGTGCCCCTTTTCAATGGAATGTTGTACATGGTTGTGTGCTAAACTGGGCTAGTCCTCTGCTCTCCCCAATGACATTCTATCTCTTTTTACTTTGTGGCCTCAGCTTTACAAGGAAATTTTATGTGGTAACTTATAGATTATATCTCCATCCATTCTAATTTGGGAGCTATAGAAAGAGAGGAATAGAAGGATCTTCAAAGACATCTCACTGGAATATGTCTCTATTCAGAGCAGGATTGAGGCATCCATTGTGGAAGTCATGAATGCCAGGATCCAATTACACAGTGCTCAACACAAGTCCTACACTTGCTGGGATGACCTTATGTTCAAGAATTGGTTTGGGTTAAAACTTCCTTTAACAATTGGAAAAGGTGTCAAAGCTACCGCTAGCCTTAGAGATAATTGTAAATGGAGGCCCCCTTCTTTTGGATGGAGTAAACTGAACTTTGATGGCGCTTCAAAAGGAAATCTGGGGCCTTCTAGAGCTGGTTTCATTATTCATTATGATGAGGGTAAAGTAATGGCAAAATTGGCAAGCCCACTGGAATGTGGCACAAGCAACATGGAGGAATTCAAAGCATTACTCCTTGGTCTGTCATTGGCACTTGAATTAGGGCTTTAAAAGTGGAAATCAAAGGAGATTCATTGATCACTATTAATGTAGTTAGAGCTAGAATGACTCATAATTGGAAACTACAAGCAACTTTGGAGATCATTTTAAACTTAATTAAAAAATTTGAATCTTCAATATTCAATCATATTTACCAGGAAGGGAATGCTCTAGCTGGTGACTTGGCTAACATAGCTACTTTGGGGAATGCATTAAATGCATTTGCTAATCCATTATGAAACACGACAAGGAATTCATTAGAGCTTTGGGATACTGTTTAGTGGCACGACAAAGGATAGATTGTCTTTTCATCCTTAATTCACAATATAGTTGTGGTCGTGGCCAATGTGTTTGATGAAGTTGAAAAGATAGCTCCTGACATCTCCATTTGGCCGATTGAGATCTAGATTAATGGCGCAAGTCTGCTCATTATCTCAATCTGTTGCGTGTATTGAAAGGATTCTTAAATGTACATCTTGTCTTTCTGGTGGGAATTGTACTGAGGTACCTTCTCACGCAACCCCTAGCGGAAGGATGGGATAGATGAAGTGGTAGCATTGGGTATCGACATTTATCAGATTTATGCGGCAATGATTCATTCATTGCTGAAGGTAGATGATGGGTACAATGCAAGTGAGGGGTTGATTCTTCTCCAAGTTTTCTCTTTTATGTTTGTCAGCGAGATTGTTAATATTATAGAAAGCCAGGGGACTTCTTTTTCTAGATAGTTGGCTGCATTATAGTTTTCTCTTCCACCCGTCTGCAACTCTGTTAAAAACATCATTATGGATACTCTTATCAAATTCGATGTGGTTGTAGACCAAGTTTCTTTTGATACTCCTATCTCTTTTAACAATCTTTCAGATGTGTGTATCTACCATCATCCCTTGGTTTTCCATGCGGTGAGGAAAGTTTTGGGTTTCAATTTTTTACACACAAATCACAGATACATGGTCCTTTCTGACATCTGCGCGGGATTCCTTGCAAGAATTTTAGTGGCAGGGACCTCCAAAAACTTAGCAGAAGATATGTGTGAAAAGTTGTTCTATGGAAAATTTATTATAGATTTACACAATGTTGTTCTCAATATAGATGCGGACCTGACTACTCATTTTCCTTGGGATCGAGCTACATCCATGATGACAAGACAACCTTTCCTTGGGTTCGCAATAGGTGCTCGAAGGAATTTTTATGCTGGGCCTCCTCGTCGTCTTTTCATTCTCTGGGGATGGGAGTGGGAAGACCAACATGTGCACCTTATGATGATGAGAAGAGGACTAAATTTCCTTTCCAAATTTCTGGGCATAGAGGATGGGTTGTTTGCTCCGTTTGGTGATTATTTAGATGAAAATCTCCCTTGGGTACACCAATTTAAGTTTGATGAGAAACTGGATGGGCTGGGTAGTCTAATTTCATCTCATACAAACATCGGAGGCGAAGAAATGGAGGAAGACTCAGATGAAGAAGATGATTCTGAGAAAGAGACTGCAGATGATTTTGAAGAAGCTCAGGGGACAGATACGGCTGTGGTGGACAACTTTGAGCTTGAGGAGGTCTCTCCGAAGGAAGATTCTACAGATGGAAGTGGGGATTCACATCTGGCTGTGACCTCCAAATTGAACTCTGCTCCTAGTACTAAAAATGATACCACCTCTCCCTCTGATTGAATTTTCAAAGATAAGTTAATTTTGGGCTAGATAATATCTAGAATTTTTGTTGTTTATTATCAAATTTCGTTATGCTTAAGATTAACTTGGGATGAGCCTTGGTGCTCTAGTTTTGGGGTTCACAATCCTCTTGGTAGAATTGGGTTATGAACTAGGACAATTATCTTTTATGTTTTATGTTTTCCTGCTTTTATGCTTTCTTAATATTAATACAAAAACTTGGCTATGGCCCCTTAATGATAAAAAAAAATGTGAACTCCCTCATTTAGTTTCTCCTTCTAGTCTGAAATTTGCTCATTCAACTTCACAATTTGCTTGCCAAGATCAACCATCCTCCTCAAAACATCAAGGCATTCACTCTTGTTCTCAGACATCTTAATAAATCTCTCCAACACACATCCCAACATACAAAGTGCTATTCCTACTTTAGGAATTTTCTCAGATCCTTTGAGCCCTTCTATACAGACTTTTTCAATCTCTACAATTGTGCTATCCGCAAAATTTTGCTGTACAGAAATTATCCAAGAATATATAAGATATGACAATCAATAACTGGCTAGGAGTTAATGATAGAGGACTAATATTATCACTGCTAATCATATGGTTCTGAAATGGAAAGTATACCATTGCAGGATGCTTGCCAAAGCGTGTATCGAGTATCTCCAAAATACTTTGACCATCGTAGATATGAGAAGCTACCGCTGAAGTAGATCCTCCATCACTCTTCTCTCCTGACTGTATTGGGCTACATCATCTTATATTCAGTATAGACTAAAATTGTTATTAGGCAAAAAAATATTTTAAATGTAGGATTGCATAAATAAAACATATGTACTATAGATAACTTACCGTGATCTTAACTAGCTCTTCTAAAAATGAAATTAGTGTGTCTATCTAGCTTATATCATTGAACTTGTGTAGAAAAATCTTAAAATCAGTGATATTGGGAGTGGGAGTGGGTTGTTGTGAAGGAGAGGAGGTGGTGGAATGGGAAGCAATGCTTTGGTGGGGAGGAGGTGAAGAGATTGAAATGGGTTGTTGTTGAGAAGATTGTTGAGGTGAAGGGGAGAGTAAACCGCAGCAGGAGCAGTAGCAAAAAGAAGATAAATTTTCGGCCATCTTTTAACTTGAGAGAATAAGGCAGAGGAGCGAAAAAATATTAGTGCTGTTATCTTCCTTGGTAGAGAAGATGAATCGAGTTGAACAACTAAGAAAGGGTTTTTCTCTTTGCGATTCCCTTCTTTGAGATCCGGTGTTTATAGGAGGGGCATGACTCATTTTCCATGAAATGTCAAAGTGGGGCAAAGATAGAATTAGGCAAGTCAGAGAAGAGAAGCTAAGAAAGTTAATGTGGTTATCCTTCAAATTGGTAGTCCCGCCTCCTGTCAATCAATGTATACAGGCTACCGTGAAACAGATTCCTTGTCGTGGCAATTGAATTGATGTATGGTTAATTCATTAGAAAAGAGTGTTAGGTAGTGCGTCCTATCAATTTACTTCCAAACTTTTTTATTTATCAGCATCCACATAAAATGCTTGAATAATCTATATACTGGCTCCAGTTGGTTCCATCGTGACGGAGTCTGCCAAATGAAGAAAGGACAAGAATGGAAGTAGGTTTATGTCAAGTTCATGGGACAGCCTTCTGTACCACACTGTTCATTTAACCTAAGTCTTAGGGCCCGTTTGGTGCCAAGCATTAACCTGGAATAAGCATTACTTAATGCTAGAATAATTTAATTATCTGTTTGGGGCATTTTTTGAATTCTGAAATTAAAAAACTAATCCCCATTTTGGAGCTTATGCTTGCATTAGTTAATTCTAAAAAAAAGTTGGAATTCATTTCTTATTGGAGAATAAGAAATTTATGGATTCAAAATTTATTTTTTTTATTAATTTTTTTTAAATTTTTTTTTTTTTGAAATCTTTTTTTAATCTTTTTTTTTTTAATGTGGGTATGTATATATATACACATGTGT
>MU225904.1:890805-902943 GCA_018584345.1 Thuja plicata | reverse complement strand
ACAAAGAAACCCTAATTGGGTTACTCAAATTGAAAACTAACAGCACTTCATAACCCATATTGTTGCAAATTGACAAATAGTTTAATGTTGGATAAACACAATACAAATAGAATGAGAACACATGTAATTCTATAAACTGTTCATCGATACCAACCTAATTTTGTGTAAGTCTGAAACAAATTTGTCTTCTGTTTGATCACGCACAGATGGTGTTGGTTCAATCACTTCAATGCATATGTACTCTATGCCTTCTATTCGTGCCCTCATTAAACTCTTCTTCGCTGCATAATCACAATGAATTGAAATGAAACCTTTATTTTAAGTTATATTGATCATTTTTGTCACAATTATGACAAAATGTCCTGGTTGTCATAATTCTGACCAACAAGGGAATGGATTAAAAAAAAATTAAAGTTTTCCTTCCATTTTCTGACCAAGCAAAACAAATGTAATGCATGGTGGGAAATTTAGGTCAAAATTTAGGGTCAAATGTACTAGTGTGGTATCAGAGTTCTGGTCCTCTGAAAATAATTTTAACCACTTGAGGAGATCATGGACTCAGTAGAAGTGAAACATCTAAAAAAGAATCTTGAAGAAACCCTTGAAGATCTTGACAGATCTGAAAAAGAAAATGAGGAACTTAAACTAAAAATTGATGGCTCTCAAATACTTATCAAGAAATTAAGGAAAGATCTGAAAGATTGCTCTACCAATTATGATTTGGGAAAAATGGTCAAGAGATGAATGAAGAGAACATGTCTTTGAAAGATAAAATTGAATATTTGAATGAACAACTTACAGATAGCCTAGCAGTCATTGAAGAAAATATCAAAGAGAGTAAACAATTAGATGATGAACTTATGCAAGTGAACTTGAAAACCTTGGAATTAGAAAACATCAAGAAAAAAGATAGAATCTGAACTAACAGAAGCAAAAGACAAGATTGATAAACTACACACAAGTTCTGACCTAATTCAATCGCAACTATATGCACAAAAGCTAAAAGGTGATACCACTGGTATGTGATACAGTGTAGCTCAAATTGAAATCAATTCAATGCAAGAAACAAAGAAAGAAAGCACAAGAAGTTTCTACAGAAGCAAAGAAAGAGGAGAATCTTGCAGAGTCTAAAGCAGAACCACCCAAAAATGAAATCAAGCAAGTTAACAGAACTTGTTATGCCTGTAATATGCATGGATATTTGGCAAGAGATTATAAAATGGTAAGACCTTTCAATGGATATTGTTATTCATGCAAAAAATTTGGTCACAGGGCTATTCATTGCAGAACAAGTCAAAAGAATCAGTCACAACAGAACCAAAGGAATCAGACTCAATACAATTAGAGAAACCAACCTCAAAGAAACTTGCAGAACATCACATGTCAGATATGTAATTACAATGTACACACAGCCAAATAGTGCAGCATGATGAATAATAACATTAAACCTCCTATAATTTGTCACTCATGTGGAAAAGCTAGACATATCTCAAGGTTTTGCAAGTCAAGAGAACAAAGACAAGAGAATCCTAAAAAGTCTCTATTTGAAGAATTAGGAGAAGTTAATTTTGTACAAGCTAAATTTGATTCAGATAAAATATGGGTTGAAGTAAAGAAGGATAATAATGAGAAGAAGGTAGCAGATGCATCCACAGTGGACGTGCCTTCTACTTCTCGTTAGTCAACCGTCATGGTCTTAGGGGGATCTATTCTAGCTCTAAACCCCTGTGTGGCTAGTATACTCACCTCTAAGTATGCACCTATGCATTTATGTCTGTGATTACAAATTGAGGAAGTATGCATGCACACATAACCAGTACTTCAACAAGAACTAAGTTCAAAACTCTCAATGGAAACCGCATATGGTAGCAAGCATTAAATGCAGTAACCTTTATATAAATCGGTAAACAATCCATTATCTTCACATTTACATTTGAGATCATAAAATTTGGAGAGCACAGGAGAATTGAGTATCGAAGCACTAAAGGATAATAGATTTTTTGGTTAAGTGAACAGATCAAAGTTGGAATGGAACCCTAGCAGTTGCGTCATTTAAAAATTGTGGTGGAACCCTATTTAGTCGATCAACAAGTGAGTATGGCAACCCCTGTAGTCTTTGACATGGCTAAAAGGAAGATATTTGTCATTAAGAAGCATCCATTCAAGTCTATTCTAGATGATGTAGAAGGGGCATTATCTAAGACTCCACTAGGAGTCGTACACGTGGAAGACATTCGCACTTACATCTACTGTAAGAAGGAAACCGTTGGGGACAACAACATAGAAACTCGTATGGCTTCAATGATGAAACTAGACTATTCATTCAAGAATGAATATGCACATCTCACTGATAACCCTATCTTTGAGTATTCTAATGCGCACAAGTTCTATGAGCCAGAATGGGTTAAAATCCTACTGAGCAGGATACATGATGACATTTATTGGATTGGTGAAGTTCCTATCTGCATAACCTCAGACCTAATTCATGAAATGACTGGACTTCCTAAGACTGGACCAGTTCTTCCCACTGGTAAGGATGTTAAAAAGTAGGTTGAACATGCATGCTTATCTAGAAGTGATAGGCACGGGATGACTGTTGATCCTATTAAGGAGAATGGTATCAAACTCCTCACTATGATACTTGGATACAAGTTTCAGCAGGCAAGCAGACTGAATAGCATGTCTGCACCAACAGTTCTAGCAACAATAAGAATGGTGAGAGATAACACTTAGTACAATCTCTGTGAGATATTGCACACACAGCTGATTGAGAACATTAGAGATATTAAGCATGACAAGAGAAAGATATTCAGATTTGGCTCCTTGATTATCTATCTATACTTTCACATTGTTGGTAAGGTTTCTAATCTTTACCTAGATAGGAGTAAACCCACTATGTCACAAATTTCATTAAAAGCTACATCAGAGAGTAGTGCAAAAGATTCTATGGACATGGATAATAAAAAATTCAAGATTAAAATGTAGAAGAGGTTCAGGATACCTAAGAAGATAGTTGATAAATACAAAGGCACCATATGATTCATGGTGGAAACTGACTGTACTTGCATGGAGGCAGTTGATCCTAGAACAAAATGGAATCACCCTCTCAGATATGAATTTGAGGAACATGTTTTGGAAGGTTATCCACAAGTTCTCCTATCTGCACCCAAAGATCCCAATGAACCTAGATGGGGTACTTACAGAGAAAAGACAAATCAAGTTGATTTTGTCTTGTATAGTGCAGACAACAAAAGGAAGGCATCAAGGATTACTTCTAATATCCTAAAAGTTCATGGGATTACACAAGAAGACCTAGACAGAGCTAGGGAATCTAAGATTGCTAAAGAACTTGAGAAAACTCCTACAAAAGTGAAAATGGAAAATCCTGATGATATGCCTAAGAAGAAGAAGAAGAAATCTGATGAAGGTAAATCTGCATCATCAACTACCATTGATCTAGAATCTTCTCCACCTTCTGTACCCAGCAAGATGACTAGAAGGAAGAAGCAAGTTCCCACAAGTCATCCATCCTTAAGGACCATAGGGAGCAAGGTAAAGAACACTCAAGCCCCTCCTGAGGTAGGATTTAGACCTAGTCTAACAGTCCTAAAGAATAGAATTGTTAATGAAGGAAGACTATAATCTATCAAGAATGTATATGACAAATACCAAGAGATAGACAAATCAAAAATTCATTCTATGATCATATCTCACATGATTAAGTTCAAGAGGACAGTATTGGAACTTAAAAAAGTCATACCAGACAAGGTATGGAACATACTTGATGTATTGAAAAGACAAGCAATTCAAGAGGATATGAGGATAAGAGAAGAAACATTAGACAGTCTTCTCCTTGTCTGCTCACATGATGAGAAAGCCATCCTGTTGGATTTAGTAAAACCTCATCTCAGAACCAAAACAAGAATTCTCCATATCATGAAAAAAGAGTATGAATTAGTTGGGAAAGAGACTGGAAAAGCATTTGCCCAAGTGTTTATGGATAGACACATGTATCCAGCAATGAAGCCTACAGTTAAAGTAACTCCAGTCCCTCCAAAATAGGATAAAGCACCAGAGACTTCTAATGCACCTATGACAGGTCCACAAGACTCAGCACCTAAAGCTCCATCACCCTCAGTAACAATAAAAGATTCAAATGAAATAATTACAATCAATGATGTTGAGATATCAATGACAGCTTCTGATAATGACTTGGACAAGTTTAAAGAAGCCTTTGTGAATACTGAAGAAATAGAGAAGGCATGCACTGATGACACTTCTTTGCAGCAAGAACAAGTTCCTGCATAAGGAACCACAAGTCAAGATGAAGGGAATAAGGATGAACTACCCTCTATGGAGATCCCAGTGAAGACTGAACGCATGGATGTTAATCAAAATACTATATTCACTCCTAGCAAACTAGTAACTTCATTGTTGTCAAGTTTAACCCCTAATTCAACAAGCTTAGATGCATGGGGAGAAAAAGATTTGATTAAGATCAGTGTGCTAGCCATGGAGAAATCCAAATAAAAATAGGTTATGAGAAACCCTCTCTTTCTGGAAACAATAAAAATTCTAAATGATGTAGTGCCTATAGATAAGAAAATGGCTAAGATTCAGTCAGTTGATGATATTGATAGTATCTTGACAAGCTTCAAATCACATTTCACAAGTTTAGTAGACTCTTCTACTAAAATTGCAGAAAATGAGTAAAAAAAGTAAAGATTAGATGAATTGACAAAGAATTTCTCTTTAGATCTGAGCTCATTGAAGATTGGTCAAGCAATCTTGAAAGAACTAGCAGAAATGTAGTAGAAAACTACATGGACAGAGTGAAATTCACCTCAGAGCACATCAAAAAGATTGAGGAAGCTGACATCTTGGTTGAAAGTGTTAGAAAATCAATTGAAACATCCTCGCAAGATATTAATGTATGCAACAATATCTATCAAGGGCAGTTAGATAAGATTGAAAAGGCTAAGTTGGAGATTAGCAAGATAAGGACAAGGCAGACTCAACTAAGAACTGCACTTGTGCCCTCACTAGCTATTCTGAATGAAAACATCAAACAAATTGATGCAACCATTGTCACCTATGATCAAGGCCCCTGAATGGATTTGATAAAAATGGAGAAGCTCACATATGCTCTATGTGCCCATCTTAAGACTATGGATGCAATGAAGGCATTCTAGCAGCAAGAGATCAAAAATCTACAGATTGCTTATCCAAATGTATATTCAGAGTAAGTACTCATGGACCTACAATTTTGACACCTTTGTCATTAATGTCAAAGGTGGAGTAGTGTATATATATGAAAAGAAATATGATATAGTATATGTTAAACAAAAATGATATACCATTTTTTGGTGTTAGTCAATTTTGAGTAACTTGGCCACATTCCTTTGTTGCCATTAATGACAAAGGGGGAGATTGTTGGCAAGTTGACTCCCAGGGAGAATATGACTTATTTTGTGTTTTCATTATGGCAAAAAAGTCATATGAAATTTTGACAGTAAACCTTGAAGTGGAAATTGACTAAGTATAGAAGACAGGAAAGAACAGAGATATACAGATGATCAGAGCACCAGCACACGTGCGTACGACCAATTCAGACTAAGTGTCTTCAGACTTATGCTCTATGATATATTTTTTTGATTACTCCAAACATGCATTATCAGATAAGATAGTCTGGATAAGTTACAACAAGTTGAAATACCTCTAGCAGTTTAGGAAACAGAGTACATAGCTGACCTCAGTTTTGGATCGGCATATAACATTTTGTTTTTTAAAGGTTATGCGCCTATTATATTATGTTTTTAATCATTTTTCAATCACTCATGTATTCATGCTTAAGCCAATTATTTTAAAAGTGTTGTGTATATATTGTTTTTGGGTCGACTAAGGTCTTGTTTCTAGTCATGTCTATTCAGGCACAAACATATATATATATAACATACAATTTTATATTAGTGGGTGTCGAAGAAATATGCAGAGTAGAGAAATAAAAGAATAATATAAGATGTCAAAAGGAGATAAATCTCTTTAAGAGTATAAGAGCATCAGTGCATAACCAGAACTGATCAGACAATTGTGTCACATATAGCAGTTCACTTTTGGATATAGTGTATATCTATTATCAAGGAGGTTGTAGCCTTCATCCTATTGAGCAGTGACCTTTTTGGAAAGTGGGTCCTCACCCCTAACAAGGTTAATTGTAAAAGACTCCTAACAGGGTCAAACCCTTAACCAGGTCATTCTACTTGCATTATAAAGACTGCTCCTAACAAGGCAAAGGAACTTTAAAAGGTTCATCATATTAGTGCAATATTTGTGGGTACTAATTCCCACCATGGTTTTCCTCTGATCAAGGTTTCCCTGTAATAATATCATGTGTTATGTGTTCTTGTGTTAAGCTTCAATTGATATATATTTGGTTTATGTTTAAAGTTGTTGAAATATAATAAATAGACAAACACTGATTCACCCCCCCTCTCAATGTTTCTAACACAATCTATTTATGATTCAGTTTTAAAGCACTAATTTGAATGTGTATGGATTCATTTTAAAAACACCAAATTGAATATGCTCAAAAATTAAGAGTTTTGCATGCTTAAAACAAATTAATCAACAATAGAAGCTAAAATGATTAAGAGAAAGCTAAAATGTAAAATGCAGCATAATAACGATAATAAAAGTTAGGATCCCTGTGAAGGAAATGAGTTTGTCTTTTATAGAAATCTCTCTTGAATCGACAGTCGAGATCGAAAGAAAAGAATGGGTCAGATTCGATTGAAGAAGCACAATCCATGTGCAAGCAATGTGATTGGTCGAAAGAGTCAGTTGACTGAACTGACTGATAAGTCTTTCTAGAAACTTCCATATTCAGTTCTCAATTAACTGAAAAATTTCCAAGAGGATAAACAATGGAGAATCAGTTAACTGAGTGGAACTGGATTTTTTCCAAAATGATAAATCAGTTAACTGGATATGATGATGTCATATGCATTTTAAATAAATTAAAATTTTTGAATGCATATTTGTTTTTTTATTAATTTAATTTAATCCCTTTTTTATTTAATTGATAATATAGTAATTTTTATTTAATTAGAATATTAGAATATTAATTAAATAATTAGTATAAGGTTTATTAGCCAATGTAATGTGATTTCAGGAATTAATTAATTAATCAAGTACAGTGATTGATTAGGACATATGGCTTAGGTCAGATCAGTTTGAATTTGATGAATTGCATGTTTGATTTAGGACTTAGAATAATCAAGATTAGGGTTTCTTGATTAATTGTTGAGATTGGGGGTCTAGGGTTTAGATGACCATTTTTAGGTAATTACATTTTCCCCTCTTTGAATTGATGTGTGATCAGCACATTTATTGAAAGACTTGTTAGCAAGAAGACCTAGAATAGTTTTATTTCAAGTGATGAAACCATTCTTTTGAAGAAGAAGAAGACTGACTTCGAGCTTGATTGGATGAAGATCGATCAAAAGCTATAAAACAAAATGCTCAGTTTGATTTGAAGTGATTAAAATAAACATCTGTCAGGAACTCTTAAACCTTTTTGATTGGTTTGAATGAATAATCAGTGTGATTTGAAGCAATGAAACTGATTACCCTTAAGCGATTTGATTAGGAAACAAATTGACTTGATTTGAAGTGATGAAGACAATATGATCAATGTATCTAGTTTCAATAATGAATAGCCCATATAAGACCGATCTTGTCTGGTTTCGAGTGTATTCACCACTGTATAAGACCATTAATTAGGTTGCCTTTGATTTAAGATGATCTCAATTTCATTTGATGTGATGAAGTTGAGATGCCCCAAGTGATGGGGTTTTGATTGAGGATGTGATCACTGGAATGTTGATGTCTTGATCTTGCTCCCTCGGGAGTGAAATCAAAATATGTTAGGTGCCCCAGTGATGAGAAGAAATTTGATTGATAACATGATGCAAGAAGAAGTTGATCTGATTAGAAATAGGTCCCACATGGTTAGGACAAAATCTTTGTACTTGATGAGAGGTCGTGTTTAACCGAGATTGACCAGAAGTAAGATACATGGATTGATTAGAAGAAAAGCATGAGAGATTTCCATTGGTTGTGCAAGCGGTCAATTTCAGATTTTGATTTCGATCCTAAAAATGGAATTAGGACAAATGAATTAGCAAGGGGTGTCATGTTCATGCACAACTAACCACTTGAAGATGAGAAGATTGATCGATAAGAACCTTAGATCCTTCACATTGGAGAGAGATATCGATATTATGCAGATTTCAACACTATGCAGATGCAGATGTAGATGCAAGACTAACATGAATGCAACCTAAGGTGTAGTCACTGAGCTTTAGCATTGAAAATTTTCATCATTGAGCATTTCTTGGAACATCAGAGTCGATACAATCCTTACTAGTGTCACTGCGACCATAAGAATATGAATATGAGTTTCATCGGATAAGATATGAGAATCTAACGTAAGTATTGAAGCACAAAAGCTTAGATGACCTGAACGTTGTTTCCAGTTGATGTTGCAAGAGTACACCAGTATCGAGGCATTCAAAGCCAAGATAATCATGAGTGTGATCTATTGGCAAGTTGACTACCTGAGGATGCATGACTCATTTTGTGTTGTCATCATGGCAACAAAGTCATGTTTAGTCTCTGTCTTAAAAGACAAAATGACTAAGTAAGAAAAATAGGGCAAAACAGAGATACTCAACGATCAACACATCAGCGCACGTGCGAGAGATCAATTCAACCTATGCGCGTTCAGATATAAGTTTTATGACACATGTACATGCTACATCTAGACACGCATAGTACAGAACTATAGTATGGGAAAGTTACAAGCAGATCTATTGACCAGCAGTCCAGGAGACAGAGCATGGAAGGCGACTAAGTGATTTGATCAACGTGTGTTATTTTATAATGTAATGGCTAAGCGCCTTTGGTTATATGATTGTAATGATGTAATTAACATTGTAGTAAACACACTTGAGCTGACTTGTTCGGAAGAATTGTATATTTTTTTTTAGGGATGACTAGTGCTTTGTTTTGGGTCGCACCTATTCGGATTTGAATATATAAGTATGTAATGTAAATATATGATAGAAGTGTTGATTATTATGTAAGAGGAAGATACAGAGGGATAGTACTGTGAAGTTAGTATATGATATAGCTCTTTGAGAGAGTAAGAGCATTCATGCATACACGAAACTGATCAGACAATAGTGGCATCACAACAGTTCATTTTGATATAGTGCATATCATCTTTCAGAAGGTTGTAGCCTTCATCTTATTGGGTAGTGAGCCATATACCTTTAACAGGGTTTTGTAAAAGACTCCTAACAGGGTCTGACCTTTAACCAGGTCATTGCACTCATATTGTAAAGACTGCTTCTAACAGGGCAAAGGAACTCTCACAAGTTCATTATACTTAGTACAGTATTTATGGGTACTAATTCCCACCAGGGTTTTCCTCTTATCAAGGTTTCCCCATAATCATGCCATGTGTTATGATTTGTTATGTTAAGCTTCATTCTATGTATGTTTTATTTATGTTTAAGTTTCTGAAAAGTAATTAATAGACAAACACTGATCCACCCCCCCCCCCCTCTCAGTGTTNAGACAAACACTGATCCCCCCCCCCCCCCCTCTCAGTGTTTCTAACAATTGGTATCAGAGCTCTAGTCCTCAGTAAATAAGTTTAACCACTTGAGGATATCATGGAATCAGCAGAAGCAAAACATTTGAAGAAGAATCTTGAAGCAACTCTTGAAGATCTTGATAGATCTGAAAAAGAAAATGAAGAACTTAGATTGAAAGTTGATGGCTCACAAATGCTTATCAAGAAACTAAGAAAAGATTGGAAAGATTGTTCTACAAGTGACTTAGGGAAAATGATCAAAAAGCTCAATGAAGAGAATATGTCTCTGAAAGATAAAGTTCAGAATCTGGATGAACAGCTCATAGACAGCCAAATTGCTATTGAAGAAAAGATCAAAGAAAGCAAGCAACTAGATGATGAAATTTTAAAAGCAAACATGAAAGTTCTGGAATTGGAAAACATAAAAAAGAAGTTGGAATCTGAATTAACAGAAGCAAAGGATAAGATTGATAAACTCCACACAAGTTCTGATTCACTTCAATCTTAGCTCAATGCACAAAAGAAAAAAGGCGACACTACTAGTCTTGGATTCAATATAACACAAACCAAAGCCAATTCATTACAAGAAAGAGAGAAACCTCATGAAGCACTTTTAGAAGCAAGGAAAGTTGAAAATGTTGAAGAGATTAAAGCAGATCTACCAAAAAGGGAAATCAAACAAGTTAACAGAACTTTTTATGCATGCAACAAACATGGTCATTTGGAAAGAGATTGCAAAAAGGTAAGACCCTTCAATGGTTATTGTCTCTCTTGTAATAAATTTGGTCATAGGGCTATACATTGTAGAACTCAGTCACAGCTGAATCAAAGAAGAATGAATCAAAACAATCAGAGAAATCAACCTCAAAGGAATTTGCAGAACACTACATGTCAGATATGTAACTACAATGGACACATAGAAAAGCAATGCAGCATGATGAACAAAAGCATCAGACCTCCTGTCATTTGTCACACATGTGGAAAGGTAGGACACATCTCAAAGTTTTGTAGATCCAAAACTCAGAAGCAAGATGAACCTAAGAAATCACTATTTGAAAAGAAAGGAGAAGTTAAGTTTGTTCAAGAAAATGAAGATTCAAGCAAAATTTGGGTTGAAGTAAAGAAGGACAATGATGTTGACAAAGTAGTTGATACATCCATAGTGGACACACCCTATACTTCTACTTAAAATAGACCTTATTGGTCTTAGGAGGAGCTATTCTAGCTCAGGACCCCTGTGCGGTTGGTATACTCACCTCTGAGTATGCGCCTATGAAATCATGGTTAGAAGAACATTATATTACTATGTGCATTCACGCATTGTCTAAAATGCATCAGGATCAAAGTTTCAAAATATTTGGGTAATTTGCGCACGGTTGCAAACATTAAATGTGGTAGATTGTATAAAAGAAAGAAAGTATTCGATCATCTTCACACTTTCATTTGAAGAGAATACAATTTGGAGAGAATTGGAGCACTAGACATCAAGGCACAAAGGCATAACAGATTTGGCAGTTGAGCAAACAGATAAGAAGTTTGGAACGGAACCCTAGCAGTCGCGCCGTTTCAAAATTTTGTCAAACCCTACTTAAGCAAATTCCAAGTAAGTATGGTGACTCCAGTTGTGTTTGATATAGCAGAGGGGAAGAGATTTGTATTCAAGAAGCATCCATTCAAATCCATACTGGATGATGTGGAAGGGGCTTTCTCCAAAACCCTGCTAGGTGTTGTTCACATGGAAGATATCCATGTGTATATTTACTGTAAGAAGGAAATAGTAGGAGGTGTTAAAATAGCTACTCATATGGCATCCATGATGAAACCTAACTACACATTCAAAGATGAATTCACGCACTTGATTGATAATCCTATCTTTGAGTATTCTAATGCGCATGAGTTTGATGAGCCTGAATGGGTAAAGATTTTGTTGAGAAGAATACATGATGATCTTTACTGGATTGGTGAGGTCCTTGTGTGTATCACCACAGACCTAATTCATGAATTAACCAAACTTCCCAACACTGGACCACTCTTTCCCACTGGCAAGGATGTCAAAAAGCAGATTGAACAAGTTTGTCTATCCAGAAGTGACAAGCGCGAAATGACAGTTGACCCTATCAAAGAAGATGACATAAAACTTTTGACAATGATACTTGGGTATAAGTTTTAGCAAGCAAGTAGGTTGAACAGTGTCTCTGTAGCAAAATTCCTAGCAGCTATAAGAATGGTGAAGGACAACACTCAATACAACCTATGTGAGATCTTGTGTAGTTAATTGATTGACAACATCCAAATCATCAAACATGACAGGAGCAAGACATTCAGGTTTGGATCTCTGATCATCTACTTATATTTCCATATAGTTGGAAAGGCTACAAACCTTTACCTAGATAGGAGCAAACCCACAATGTCTCAGATATCACTCAAGGTCACATTAGAGAGTAGTGCAAGGGATGCCATGGATATGGATATAAAGA
>MU225904.1:859130-873375 GCA_018584345.1 Thuja plicata | reverse complement strand
TTTGTGTATTAACCCTTCTCTTGGGTTGATCAACTTGGATCTCCCATTTGTGCATTTGAGGGTAAAAAAGGAACATCTTATCTTCTCCTTAATCACAGTTGCAATACTTAATCAATTCAATTCAATTCAATTAAGGTTAATACAATCTAGGTAAGTCAAATAATAATAAACACATCTCTAATTCCATCCCCCTTTACATTTTTGTAAGATAGAATATTCAATCTCTTTACATTTTAACACTTAACATCAAACCACACACACACACACACACACACACACACATATATGCAACATTTATTTTATCTTACACCTATGATTTTCAATAGTAGTGGCAATTTTAAAAGCTTGCTGCAAGGTTGTTGGTCTATGTGATATGATCTCATGATGAGTCTTTCTATCAAATGCGCTTAAATAAAAATCAATCAAGAAAGAATCAACATGCCTTACGTACCTTGGTATTCTATTCAACATTTTATTAAACCTTTTATTAAATTCTACCACAGATTCATTAAAATTCTTCTTGATGTGGGTTAGCTTATGTGATGCAAAAGAAGTGTCAGTGTGATCACCAAATTATTCAATAAACTGAGTTTCAATCTCTTGCCACCTGAAATATATCTATCAGGAATCCCTCTATACCATTCTCCAACATCTTCAATTAATGATTGTACAAATAGTTTCATGAAAACATCTTCATAATCAATTTCAAACTCCTCAGCTATATTTTTCAGATTGATCACATGTTTTTCAACATATTCTATTCTATAAAATTACTAGTGAATTTTGGAATAGATGTCCTTAAATAATTTTGAATAAGGTTTGGATAACCTAATATTCCACTAAAATCCAATTGCCTATATCTCTTTATCACCATAGGTTCTCTTAAGCCAACATTATGTACACCATGATTATTTATTCTTGGTCCTTGGTTTTGATGATTTGCATTTCCTAGGTTCTGACCCCTATGATTTTGGCCGCTATTACCATTATTTTGTTTTCTTGGATAATCATGATTTCTTCCATTGTTTAGTTATCTCCAATGGCCGTATTTCTCACTACCAAAGTTGTTTCTTCCATATCTTTCCCTATTTTCTGGTTCAAATAATGGATTAGTATGATCAGTGTTAAAAAACTTTCTCTCCATTTTTTCTATGAGAAGGATCATATCTAGAGGTTTTCACATCCTTTGCTATCCTCACTTCCTCAATTCTTTCTTCTCTCATCCTCTCATCTCGCCATCTGTATTCTCTTTGTGAAGAGATTGCACTTCTCTGTATTCTTATTTTCTTTAGTATTTCATTTCGTTGCCTCTTAAGAGCTCTAACCATATCTTCATCATTTGAGCCCGCATTAGCTATCTCACAAAAAATAACATCCCATTTTCAATCCTTTTCTTCTTTATCTGCTTCTTCATGATCCATTTCATTTTGAGGCTCATGTTCATCCCTATCAATTTAGGAAAAAGGATTGCAATTTTCATCACTATTCCCATGACTGTGATGATTTGATGTGGGGGTTTCATATTCATTGAGAAATCCTCTTTCTCTATCTGGAAACTTATTATATCCTGGAAATATCATCTATGAATTTGGGTTCTTATTATTGCTAAAGTTTCTTTTCAGATTTAACTCATTATGGTTGTTATGTCCTTTATTTAGGCATCTTCTACCCCACATCTACTTTAAAGATAAGTGTCTAGTATCTTTACTTACCCTTCTGCACGATAGACTATTAATCGTAAATTACTGTAGAGTCGCCACATCACCTAGAAGAAAATAATAACAATTTCTCTTCTGAGTTCTTATCTCTAGTAGATTCTACCCTTCGTATCACGACAGATTCTGAAATCTTTCTTTTTCAACTCCCTAGTAGAGTTGCCAATCTGTTGGTTCCCAAAACCGCAGATTGGAAATCCTATGAGATTGCGTACTCAATTCTAGAATTCTCCAATTGTCTTGGCCAACAAACAGGAGTGATCGACAATCCTCCCCACTACACTTTAGGATTTGTAGAACCAAGGCGGGTAAGTCTATACCTTAACCAAACTTCCTAACTTAAGTCTTTTTATAGTAGATAGTAACATAAATATAACTTAGGTGATCTCTTCAAGATGGAAAATTACATTCTTGAATTAGATCTAATTGTGAATATCACAACTATTGAATGATTTGAAATATATGTTGTATAAAAAATGCTTTGAAATATAAGTTATATAAAAAATGATTTCAAGAACTTTTAACCATGAACTAAATACTTATCTTCCAACAATTGATAAGATGAGTGCCTGATTCAACTTGGGAAATAGAGTCTATTCAATCTAATATTATGTACAACCTTGTAAGATAGTGTATATCACAGAACTGTCAACTACTCAAATGCTATCAATGTAGAGATGTTAATTCTATACACACCTTTGTCAGTCCAAATGAATTTAATTTCTTTGTATAGAAAACCAGTTGGACAAGAAATCGGAAAAAAAAATATCCACAAATTCCTTGATGATCAGGCAAACATGTGAGACAAATAGTTCTCTGTCACAAGCATTACAAGAATATAAATTTATTCTTTCATCAATAATTACAAAGGACTAATTAGATAGGAATTCAAATTTCTTACCATAATTGAGAAAGAAAAACATTGGTTCTTTTATTGATTTGAAAAGATGGTACATCTGAGTTCATGATTGCGGTTATTGAAAATTCTATCTCTATGTCTGTATTATCCTCTCTTTATTTACATGGTCATGGTATCCCTTCTTATACAAAAATAAAGGGAAGCAAACAAGCTTCAGACCGATGTGTCTTTTCATAACTAGAACCTAATCCTAAATCAACAACTGAAACAAGTTTATTACAATATGATAAATTAATCCTTCGAAATAGTTTGTTTTTAAAAATTGAGTGCGTTCATTCCAACTATGAGGTTATCTTCCACTAATCCTCTTCATTAAGTACCAGTTATTTTGTTAATCCTCAAATATTTCTTCCAGATTTTTCATATCCGCCAATCATCGGATAATATCCTTAATCAAATATCGTTTATTAATATGAGATTTTCCCATAGTTGGCCAACTTGATTTCCCTAAGACTGCATCATCTTTTCAAGGGTTTTTGCCTGTGTACTCTTGAAAGGGAGGTCACAAGTTCAAATCCCACTGGGAGGTAGGGTATGTACGCCTCGTTTGTAGCATAATGATTGCCTCCCACAAGGAGTACGGGGTAGTCCCATATTGCTCTCACCATATGTAGACCCAAAAACATATGGCTGGTATAGTGGACTATAAAAGGACCTTTCCTTTCCTTTTCCTATATACCATCTTTCGGCACATGCTCAAAATCGACGATCACGATGCATTTTTCAGAGAAAACTATGGTTTATTTATTTCACTTGAATGTTGAATTAGCTCAGTTATCTTTCGGATAGAAATCTATGACCCTCATGATCCTTGACTAGAAAGTGCTCGGCCTTTATCTTTCACGAGATCACGAGATTGCTCCATGTGTTCATGGTGGCAAAAGTTTTGTGCGGGGGCCAGCAGTGCTTCCAATTCAGCAACAAGTACTCTTCTCTGATTGGTCAGAATAGTCATCTTGGATATAAAGTATCAGTTGCCACGTGTTTCTCGTTATCTGACCTGTTCCTTAGATGTTCCCAGATTGTGCCACATGTCCTGACTGAAACAAAGATCCTTTAAGATTATTAGAGAGGTGGACACATATTCTCTTTTGCTCCGCCACTGGGGGGACTAAAGACTAGAAAGAATCAATTGTTCTAGGGGAGAGGACCCGGTAGTTGAGAGTGTTCTAATATTTGTGATAGTAGTTGTTAATTAAATACCCACACTGCATTATGTGGCGCTAGCGTGGGGCAAGGTCAAAAAATTATTGAAAAGGGCACGTTATTAAAGACCAATCTTTTTGCACATGGATGATTTGAATAGTGATGTTATAATCCGTAGAAAAAGGTGCCCGTGGTTTAAGCTCTCTGTTGTGCCTTCATTACATTAACCTCCTGACGAAGATTGATAGCTCGCGTGATCACGGGCTGGAAAGTTCTTGATGGATATCATGCCCGAGATCACGTGATGCTTCCACGTACACAAAATGTTGAGCGAGCAATTTGCAGGGTTTTGTCGTGGCATTGTCTGATGAAATGGAAGTTTCTCATTGGCTAAGGTGTGGTCCCCTACGGTGTGATGCAGGCAATTCCTAGATGTCGTCTAATGGAGAAATATTAAAAATTGATCAACAACCAGAATTTAAAGTTGCAATTCTCTTTCCTCTTGATCATTATTACAAAATATGATTTGTTGGTGGGAACTTCCTGCAAAACAAATGTAAAATGTCGACTGATGGCAGTGATAAAGAGCTTGGAAATTGGTACAAAGGCCTTTGAAGTTATAGAGAATACATAAGTATTATTCAAATTGATAAAACAACACCTTACTGCAAATAGAATATATTCAAAATCGCTTACCTAGAGTAACCCTACTTCTGCAAACATATACATGCCTAAAAGTTGACCACTTAACACAAGAATCACTATTGATTTCTAGGAGTGAGAACATGTTAGAACATAAGGATTTGCACATGACTGTAGATGAAAATTCTCTTTTGGGCATAGAGTTTGGAAACCCTAATTTTTCAAAATTTAGGGTTCTACCAGGGAGACAACAAAGGGAAATAACTGGAGAGACTAGAGGCAAGCCAAAAATGGAACACATGGAAAAAAAAACTTCTACCTACAATATGTATAAGGTAGGTACCCCTACCTCAAAGGACTCCAAAATAATCATACAAAACCATATACTAGTTGGAAGAAATAGATGCCTATGCAAAAAATAATTGTACACCTATGTAGCACTTTTAAGCTCAGTAAGCTGACCAAGTTGGCATACATGAGATGAGATAAATTTTTGAGCAAAACACTGAACAAAAAGATCTCGTCATAAATTTTTGAGCCTTCATAAATCACATTAGTGACATATTGAACATTATTAGTCATAACTTCTAGCATCTTGTCCAACGTACCAATATCCTCTATCTTAATATCCTTTTGATAGTTTGGATTGGAAGAAATTAAGCCATGAATAAGACAACTTTCATATAGTTTTTGTTGTAAGGAACCTTTTGTTAATGCAAATGTTGAATCTAATATTTGACCATTAGCCTCCTCAGAATAAATTGGTAGAAACACAGTTATTTCTTGGTTTATTGGCATGCATCTTGTATGACGAATCAACATGGTAAGACATCAAATATTGGAATGTAGCTTCAAGAGTTTCTAAAATATGTCTTCAAAGTGAAAATATTTAAAATTTGTATTTGCTTTCTCAATGCTTATTCACTGCAATCTTTATCAATGAATTCAAATACTTCATATTCAAGTTGCATGCATGAAAAATAATGGAATCTTGATGATTCACCTTCTTTTTCTTGAGGCTGATTTTGAAATCTTTCATCAATTAAATAACTCACTAAAAGTTCATTGATATATTCAAAAGTGAAGGTTTCTATATTTGAAGGACAAGAAGATATTTTTAAAGTTTCACTCATGGTTTCATCTCCATGAATATGTAGTATAAGATTGTCCAATAGCAACTGAAGCTTTAATTTCATCAACAAACCTTTCCTCTTCAGTGATTAGTGGTGGATGGATAGGAATATCTTCTCCACATAAAAAGTCATCATTAGAAGCCTTCAAACACCAAGTTGGAATAGAAATTAGATGAGATTCATCTTGATGCATCTTTCTAAATCTTCAAGTTTGGGATGCATGTTTGTATGAAATGCATTTGATGTCTCTTGTTCAAGCTCCTTATTTTATGGATAATGGAAGATTTCTTCTTTTTTATAACAATCATCATAGTGCTCAGAGCATGCTCAAATAAAAACATCTTTTCCTATCTCTCTCACTTCTTTTTTATCTTTATCTTGACATGCATCCTTATGAGAGAATATAGCTTCATCTTCTTTGACACATGCAGATTGTGGTGAATCTTTCTTAAAACTCAGATTGCAAGATGTATCATAAAAAATGTGTTCATCATAAAACAAAAAGATTATTTTTGTTGGTCCACTAAGAGGGGGGGTAAATCAGACAAAATCAATCTTAAACAATTATAACTGAACTCATTGATTCAGTCGATAACATTGAATATAGTAATCAACTGATTCACCAAACAACTTAATAACTTAAACATCAATACATCTCATATATGTAAATCAATAATTCAAACTCAGTATCATCATATTAACACAGTTAACTCATTTTTAACTTAGTTGACACCATATTTAACGAGGAAACCCAATTTGGGAAAAACTTGTGTGGGAATTGTGACCCACAATAAAAAGTACCCTTCTGAAGTATGCTCAGTTAAGAAATTATCTTGTTAAATATTACTAATAAATTTTCTAAATGTGACCCTGTTAGGGGATTTACCTTAGATTTGTTAAGATCTTCACTTTGTTATGAGTGACCTTGTTAAAGGTCTTTAAACACTCTTTTGGAATGACACTTAAGTCTAGGTTTTTCAAATAGGATGGTTAGATCCACTCGGTTAAGAGATTGCTTTGTTACAAATACTAATAAGAAACAATAAAATTTAATCTATAAATATAGAAACTAGCTTTGCTTGTGTTAGATCCTTTATGCTCAATTGAATATTGGCATCGCATACTCCAATGATCTCTTTCTTAGACTGTAGATTCTTTAATGTTTGTTTCTCTGTTATGCTCCATAAATACTGTTCTTCAGCTTCTTCTTCTTCTCTGTTAAACTCACCAGCAACATTACATTTCCTCTGTTAATTTCTCATTCTTTATATAGACATAATTTTGCCTCTTAATCTCCTTAATTTGATTTTCCATCATTTGTGCTATGTTGTTCGATGATATTCTTCATAATTCACAACTCAGTAAACCATTTCACTTTTACCTCAGAACTTGAACTTTTCTTGGAACTCTCATAATTGGGTTTAACCGATTGATCTTCATCTTAGATCTTCTCATTAAATTTTCACGTTCTTAGATCTTCTAACAAACTTCATTTAATTCATATCCTCTTCCATCTCATTATCACTTAGTATTAATTCGATCTTATCATCATTTATAATCAATATCCTATACTCTGTAAAACTTGCTTTACAACTCGGTAATTGTCTTCATTCACTTCTCGGTGTCTAAATCATCTTCAGTGCTCAGTGCTTGACTTTCACTCAGTGTTCGGTAACTGACCAACTCGCATAACATTCTACTGGCTGACTCTGTCTGGCTCGGTAAAGTAATTCTTTCAGTCATAACTTTAACTCTTTGCAATTTTTGACTTAATCAGTCAATTGTACCAATTTTATAACATCAAATGTATAGTAGCAAACAACTATATCATCATTAATTCATCATTTTCTAATCTGTATTTTTCACCCATTTAACTTCTCCTCTTAAGATATGGTAACATAATAAAAATCAATTAATCAATTGCTTGTCATCAATGACAAAACAACAACTGATCTAACCATTTCTATAATCATGATACTCGGTATCACTCGGTCTTGATCATCTCCATCAGATCTTCATCATTTGATCAACACTTTCTCCTTTTTTTAAGCTTAATCTTTTGCAATATTTGAAGAAAACAAGGATGCACTTTTTCATGAGCAATATACATCTCACTATAGAAGATTTTTGAGAACTAAATTTGTTTAGGATCTTCAAAATTGTGCTTCTGTAGAGAAATAGGGAGAAGAGATTGGGCCATTTTTATTTTCAGTATTTTTTCTTATCACTAATTCATGTGAATAAGAATGAAATTGGTTTTCTCTTCTATCTTTCTCCTTAATATTTTGTAGATTCTGAAGCAAAGAATGATGAACCTTTACTTGGAAAAGTTGTAAGCCACAGTAAAAACTCTTTAAGAAGTTGACTTTCTCAGGATCATCAAGGGGTTGATCTATTTGAGTAACATTAAGAGGAGCACTATCAATTATTTCTCTTCATAATTTTTCCTTATCATTAATTTACATAAAGGTCACAAGAAAGAATACGACTCTTCGTTCTTTCTATTTCTGTGATCTTTTTCAAATTTTGGAGCAACAAAGGATGTATCTTGTCAAAAGAAATTGCATACCAACATAGAAGATTTTTAAGAATTCAACTTGCATAGGTTCTTAAGGAAATTGATGTTTTGATACGAATAGTCTTCATCATCACTTTTACTGTCACTTTCTAGTTTTCGTTTGTACCAAAACATTGTTCTAAATTCAAAATTTTATATAGAGTCACCAACCTTCATTTTGGGGAAGGTACGTTAAGATTTATAAGGAGAAACATGCACCAACATTTCATCTTCCCAAGTAGACTTACCAAAACACTATTGGTAAATAGATTTGTCATTATAAGTACTTCAAAAATATCGATGTTCACCCTATGAGTAGTAACAACCGTTCTAGAAGTTGGAGAGATTGCAATTAAATCACAATCCAATCACAATATTCATCTGCATTTGAGAGGGGAAAATCCTTTGTATGATGGGGGTATTTGTAATTTTGTGTACTTTTCACCTGAAAGTATAAAAGGAAACAAGACAAAAAGTAAAAGAAATAGTTAACATAAATCCCAATAGTAGACATTCAAATACTAGCTGAGATTTACAACAAATAATGATTACAAAGGGGTTTTTAGCATAGAATATAATTATGATAAATAAAGGAAAGTAGACCCTAACCTATGAAAAGATACATTTTTCCAACAAATTCACATCAAGAAACCAAAAAATGATCATCAAATACATTATATATTTGAGAAAGACCATTGGATTCTATCAATACATAAAGATACTACCAATTCTGCATACAAAAAAATATTTATAAAAATTCATGAACACATTCAAGACATATGAATAAATGAATTCTTCATTATCTCGTTAAAAATATACAAGCTCCAAAATACTTTTGTACATAGTGTAAACCAGGGATAACTTTAGTGGCGATATTCACCAATTGGCAAATGCCTCATGTGGACGACTTGGGAATTGGTGAATATAATGTCTATATCGGGTTGGCCGCGTCGGCCAAACTTTATAAATATTTGGATGCTCGGGCCCATCGCCTATCAGTTTATGTAATTTTCTCCTTTTCTTTCACAATAACTCTTATCAAACCTATTTTTTGGACACGATAAATTGAAAATTTTTTCCTACAATTTCCAAAGCTTATCTTAATCAATGACCTATATTCGCCAATGGTATTATAAAGATATATTTAGAGGAGGCCCAAAATTTTCTTGGCATTTTGTGGACGCGTGTCTCAAACCAACACCATTTTTGCCAACTCTATTAATCATAGAAAATTATTGGATGACCCATAATCATTTTGAAAACTACATAAGACATGTTATAATAACATAGGCTTTGACAAATATTTGTATGGCTAATACCATATAAGATTCCCGCCAAATTTTCCAAAAAGTATTGGTATAAATACATTCAGATCAGTTTTATTGTACACAATTTGGTTTAGTTGGTTCTGATATCTCAATTCTGATCGATAGCAAGGTTTCAAACTGTTGAGTGCATTGTCAATTGCAATTAAGGCGAAGGTAAGTGATTAATTTTTGAGTACTTAATATAATATTATTCTGAATTCACCTGAGGTTTCACCTCTATCTGTCCACGACTCTACAATTTTGAGTTCATTCTTACTTAGTGGAGACTAGTAGCTAGTGTTGAGTGGTCACCCAGGACACCTCAGACACGATGACATCTAGATTTTCTATTGTAGACCATAGGGCTAATGAATCATATTTATAGATATTATAGTTTATTTTCACTTCTTTAACAAGTTAATATTTTTTTTGGAATCCTTTATTTTGTTGGAGATGTCAAACAAGAATAAGGGTAAGGCTCCTACATATGGGGAAATCCAAGAGAAGCTAGCAAAATGTAGAACCTTATCACCGTACTTTGGTGGTGGAAATGTTTCTAGCCGAAATTAAGAAGCTACTTTTTCACAAGTAGTTGAAGAAGGAAGCAAGAACGTCTATAAATAACCCTTGTCCTTAAAAAAATTTTAATCTTCCATATCTTTAGGTAAATCCTTCCCATTAATGCAGGAGTGTGGGAAATTACTAATATAGTGACTATATTATAGTCTATACTAGTACAAATTTGGAAACCGTGTGTGATGAGTGGATCACAATTAAAGAATGTCACTGTCACTCTCAGTGACAAGACAAGTTACCGTGCCATATTTGTCACGTATCTCCATTCCGGAGACTTCCTATAGAAATTTGTTTCTTTTAAGAAACAAGGCTCGATATAAAACTTTAGCTATTGATCTACGATCAATCAATAGTCTTGATTAATATATTTACACTGAATGATTATAAAATAATAGATTTAAGGTACGTGTCAACGGTATCCATACCATGTGAAGTGACGACAGACAACTTGGCAACCAAAAAGTCCATATTAACTGAGAGAGACGTTGCAATATTTATATGTTTAATGAATTTCCATTTGGCATTGGCCCAAGGGCCCACACGACAGGCGTGACTCTTGAGATTCGTCAACAAAATATATATTTTTCTCATAACAAATGAAAAAATTAGCCAATAAAATAAAATAATTTTCAATGGGCGAATAAAATTTGCCAATACAATTAATTTTTTTCCCTTCTAAAGAAAATAATTTGCCTAACATATTACAAATTTTTTATGGCAAACCAAAAATTTTGCCTCAATAAATATATATTTGGGTATGTGCAGGATCATGGAATACCAAGCTATGGCCTTAAGTGGCAATGAAAATTTAGAAAATCAGGGTTAGTCAACTTGACGTAAAAAGTTGAACATCTTATCAACCTTATGTGAAAAAGTTGTAAGAACAGAATCTATAGGAAATTGAATGTAGTTTCTAAACTACTAGCCCTTTTCTAAAAAAAAATTAATCTAATTGTTCAACATTTCAGATTTCAATGCAGTAGTACAAAAATTTCAGGAAAAAGATAAAAAGTACGTGTATGTCTGACCACCTTAATCACATTCAAATGATGATATATTTTCACAAGATTCTAAATATAAGTAGTAGACTCATGCCCGGATGTAACGCATATTTTTGTGTAATTTTTTACTAAATAAATAATTAATTATGATTTTTCTGCTACAAATTATTCAAAATAAAAAAACTCTCGTGTTTGACCACCTTAACTAATTCTAAACTTTACAAAATTGGAAACTTTTTTTTTCTTATAGTAGGCGAAGCATAGAATGTGGTGCATGTTTCAAATTTCAAAAAGGTTAAACTATTTGAAAGTTATGGTTGCTTTTCAATCAGTATGTCAATCAGGACTTTAGAGATATCTCAACTAGAAAATAAGTAATAATTACTTACTGAACTCGAATTCTAATAGCAATTATATTGATGGAAAGATGATAACGTCTTTAAGAAACCTTTTTTGTTTCATCAATTTTGGGTGAAAAAAAGGTCATCGGCTACATTGTCTAAGTATGTAGATCAAAGAAAATATGGTGAACACGTCATTTGGGTTGACCAACCACGTTTGGCATTGGAAAGCCAAAACCCAAAGCAACTACCAAGCCTAATCGTATATCCGATATCTCCCACCCAAATAAAACATTTTGATTTCAAAATTTTATGATTCAAGTTTTTTCAATTTTTCAATTTTATGAGTTTTAGTTTATATATTATAAATTTCATTTGTTTTAATATTAATATCAGATGGTAATATCATTAGTATTATATAATTATTTAAATATTAGTATTATATAATTTTTTAAATATTAGTATTATATAATTATTTAAATATTAGTATTATATAATTATTTAAATATTAGTATTATATTATTATCTAAATTTCTCTATTTTATAATAGTATAATATTAGTATTAATTATTTATTAATATTTATAGTATAACAATAATACGTAGGAGAGAGAGTAGGAACTGTTGAGAGAGAGGGAGTAGGAACTCTCTCTCTCTCTCTCAACCCATATATTACCTCCTGCCATGGAACTCTTGCAAAATGATGGCACAGATGGAGAGTCTTGTATTCCTATAAATAGAGAACTACAGAGCCATATGAGAATGTATATGTAATTATTTACACACCCAGTTTAGGGTTATAAGAGAAGATTTACTTAAAGCTTATAGGGAGTGTGTGAACCAAATTAGATGGAGTTACAAGAAAAAAAGGGAGTTTGTTGACCAGAAAGGGTCCTCTAATTTCTAGGTTTATAACTCTGTTCAATATGTGGGGATGCGAGGAGGTAAAGATGGTTTAGAATTTGGTCTTTCATTCAATATTTTGTTTATAGATTAGTTAGTTTATCTGGAAGCCAAAACATCTAATCTTCAATGTAATTTTGATTGGAAACAAGTCTGCAAATGTGATTCTGTTGATGATATTCAGGAGGCGGCCATTAATCATGAGCTCATCGAAAAATTGGCCATTATTCAGGGCCCTCCTGGCACTGGAAAAACATTTACCAGATGCCAAATTATAAAGGCTTTGCTTCATAAGATTGCAAATTACTTTGGTCCCATTCTCATAGTGTTCTTTACTAATAGAGCTCTGGATCAATTTTTGGAGGGAATATATGAATACGAGAAAATTCTAGCAAGGTTAGTATCTAGAACACAGAGCTCAAATCTTAGCAAATGTACTCTTGACTAGGGACAAGAGAGTTGATATCATATTGTTTTCTTTGGTACAAGAAACATTGAATTCCTAATTTGAATGTAAAAACATCAAAAAATATAGGATTTCTTAACATTCCAAATAGAACTTGTGTTGCCCTTTTCAAGGCTAGAATTGGTCTGTATGTCTTTGGAAATGTCGAGCTAGTCTCAGAAAATTCTCCAATGTGGAGTGATATCATAAAGCATTTTACATATAATGGGTATGTTGGTAATGGAATACCACTATATTTTCCTAAACATCCAGATGACGCTGGATGTATTTTGTTACCAAATCTCATGTTTTAAGGAGGTATGACGATGGAAGTATGAGCTTTTGTACTAGGAAATGTGTAAAGAAAAATTAATTTGTGGCCATCTTTGTCCCACAAAATGTCATCACGGAGGACATGTGAAAATTGGATTTGCAAGGCCCGATGTATGAAGAAGTTTGAATTTTGTAGACATGTCTGCAGGAAGGTATGTCATGCAACTTCATATGACACCTTTCGACACATTGGAACAATCAAATGTGTCTGAAGGGGTCGTAGGACCCCTTTGGACACACTTGAGTGTTCAAATGTGTCAAAAGGGGTCATGGGAACTTCCTAGGGTTCCTAGTACGCCTTATCATGCGTTAAGACCCCTAGGAAGTCCTTATGACCCCTTTCGACACATTTCAACACTCAAGTGTGTCCCAAGAGGTCGTAGGACCCCTTAGGACACACTTGAGTGTTCTAATAAGTTGAAAGGGGTCATGGGGACTTCCTAGGGGTCCTCGTACGCTTTATCATGCGTTAGGACCCCTAGGAAGTCCCCATGACCCCTTTCGAAAAATTGGAATAATCAAGTGTGTCCCAAGGGGTCCTACTACTACTCCAATTGTTACCAATTTGTGCCTCCTAAATACTGTGAAGATTACCATGTACATGTCTTTTATACGAACTTCACGGGGTGAAGGAAGAAAATGAAATACTTAGGGCAAAGGGTGAGAAACAATTTGGAATTATTGAAAATCTGCGAGAAGAGATGAGATTATTGTGAGAAGAGGGGGAAAATCAACTAGGTCAAATTATCCAAGCCCTGAGACAACAATTGGGAACAATTCAAAGAATGCAAAAAGAGATTGCAATCTTGTGTGCAATGGAAGTGAAACAAAGTGAGAGTGTAGAAGACCCTATGACCCCTTTCGACCCAGTTGAATTCTCAAGTGTGTCCCAAGGGGTCGTAGGACCACTTGGGACACACTTGAGCATTCAAATGGATTGAAAGGGGTTATGGGGTCTTCCTAGGGGTTCTAGTATGTGATAAGGCATACTAGGACCCCTAGGAAGACCCCATGACCCCTTTTAGCCTATTTGAATGCTCAAGTGTGTCCTAAGGGATCGTAGGACCCCTTGGGACACACTTGAGCATTCAAATGGGTCAAAAGGGGTCATGGGGTCTTCCTAGGTGTCCTAGTACGTGATAAGGCGTACTAGGACCCCTAGGAAGACCCCATGACCCCTTTTAACCCATTTGAATGAACAAGTGTTTCCTAAGGGGTTGTAGGACCC
>MU225904.1:799172-821008 GCA_018584345.1 Thuja plicata | reverse complement strand
TATATACACAGATTTATATATACATTCTGATAGCAATATAATATTAACACAAAAATGGGAATGAATTTTCCTTCACAAAATAATACTCTCAATTCCAATTCCAATTTTCCATTCCAATTCCTAGTCCCGAGGGGGGAAATTCTCATTCCACACCTCAACCAAACGGACCTCAAATTCTTCAATATAGTTGGTGTTAAACTCCACTATAGTACAATTATTTCGTTTAATATTTTCTGGCAACCATTCTTTTAATTTTGAGGAACAGCCCCTTAAATTTATCTCCTTCATCTTTGTGAGATCCGCAAAGCTTAATGGCCATTCTTCTAACTTCCAACAACCCCTCAAATTTAACTTTCTCAAGTTTTGTAGTTGACAAAAATCTGAAGGCAACTCTGCTAATTCAGAACAATACGACAAATCCAACTCTTCTAAATTTGTGAGCTGCCCCAAGTTTGAAGGCAATGTAGAGCAGTCGCAGGATATTCGCAAAGTTGTCAAATTGCTAAGTTGCCCAATGTTTGAAGGCAACTCTTTCAATTCATTACATCTCAATAGTCTCAACTCTTTTAGATTGCTGAGATCTCCCAATTTGGAAGGAAGCTCCCTTAACTCACGGCAATTGTATAAACTTAATCTCTCTAACTTCTTTAGATTTTCCACTCCATCTGGCATATTTTTGAAATTAAATAAGTCTAATTGTACAAGCGAAGAAGCTGGAGTGACTTTGGGAGGCGTTTTGGAATATGCAACTCTGTTCTCAGAATAATCTGTAATGAGCATGTAACGCAGGCTTGGAGGAAACTACATGTTTGCACAATAACAATAATGAAAAAGGTTGTCAAAGTGTTATTATACAATCTAATGTAATGAAATATAATTGAAATGATAAATATGCTCTGAAGAAGGTAGATCTTACCTCGTACAAATTCATGCCTTGCGTCAATGGTCCCCTGTAGTAGACGAGATGCTCAAGTTTCTCCAACTCCATTGGTAAATCTGGAACGTCGCCATCAATTCTAAGGCATCTGAGCTGTTCAAATGGTTTTTGACATTTCTCCCCGAATGTTATCCGCGATCTTTTATAGCATAGCACTTTTAAAGAATTGCTCATACAATTAAGATGATGGCAATTAATTTCGATTGGAGGCTGCTCAGATTCTTCATCAAAATAAATGCCTTTTAATTTTTTGAGTTTCTGCACAAAAGTAAACCATAAACATCGTTATGGTTGTGAATAACAAGTGTATTTTCATAATATTTATGAGAAACATTGTGAGTATGGCATACCTCATCATCTTTCAAACATTCCAATAAACTCTTAGGGTCTGTGATTCTGTTGCCCTCTTGCTCTGACAGCTTTTTCCCTCTTGCACGAACAATGTCATGAACAATCAAAGTACCATTTTTATCCTGTCTTGACGAATGAGGCGGCTTCTAGAGCTCTGAATTCCACCTCTCCAACTATGCTGGCCACATTTTTACTATCAAAATCTTTGTAAGAGTAGGATGCGATATCTAGAAAGGCCTCTTGAATAGGTGGTGACAGTCTGTCGTATACAAAATCAACCATACGGTCGCTTATATCTTCCTCTTTGACCTTGTGTCCTTTTTTAAGCATTTCTAATACTATATTATTTGTATCTCCCCTATTTATAGTCAATTGCGAACCAGCTAATTCTAGGAGAAGGGGAACACCACCACACAGCTTAAGGAGGCTGTCTATATTATTTTCATCATTGTAGTCTGAGACATTCTTCAACAAAAGATTTCTAGCCTCTGTTTCAGGAAGAGGATTCACATCATATTTTCGACGTTCAATACCCTTGCTGACTAATTTGTCCGTCTCTCGGAGATTTCTGGTAGTGATAAGTATTCTACTCTTCGGTGGAAGGCAACTACCCAAGTCTTTGGGTAGAAGTAGCTGGAAATCTGTACTTTTAAGGCCATTATCAATGTACAAAAATAAAGGCTGATTAGGATTATTTTCTAAAAGTGACAACTTTAACATTCCACGACCTTCGTCACAGTTGTTCAATTTAATGTTCTTTCTGAATAATCCATACAAAATCTGTTCTTGGAAGCTTTTAACATCTTTTTCGGTACAATCCTGATGCATATGAATTCTGCAGTGTGTATATGATTGGAGGTTGAGCTGGGCATAAACGGCATCAGCGAGGGTGGTCTTGCCAATACCACCAAGACCATAGACAACCACAACAATGACTGTTGGATCTTGTGCATTCAAATCGAGAAGTTTAATTACACTTTCCTGTGCGCTCTCAATCCCAACTGAAGTTCATTGAAAAACTTAGTCAAAATTAATGGCAAACACAAAACATAATAGGAAAATATCAATATACTTAAAAATAAATATCCTACCTGTCGATTGGCATGCATAGATTTTCTGTGATTCTAAAGCAAACTTTGGCACTCTGTCCCCAATGTCAGTTACTTTTTCCCCAATGTCAGTTACTCTTTCCCCAATGTCAATTGTAGTTGACAATTGGATGTCGGTATACAGGCGGTCTACTTTGAGTTGAAAAACCTTTAAACTATCGGCATTCACTGTAGCTGTAAGAAACCTTCACACAATCCAGAAATTGGATTTACCTTAAATTTGGTGATTGAACAGATCCCCAAAACAGATAAATATAATGACTTTAGAGAGAAAAACAAGACTTTCAGCTTGACTTGCTATTATTTATATTTAGGTCTGTTACAAGTAAAATCCCAATTAGTTATAAAACGCCGTTACACCAACTTCAAATTTTCACCACTCTTTTAAGTGTTGAAATTATATATCTAAATTTATCCATTTTCACTGTGATACTGCATAACCTTTCAACTCGGACAGAATTGACATTTTGGATTAACACATGCACCACTTCAAATAAAACCATTCAAATGGTGATGTAAAATAAATTCACCGTTAGACTAGGTGTATTCCTGCGTTTGTTGAGAACTTAGGGGCAAATATATATGGGTGTGTTTAGTTTTGGTGAGAGGGGATATATTGGAGACTTTTTTAAAAATAAACAATATATATTTTTTTATATATTTATTATTCTTATAATGTTTTTTTAACTGAGATTTGTTTATATTCTATTATAATCAGAATTATTCTATATTAGATTTTATATATATGTTCAGTTAATAGAATGTAGACAATAAAAATACTGTTTACATAAATAATTATATTGTATTTTTTCATAGCTTCTTTTTCATTTGTAGGTTGTGTTTTGACCTAGTAAAAATCAGATTATAGTTTAACTTGTACTAAAAAATAATATTTGGCTCAATTTGATATTAAAATAGTGCAAGATATAGGAGAGTAGAGAATTAATAAATATAGTTCCAAATACTTTAGAGGACAATACTCGCTATGGTGGACATGGTCCGAAATGAGTATAAGCAAGCTGAAAGAGTAAATAACACAAAGCAAAAGTAGAAGCAAATAGGTAAAAATTAAAATTTGAGTGGAGGAGTTATGTGTAAATATTATAGTATAGGGAATACAATAATAAGAAAGCAAAGAAAAAGAAAATTGTAGAAGAGGCAATGAAGGGGTGTGAGGTGGAAAGAATAGTCACAATAAATGTTCATCGTGTGGGCTGAAGAGTTGAACTTTCAAAGAGGAAAATCATAAAATCTTAGAGTGATCAATGAAGAGAATTGTTAGATTATGGAAAAACTAACTTCTAAGGAGAGTTGGTAGAATTATTAATGGATGGAAGGTTTCTAAATGTGATTGACAAAGCATTTAAGTGAGAAGAAATAGATGGGTGGGATGAAGATGTTGAGATATTTTACTTTGAAGAAGGGTAAAATATTGATAATTATGTACATTAAGAGAGGAAACAAATTGGAAGATTACAATGAAGAAAAATGTAAACTATTACAACAAATAGCTGAAGATATTACAACTAAGAAACAATATACATTGGACAATACAATAAAACTACAAAAAAAATGGAGATCTTTCAAATGGCCCATATTTGATAACTTTTATATTTGTTTTAGAAAACATAATAGAGAAAAATCAATTAAATCATTAAAATGGCATATTAAGAAATGAAACGAAAGAAGATCTTTGTGAGACTATAACAGAGTATCTAACTTACAAAAGAAAAAATTGTGTACATCAAATAATTGAACTGACCTGAAAATAGTGGCCCTAACAAGTTGGGAGATGCACATGATGGTTCCCAAAAGAGTTGGTAGAATTATCAATGGTCAGAACGTTCTTAAATGTAATTATCAAAGCATTTCTATCAAAAGAGATGGATGAGGGAATCAAAAGAGATAAATGAGTGAATTGAATATATTGAAGTATTTTACTTTGAATAAGAGTAAAATATTGATAATTATATTAAAAGAGGAGAAAAGTTGGAAGATTACAATGAAGAAGAATAATCTAAACTATAATTTAGAAGTGGCCCAAGATGTTGATACTGAAAAGAAATCCACATTAGACAACAAATTTTAAAAAGAAGTAGAGACCTTTGGGAGGGCCTATATTCATATAGTTTTAAAAAAAAAGAGTTCGAAGATAGCAATTAAAAGAAATCTTTAAAATCTCGTAAGTGATGAAAGCAGAGAAAATCTGTGTGAGACGGATTGTTGTAACAGAGTATCGTACTTGGAACAGAGAAGGTTGTGTGCATCAACTAATTGAACTGAACTGAACTATTTAAGTTTGAAGAGTTATGGTGGACATTGAAATAGTATGGAGAATGCAATTAATAAGAAAGAAAGAAAAGAAAAGCAAATTGTAAATTAGACAATGAAAGAGTGTGAGGTAAGAAGAACAGTCACAATAAATATTCAACCTTGAATGTGATTAAGGAAGATGGTTTAATATTTTACTTTAAAAAAGAATAAAATTATATTACAAAGGAGAAAAGTTCAAAGAAGCGATCCACATTAAGCAACAAGAGACACAATGTTTTAAAGTTCCTACCAATAGAGAAAGAAAAGTAGGGAGATATGGAGAGAGAGTTAAAAGGGATAGAAAAATATGTAATAGATAAATATATAGAGAGGGAGAGAAAAGAGAGAATGAGAGTGGAAGAAATAAATCTAAAGATAGAAAAAAGAAGTAATTTATAGAGAATATAATGATAGAGAGAGATGAGAGAGAATTGAAAAATATAAGCTATCAAGCTTTGTAAAACGACAAATCTTTATGTCATTTCAAGGAATATTTAAATAACAACTACAACTTTTGACTTAAATATCATATTAATTATTCATTAATTAGAAAAATATAAATTTAAAATCAATAAGTTTTTTGAGAAAAAATATAATTATCACTCTACTTACAAAACTATTAACAAAATATTTATATTTTATAAATATAATGAAAATTTAAAATTTAAAATTATAATAAAAATTTAAAATATATAACTAATAAAATTTGAAACAAATAATAAACTATGGATAATTTTTAAAATGCTATTATAAACGTATATAAAAGATATATTTTATTAAATAAAAATGCTTTTTATGATCGATTAATTGATATAATGATTTTAAAGATATATTTTATTAGATAAAAGTGTTTTTTACGAGGGATTAATTGATATAATGATTATAAAACATTGGGTTGTCTAACGAATTTATTAATCTAAATAGTTATCATGGGGAAAAGGTTGCATTATTGTATATTAGTATTGTAAAATATCTTATTTTAAAACTAATTTTGTTATAAGATTTATTATATTTGAAATTGACATTATTATGTATTTTAAGATTTGTATATTAATATTTAACATTATAAATCTTTCAAAATTATATCAAACAATATTACCAAAAATTATTAACATTTAACCCAAATCTATAAAACTACCTATAAACATTAGAAAATAACAGACACATTTCTAAAATTTGAAAATGATATTATTATGATTTATATAATACATATCTTAAAATCAATTAATATATATTATATGTTATAATATAGGTATTATTAAATTAAATAAGAACAAAACTTTTGATTATTAAAATTAGTATAAACTAATCAAATCAAAGAAAAATAAGATTTAAATAATAATGAGAAATAAAAAATAGATATAAACTATAGAAGTTGCATTTAATTTTTTCAAATCTGTAATATGATTGATTAATCTAATTGAAAAATTAAACTGAATAAATGCAATAGTTAAGCATAAACTAATAATACTACAAAAGAAATGGGAGGGCTTGTATTTAATGAGTTCATATTAGTTTTAGAAACATAACAGAGAAAAAGAAATTAAAAGAACATCTTTAAAATTCAATATATGCGATGAAAGGAGAGAAGATTTTTGTGAGACCCATTGTTATAACATAGTATCTAACTTGCAACAGCAAAGGTTGTGTACTGCATCAAATAATTGAACTGACCTGAAAATATTAGCTTTTGAAAGTTGGGAGATGCACATAATGGTTCCTTCAAGAATACACTGGACTCCCTCATTTAGTTTCTCCTTCTGGTCCGGAATTTGCTCATTCAACTTCACAATTTGCTTGCCAAGATCAACCATCCTCCTCAAAACATCAAGGCATTCACTCTTGTTCTCAGACAACTTAATATATCTGTCCAACACACCTCCCAACATACAAAGTGCTATTCCTACTTTAGGAATTTTCTCGGACCCTTTGAGCACTTCTATACAAACTTTTTCAATCTCTACAATTGTGCTATCCGCAGAATTTTGCTGTACAGAAATTATCCAAGAATATATAAGATATGACAATCAATAACTGAGTAGAAGTAAATGATAGAGGACTAATATTATCACTGCTAATCAAATGGTTCTGAAATGGAAAGTATACCGTTGCAGGACGCTTGCCAAGGCGTGTATCGAGCATGTCCAGGATTCTTTGACCATCGTGGATATGAGAAGCTACAGCTGAAGTAGATCCTCCATCACTCTTCTCTCCTGACTGTATTGGGCAACATCATCTTATATTCAGTATAGACTAAAATTGTTGTTAGGCAAAAAAATATTTTAAATGTAGGATTGCAGAAATAAAACATGTGTAGATAACTTACCGCGATCTTAACTAGCTCTTCTAAAAACGAAATTAGTGTGTCTATCTGGCTTATATCATTGAACTTCTCTAGATAAATCTTAAAATCAGTTATAGTGGGAGTGGGAGTGGGTTGTTGTGAAGGCGAGGAGGGGGTGGGATGGGAAGCAATGCTTTGGTGGGGAGGAGGTGAAGAGATTGAAATGGGTCGTTGTTGAGAAGATTGTTGAGGTGAAGGGGAGAGTAAACCGCAGCAGGAGCAGCAGCAAAAAGAAGATAAATTTCGGGCCATCTTGTAGTGAGAAAACAAGGCGGAGGAGAGGAAAAATCTTAGTACTGTTATCTTTCTTGGTAGAGAAGATGAACAGCTATGAAAGGGTTTTTCTCTTTGTGATTCCCTTCTTTGAGATCCGGTGTTTATAGGAGGGCTCATTTTCCATGAATTGTCAAAGTGGGGCAAAGATAGAATTGCACCCCAGCTGGTTCTGTCAAGTCAGAAAAGAAAGTTAATGTGGTTAACTCGTTACAAAATAGTGTTAGGTAGCGCGTCCTATCAATTTAATTCCAAACTTTTATATTTATCAGCATCCACATAAAATGCTTGAATAATCTATATACTGGCCGCTCCAGCTGGTTCCATCTTGACGGAGTCTGACAAATGAAGAAAGGATAATGGAAGTAGGTTTATGTCAAGTTCATGGGGCAGCCTACTGCAATTATTATATGGCCCGTTTGGTTGGGGAATTGAAAAATAATGCAAATCATGGTTATCTATACCCTGGTTATGCAAACCCCGGTTATGCTTTTTTGGGACTGTTTGGTTGTCCTGGAAGATGGAAACGAAACCGTGGATTCCAACAGTTAAATCCACGCAGTGCTCCGGACCAGACAAGATATATAAACCAATTTAATTGTGCAAACCTTGGAGTGCACTGGACCGGACGGCGAAGTTAAAATGGCCTTAATCTCCATGAAAACCATGGAGATGAAAGTCATTCCACCTCCTCACAGGAATTCGGACATCCACATTTTTTTACAAATGGGGATTTGCAAATCCGTATTCGCATTCGATTTAGAGGTCACCAAACAAGGAATTGCACCCCATAACCGAGTTATGGGCTGCATAACCCGGTTATGGGGTGCAACCAAACGAGCAATGTTTATTTATCCTTGCAACTGTCAAAAACTGCAATCAATGTTCATTTATCCTTGCAACTGCGAAAAACGTTTCTTTTTTTCACAATATGCGTGAATCAAAAATTACTTCTAGGTTTTAGAATCTCCAAAATAGAGCTATTGAAATGAAGCACTTTTTAAAGTGGAGCTTGCAATTAAATTTATATAAACTTTGACTTTCTCAAAAATAATTAGAAATAATTTAGATCACAGCAGATTTAAGGAATAATTTAGAATAAAATATGATCTTCACATTAGATTATTATTAAAATAAATTATTTTATCAATAGAAATTAAATATGATAAATGATTTTGTTTGGGTAAGGACGGGGCTTCTGCTATTTTTAAATGTTTCGGAAACAAGGAACGGGCCCCTATCTATGTTTTGGGCAAGCTCGCGAGTTACAGTTCTCGAAAGTAGAGCCCCCTCCCTTTCAATAGTAGGGGGGATTATTGTGGGAGGCCGGAAACTTAAACAGTTATTTTGGTAGGGGGGCCGGGGGTGGAGGTAGGGCCTGGCTCAAGTATAATCAAAATTAAATTTCATTTTAATACATTTTAAATTTTGAATTAAGTTTTGAGAATGATCCTATTTAAATTTAATCAAATGTACTTTAAATTTTGAATTAAGATTTTTTTGTGTATTCGAAGTATAATCATTTTTTATCACATTAAAATATGATGAACTTTTTTTTATATGATATTTGTTTTTTTATTGATCTTTAGAGTTATTTGATCAAAATATGTTTTAACTCTCAAACTATGTTCCTAGAACATAATATTCAATTGTTTTTATCAAGAAAATTATTTATAACATTAAAAACTATCATTTCATTCCACAATACAAATTTGATAAACCATCTTTGGTGATTTTTTTTTTGAAATAGACAATCTATGGACTTTGACACATTTTGTTTAACATATCGAAGGAAATGGTTTTTGTTAGTAATCTTAGTTTTCACAATGAAAGAAAGAATGTTTCAATACATATTAAATTGGATGTACCTACAACCATTTGGAATAATGTGCAAAACAATCAAATTACAGTTATGATCTGCAGTTGTATAATCCGTTTGGTTGCAGGAATTAGGAAATCTTGGCAATCTGTAATTCTGGAATTCACTCAATTTTGGAAGTTATAAATCCTGAAAATGGTTTCTAGAATATGGGTTGGAACCATTTGGTTCACCTGAAGATGAGCGAGAAGCATTTTTCAAATGGGTGATGAAGCTGCAAAAGCATTCCCAATGCTCACAAGAAGCATTTCCTTATGCATCATGGTGGACAAACTCCCTTTCTCTTCCGACAAGCTTTCAGTAGCATTAGAAGGAGCTCATTTCAATTCCAATTCCAATTTCGAATTCAAATTATAGGTTTTTCTAGGAAGATTTGAATGCTCATTTTGGGAAAAATTTAGAATTAGAAAATCCCTATTCCATTTTCAATCCCTATTACTCAAAATTGACAGTAAAAATTTTGAGTTCTTAGTCAGTTTCCTGCTTTTAATGTCAAAATTGTGTCCAATGCAATTGAGATCCCTATGCAATGTAATGGTCTTCAAGTCTAAAAATCAGCAAAGAGTGTAAAACCCTAAGTCCTAGGTTAAATTTTCATGCTTATCTATGGAAAAACCCTAGTTCTTTGAAATCTTTTCTTTTTTGCAGTTACTTTTTCAGAAAAGCCAAGTCACTTAAGTCATGTGCTTATTTTATATTATACATGTAAGTCGAGATATCTCTTTATAATTTGATAATATTCCTTTTCTTTTCGAGAATCAGTGAAAGCCTTTAGTCATGTTATCTCAGTAAGAAAGGAATATTCATCCAGTGCAAATGAGACTTCACGCGGGCCGTTGATGAAGATATGATCCTGTGTTTGGTGGAGAATCTCTTTGAAAACCCAGAGTTATAAAAATCCTTTGGCGACTACGAGATCACTCAGTCGCGGTGTCTCACAAATAAACCAAGGTCAAGAGTTCAGTTAAAAGCATTTAGTCGTGTGATCTCTTTTGAAAGTATGGGTTAGGTTAAAAATGGGAGACAAAGCGACTACCATCAGATGAAAGATTGATCTTGTGGCCAACGTTAAGTCGCAAGATAAAGTTTCAGATTGATAAAAGGTTAAGAGGTATCGCAACTACCGTTAGATTAAACCAAGATCTAATGGCTAGTGTTCAATCATGAAAGAAACTATGAGTCAGTGATTTCTTAAGGTGACAACGAGATACAATGAGTCGTGAAGTCTCGATAAGGATTATAGTTGAATAAGAGTTAAGTAAAGTTTGAGTGAGTTTGCAGCGAGAAGATCTGAGCCGTGAAACAAAGAAGATCTAATGGATAGCGTGAAGTCACTTTTGAAAGTCAAATAGTCAAAGAAAGTTTAGTGATTCAGCAATGATGATTCAGATTTGAACACGTGTCTAACAAAATTAGGAATTTGAGTTAGTCGTGAAGTCTCAAAGAAAACCAAAGGTAAAGAAATTATTTTCGCGACTTGGCAATAAGTTAAGTTGCGATGTCTCAGAGTAAACTGCAGTTAAAAGAAAAGCTAAGGAGATTACCCGTGAACCATTAGATTAAAAGCTGATCTACGGTAGTCGTGAAGTCTTCGATAAGAAAGAGAAAGTACAAAAAGCAAACAAGATTTCACGCGGGCCGTCCAATAAGATGAAGATCTAGCGATGGTCACGTAATCTCGAAAGAAACTCACAGTTAAGGAAATCTTAATGCCACTTTGATTTTGCACAGTCGCATAGTCTCTGAAAGGAACTAAAGGTTTAAGATGAGTTATTAAAAGCCTTAGTTACGGAGTCTCGAAAAGGAACATGAGTTAAGAGATTTTAATCAACGATTAAGAGATGAGCATTTATCAAGATGAAGATCGTGTGGTGGTCGTTAAGTCTTAGAAAAGAACCAGAGTTAAAGATAACTTTTTGCGACAAAGATGTCATACAGTAGCGCAGTCTCTGAAGGGAACCAGAGTAAGATTGAGGTAAGATACAAGGTTTTCTCCCGTGCCATGTTGTACAGTTGTCAGCCAATCAGAATCAAGAGATTATGACAGTATGTTTAAAGAATTGATGAGCTGTGATAAATTAGTCAATCAAATCAAATCTTGATTTCTTTTTCGAATAAAATGAGGTTTAAATAAGAAAAGAAATCATTCAAAATTAGTCACTTGTCAGTTTGAAATGCCATAGCTAGAAGCAGAAATTGATGTCACAGCACGTAGAAGTAAAGACAAAAGTGAATGAATTGCAAATTCATGATTTTCAAAGAGATTTGTGCATGGAATTCCTTTAAATAAATAAGCATTACCGTTATTCATTTCATCTTACCAGTTTCCAAGTTTTCAGAGCTCAAAATTTGCATAAGTGATCAACATCTTCAGAAGAACAGAGTTATCCAGATTTGTAGAGTGAACAAAGAAATTTTCAATTTAGGATTCAAAGAGTTATTATTAGTGTTGAAGGGTTGAGTTGTAGAGTGATTTGAAGTTGGAAGTGAGGGTTTTGAATAGATTTGTTTCAATATCGGTGAAGAAAATGAGTCACCCAACATCCAGTCAAGCTTCAACTAGTGGGAAGAGTGGAGATGATGATGATCTCAAAGGAAAGAGGAATTACTCAGAAGAATTCATTCAACTTCTTCCAGGCTCCAATCAGGGAAAAAAGGTAAACGGTGAATACCTTGGTGATAATTATGCATTTATTAGGGATGCTAAGACACCAGACTGTTCAAGTTATCATTTGTTTAGCTATTTTCATAAGAATAGTGATGGTCCTATGCACATATCGAACCCTTGGATGAGTGGATTGGCTAAATTAGTAGTCCCTTATGTATTTGGTGATGTCGATTTGATATTAGAACTAGCCAGTAGGTATGACACCATTTCAAGGACCGTCAAGAAAGATGATGGCACCATTCTAGTAACCCTTGATAGGGAATCATTTATGAAAGCTTTTAACATATACAACCCTTGCTCAATAGAAATCAATTTGAAAGCCCTAGATACTAGATATACCAAAGAGGTCGGTACTGTAGCTAAATTGATCTAGGCCCATGTGCCAAAAGGAACCAAGAATTATATAGAACCTATTCCTAGTGATACTTCACCGTATTTTTACAAAGACCTAGCATTCTACATGAAATATATTTCATATGCCCTATGTAGAGTCTTAGGTCTAGATAGTGGAAGAGAGAGAGTATCATCAGACATGCTGATGATAATTATAGATTTACAAAGTCCTTATGTTAGTACTGATTATGATTATATTTAGTATGTAATTGATAAAATGCACCAGGGATTTATAGATATCCAGAGCCATGTAGGAAGCCCTAAATTCCTGCAATATTCATTGTTCATGCACTTAATTATGTTCTACAATTTCAATATTATGGACCAGCCAAATCTAAAGCTCAAAACATTTTATCTTGGTCAGTCCAACCCAGTACAACTTTGGTTAAGGGTATGGAACTATACTTCTAGTGAGAATGAGTTTTGTGCATTTGAGAATTGGGTAGTCTACCCCTTAATGAACAAATTGGGAGTCAACATGACTAGGCTTCCAGTGAATGTGTTACAACTGTTAAGACCTTGCAAGTTTGTAGACAAGTGGAATGGAGACTACAACTGGGGTGATTTTTACTTCCATTAGAATTTTACATTGATCAGAGTATATGGTTGTTCTCAGCCACCACATATTTTTCCTTACAGAGTACCACCCAAAATTGCAATCATGGAGTTCCTATGGCAACTCATGTTGACAGATAGGGAGCATTTGGCTCCACATAGTAAAGGGACTTTTACTCCAAGGCAGTTTATTGCCTATGATTTCACAATAGGAAAGAGAGCATATGATCCTGTGAACGGATGGTTGAGACACTACAAGATGAATGTTTCCCTGTATAGATATATTGATACAGAGGGGTTCATAAAGAGTGCTAAGAAGTTGTTGACATCCACCATACCAATTACAAAGGAACATCAACCCCGTGAGGAAGAGGATTTGATTAGAAACATCCTTGAAGAGGATGAGATCTCAACAAGGTCAAAAAAATATCATGATTTGATGGAACTAGAGCAACAACTCAAAAGGAAAGGGATCCCATTTGGGGGATATTTCCCAGGAATGCCCTATTTACAAAGGTTGGAGAAAATGATTGAGTCTGATGAGCTTTTGAGAAATCAATTGGACGAGCAAATTGAAGACAAGGAAAAAGGTCCAAATAAGCAATCATCATTAGAGTACAACATTAGTTACTCTATACATAGCCCACCACCTCAGGATCAGCCACCTCAGAATGAGGAAAATATAATTGAAGTAACATAATGCTTCTTTATTGAAGTAATAATGGAACAGATTTACAACTGATACAAATATATAGAATTGGCTCTGATACCATATTTTTACAACAAGCTCCAAGAGAAGAAGAGGATCTACTTCTACTTCATAAATTGGGCGCTTACAAGTTTACAAGCCATATAACTAGACACACTATACCAACGACTAGCAGAATAGAACAATTGACGATAATTTGATTTCTAACTGTGTTTGGCATACTTTATAGCAAGGTCTGATTTCTGATCATCCAGAGGATGAGAGCATACTCTCTACTTGCAGAGCTATCCTATACTTCTAAGACTCTCTAAGACTCACTCTACTCTGAATGCCTTACTTAAGCTAGAATGCTTCTTTATATAGGCATGGAGGAGGAAAGAAGGGTCTTCGATGTATGTCGTGTGGCAGAAATCAGTCTGACTGCTTATTAAAGAAAAGCGCACTACCAAAAGTATATGTATGTCGGTCTGGGTGGACCCCAATATCTATGGAACAAAGTAGTGGTAGACAAATGAGTGGGAACACGCAACTCGTAATGCATTCACTTTACATCCGAAAGTGACTACGAAGATATCTCTTTTATTTCCTGTAAAGAGAGAAAACACAGATCCATTTAAGGAATAGGATTAACCCTTTTCAACGGTAGTGGAGTCTACCCTCAATTTTGATCAACTAGACTTGAGTTACTAGGATGAGTTGTTTTAACCAAACAGTGGGGTAGATTACATCAAACCAGAGCCATAATAAGCCACATTCTTATAAAAGAATCAAAAAATTATTTGGATGGATTTTGGGGAAAAGAAAGGGATTAGTTTACCGAGACTAATATTTCTTATCGGATGATAGCACATAAGAAGAATGTAGATGACAACCCCATCTACTTGAGCATTATGCGTCACTGTCAGTAAAATGATCAATACACCTAGCACAATAACAGTTCTCATGAGGGTTTTCTGTAGTGCAAGGTGGATGTGGTGGATGTGGTTCTTTCCACATCATTCTGAGTGTTTTGGTTTTATAGGGACCATGAATTCCTTGACATTGAGCCAGTGTATTGCCCAGATCATATCGATAGGTAGATGTGGAAATCCATACAGAAGCTTCACTTTCCAGGAGGTATCGAAGTCGAGCACCTATTGTCCAGTGTTGAAATAAGGATGCATGGCCACGTGATCCATAGTTCATGCATATGTTTATGTTGATTAATGTGTCTTCTAGAGATCCAAAAGTAAGTCGCCATAGGATTCCATAGTAACCTGAAAATTCAAAAGGAAAGGTTGTAGGATAAGGTCCTTAGAAAATATTTCTTATAAGTTGGACTCCTTGTTCTTGATGTAGCCATCATTCTGGTCGCTGGATTGGTGGATTGAGAAATTGAATGGGTATTTGATACTATACTGGTGGCGCACAAAGGAATTGTGCTATTTCTTCATCCACTGGTTCATCGGCATCTCTTATTTGGAAGATGCTATTGGGATCCCAAACATTTGGAGATGTTAGGATCATTTTAGCTTGCAGCATGCGATGTCTATCTGAGGGATAGTCATTAGCTAGATTAAAATTCCTTCTGTCTCTTCTTTCAAAAGGATTGGTGCTGAAATAAGGGCAACTTTCTTCCTACCAATGTTCTTCTCTGATACGGACAATCCAGACATTTCCTGAGGCTTGTTGAGTTCTTTCCTTGGTTAAGAAGTTAGCAAAGAAATTCTTGTCTCATGGAATATGTTCTATATCAAAATCAAAAGTATTAATGAACTGAGCCCATCGTAGTAGGTGTCCCCTTATTACCTTGTCCTTACATTCATTTTTAAAGAAACCTTTGAGATTCTGGAGATCACTTCGGATTAGAAACCTTTTGTCAGCAATAAACATGTAGAATTTCTTTAGTGAGTTTATGACTGCTAGGATTTCTTTATGCGTACTGTGATAGTTAAGTTCACTACCTTTGAAATTACCAGACGCATCCTTACAATTTCTTCTTTGCCTTGAGCATTCTTTTCTTTCAATATACCTGCCCATGTGTGTTCACTTGCATCTGTTTCTATGATCTTTGAACCAGGTCCAGGTAGATGCAGTGCAGGAAGTTGTGTACATTTCCGCTTGATTCGTTCAATGGCATGGTTATGCTTTTCTGACCAAGCAGGAGGATTCTTCTGAAGCAGTTGATTTGCTATCAATCTATCCTGTGCAGTATTGGAATAGAATCTTGCGATATAATTAACTAGACCCAAAAACCTTTGCAATTCTTTTACATTAGTAACAGGAAGATGGGCAATTGGTTGCAGAATATGGGATTCTACTTCCATTCTCCCCTTGAAAAAAGACGGATGCCAATATAAATAATGGATACCTAAGCAAAGTGAGATGTAAGAGGATGGAAAACAAGGCCATGCTATTGGCAGAGATGCAAAAACTAGCGAAGGTGGCCATAATGTGCAGAGGGACTTTGGCTAAACACAAGAATATCATCAATGTAAGGGATACAAAATGTGAAATATTTTTGAAAAATGTTATCCATGTGTTGCTGAAAAATGGATGGAGCTGTTTTAATACCGAATGGAAGAACATTCCATTCATAGAGACCTTGGGGAACAGAGAAAGCAGTCTTATAATGGTCATTTGGGTGAACGGTAATTTGCCAAAAGCCTTTGGTTAATTCAAACTTTGAGTAAATATTGCTCCCTTGAATAGACTGCCAGATGTGGTCTTTACTGGGTAAAGGATATTGGCTATCCAGTAAGAAACAATTTAAAGGTTTGTAATTGACTATTAACCTTTTTTCAGATAACTCTTGTCCTTGCTCATCAAACTTTGGTACATACATAGCATGACAGGAAAAATGGTGATGAGGAGGAAGAAATGAATACATGATCTAGGAGTTCTTCAATTTCTGTTTTACAGAGTTCTATTTTTTGTGGACTCATAATAAAATAGTTAGCTTTAGCTTTTGGAAGAATTTCTTTATCATCAGGATCTTTTTATAAGGGCAGTCTGCAGATCAAATTTCGTCATTGCTACTTAAGGTCTCTAGGCATAACTGTTGCCTCAAATTGTTGCTTCAACAATCCTATTTGAGGAGAAGCAACTTCCATTTTCTTTGCGATCCAGGCTACATTTTTGGACTTTGAGTTTACAGGTTCAGCTTTACTGGTATAGGCCTGTTCTGTTTGGAGTCTCGGTACTTTATGATGATTCAGACTAATAGAATCTCTAGTAATTAGGATTGGTTCCCACTGTTGCATGGTTGTACTACCTATGACGCCATCATATCCATCTATTTCATAGTGGACAAATACTAATTCATCTTTATGGCCATCATCAAATTCTATTGGTACTTTACACACTAGATGAGACATATGTTTTCCTTTTCCAAAAGTAATTTCAGTATTACCTTTAATCCATTGATCAGGAGGAAAACAATGATATCTTGCAATGTTTAAGTCAGCACCTGTATCCAATAAAAAGTCTAGAGGATATGGAGTTGTACCTCTGAAGTGAATGCAGAGTTCTAATCCTGGACAAGATGTTTGAATAGGCTTCTTTGTAACTCTGCAGTGCTAATTGTGTTGAGCCAGGGTTTCGTCATCTTCTTCTGTCTGGTCTGTAATTTTTTCACCGATGTCTGGATCAATGCCTTCTGTTACCATAGCGGTCTGCATATAAGGACTGTATGATTTCTCATGACAATAGAAGTCATCTATGGTAGCAGATAACTGTGGTGCTTCCTCTGTTAAGTTTACTTTAGAAGAGAATTATTCCAATTCTTTTCCCTTCTCAAGTTCTTCTTGAAGATTTTCATTATCTTCTTGAGATAATTCTTCAAGTTCTTCTCTGGCTTGATTGACAACTTTTCTGAGAAATTATTATCTATGTTGTCGCAAGATTCTTCTTACCATACTGCCTGGTGCAGGGGCTTCTGCCATAGTTAATTGCCCAATAGGATTAGAGATTGCAAACATACTAGGTTTGGTTGATCTTAGAGGTGGTCTATAGGAACCTCGACTATGTCGAACACCAAAAGTAGAAGACCTCTCCCTTTTCCAAGGTGGAATCATGTATCCATGGTCTGGATTACGACTACTAGATTGATGACGTTCTAGTAGTTCCCTTTTTTGTGTTTCTAGACTGGCTAATTTGAGTCTATTCTTTTTCCATGTTTCTAGTCCCATATCCATTCCTTTCTGTATCTTTTCAAGATCACTGATTTCTCTTAGAATTTTGTCTAAGGTTTGTTGGGGGTCAGAAACTCCTCTCATCATTCTACAATAAAATGATATTTCAAAATCATCATCAGATTTTGGTTGTTCTTTGGAATCAACAAAATGATCTGATTTTGATGGGCTTGATTCAATGTTGTCATTAACATCAGATAAGATGAGATCTTCTGAATAAGAAGGATAGTCCTTAATATAAACAAATTCTTCTAGATCATCTAACCCATAATCTTTTAATACTCGTGCCTTACCTTTGAACTTAGCTTTATTCTTTTCAGGGCAATTGTTAGCAAAATGGTCACCTTTACATATATAGCAAGTAGGTTTCCATTTACTTTTTCCTTTGAATTTGTTTTTTTTGCGAAAGTATCCTTTTCACTGACTATATTTTTTTCTTGAAAACTTTCCCTTTGTATTTGAACATTCAACACATCCTTTATCTTGTTTCTTGTGCTTATGGAAAGTTTTGCTACACCCATATAGTGGTGTCATTATTTTGCATACAGTAGGAGAGATCAAAGGGTTAACTTTTTCAATTCCTGGAAGAAATTAATGAACAAGTCTGTCTTGAAGTAAACAAAAGAAAGGAAACAACAAGCTCCAAGAGCAGAAGACGATCTACTTCTACTTCATAAATTGGGCACTTACAAGTTTACAAGCCATATAAGTAGACACACTATACCAACGACTAGCAGAATAGAACAACTGATGATAATTTGATTTCTAACTGTGTTTGGCATACTTTACTGCAAGGTCTGATTTCTGATCATCTAGAGTTAGAGCATACTCTCTACTTGCAGAGCTATCCGATACTTCTAAGACTCTCTATGACTCTCTAAGACTCACTCTACTTCGAATGCCTTACTTAAGGTAGAGTGCTTCTTTATATAGGCATGGAGGAGGATATAAGGGTCTTTGATGTATGCTGCATGACAGAAATCAGTTGGACCACTTATTATAGCAAAGCGCACTACCAAAAATAGATGCCCATGATAACCTTTATGTCAGTCTGGGTGGACCCCAATATCTACGGAACAAAGTAGTGGCAGACAAACAAGTGGGGACACATAACTCGTAATGCATTCACTTTACATCCGAAAGTGACTACGGAAATACCTCTTTTATTTCCCGTGAATAGAGAAAAAATGGATCTATTTAAGGAATAGGATTAACCCTTTTGAACGATAGTGGAGTCTACCCTCAGTTTTGATCAACCAGACTTGAGTTACTGGGATGAGTTGTTTTAACCAAACATTGGGGTAGATTACATCAAACCATAGCCATAATAAGCCACGTTCTTATAAAAGAATCAAAAAATTATATGGATGGATTATGGGGAAAAGAAAGGGATTAGTTTACCGAGACTAATCTTTCTTATCGGATGATAGCACGTAAAAAGAATGTAGATGACAACCCCATCTACTTGAGCATTATGCGTCACTGTCAGTAAAACCATCAATACACCCAACACAATAATACTTCTCATGAGGTTTTCTGTAGTGCAAGGTGGATGTGGTGGATCTGGTTCTTTCCACATGATTCTGAGTGTTTTGGTTTTATAGGGACCATGAATTCCTTGAGATTGAGCCAGTGTATTGCCTAGATCAGATTGATAGGTAGATGCGGAAATCCATACAGAAGATTCAGTTTCCAGGAGGTATCAAAGTCGAGCAGCTATTGTCCAGTGTTGAAATAAGGATGCATGTCCACGTGGTCCATAGTTCATGCATATGTTTCTATTGATTAATTTTAATTCTAGAGATCCAAAAGTAAGTCGCCATAGGATTCCATAGTAACCTAAAAATTCAAGAGGAAAGGTTGTAGGATAAGGTCCTTGGAAAAGTCTCTTATAAGATGGACTCCTCATTCTTGATGTAGCCATTGTTCTAGTCGCTGGATTGGTGGATTGAGAAATTGAATAGGTATTTAATACTGTACTGGTGGCGCACAGAGGAATTGTTCTATTTCTTCATCCACTAGTTCATTGGCATCTCTTATTTGGAAGATGCTACTGGGATCCCAAACATTTGGAGATGTTAGGATCATCTTAGCTTGCAGCATGCAAGGTCTATCTAAAAGATAGTCATGAGCCATATTAAAATTCCTTCTATCTCTTCTTTCAAAAGGATTGGTGCTTAAATCAGGGAAACTTTCTTCCCACCAATGTTCTTCTTTGATACGGACAATCCGAACATTTCTTGAGGCTTGTTGAGCTCCTTCCCTGGTTAAGAAGTCAGCAAAGATATTCTTGTCTCCTAGAATATGTTCTATATCAAAATCAAAAGTATTAAGGAATTGAGCCTATCGTAATAGGCGTCCCCTTATTACCTTGTCCTTAGATTCCTTTTTAAAGAAACCTCTGAGATTCTGGAGATCACTTCGTATTAGAAACCTTTTGTCAGCAATAAACATGTAGAATTTCTTTAGAGAGTTTATGACTGCTACGATTTCTTTATGCGTACTGTGATAGTTAAGTTCACTACCTTTGAAATTACCAGATGCATACCTTACAATTTCTTCTTTGCCTTGAGAATTATTTTATTTCAATATACCTGCCCATGTGAATTCACTTGCATTTGTTTCTATGATCTTTGAACCAGGTCCAGGTAGATGCAGTGCAGGATGTTGTGTACATTTCTGCTTGATTCGTTTAATGGCCTGGCTATGATTTTTTGACCAAGCAAGAGGATTCTTCTAAAGTATTTGATTTTCTATCAATCTATCCTGTGCAATATTGGAATAGAATCCTGTAATATAATTAACTAGACCCAGAAACCTTTGCAATTCTTTTACATTAGTAACAGGAAGATTGGCAATTTGTTGCAGAATATGGGATTATACTTCCATTCTCCCCCCGGAAGAAGACAAATGCCAATATAAATAATGGATGCCTGAGCAAAGTGAGATTTAAGAGGATGGACGGCAAGACCATATTGTTGGCAGAGATGCAAAAACTGGTGAAGGTAGCCATAATGTGCAGAGGGACTTTCGCTAAACACAAGAATATCATCAATGTAAGGGATACAAAATGTTGAATATTTTTTAAAAATGTTATCCATGTGTTGTTATAAAATGGATGGAGCCATTTTAATACCGAATGGAAGAAAATTCCATTCATAGAGACCTTGGGGAACAGAGAAAGCAGTCTTATAACGGTCATCTGGGTGAACGGTAATTTGCCAAAAGCCTTGGGTTAAATCAAACTTTGAGTAAATATGGCTCCCTTGAATAGACTTCCAGATGTGGTCTTTACTAGGTAAAGGATATTGGTTATCTAGTAAGCGACTATTTAAAGGTTTGTAATTGACTACTAACATTTTTTCAAATAACTCTTGTCCTTGCTCATCAAACTTTGGTACATACATAGCATGACAAGAAAATGGTGATGAGGAGGAAGAAATGAATCCCTAATCTAGGAGTTCTTCAATTTCTTTTTTACAGAGTTCTATTTCCTGTGGACTCATAAGAAAATAGTTAGCTTTAGCTTTTGGAAGAATTTCTTTACCATCAGGATCTTTTGATAAGGACAGTCTGCAGATCAGATTTTTCCGTTGCTGCTTAAGGTCTTTAGTCATAACTGTTGCCTCAAATTGTTGTTTCAACAATCCTATTTGAGGAGCAACAACTTTCATTTGCTTCGCGATCCAGGCTAAATTTTTGGACTTTGAGTTTATAGGTTTAGCTTTACTGGTACTTTCGAGTTCGAGTCTTGGTACTTTATGATGATTCAAACTAATAGAATCTCTGGTAATTAGGATTGGTTCCCACTGCTACATGTTTGTACTGCCAATGATGCCATCGTATCCATCTATTTCATAGTGACAAATACTAATTCATCTTGATGGCCATCATCAAATTCTATTGGTGCTTTACACACCAGATGAGACATACATTTTTGTTAAAAATGAAAAAGAAATAAGTAAAAAAGCAATACCAGGAAAGAATCTAAGCGAGATAATGCATTAAAAGATATTACCATAAGATAGGAGAGAGAAAGCTTCAAGATCCAACACCAAGAGACAAGATATTTGAAAGGGGAAAGAAAAGAAAACCCCTTGTGACATTATGAATGAGGCATGAAAAGCCTAAGA
>MU225904.1:765236-797810 GCA_018584345.1 Thuja plicata | reverse complement strand
AGTAAGTGCAACCATGGCAACTTACAGATGGAACAAGTTGATAAAAATCAACTGAGTAAGTGCATCCATTGCATCTTACAGATGGAACAAGTTGATAAAAATCAACTGAGTAAGTGCATCCATTGCAACTTACAGAAGTTTTCCTTTTCCAAAAGTAATTTCAGTATCACCTTTAATCCATTGATCAGGAGGAAAACAATGATATCTTGCAATGTTTAAGTCAGCACCTATATCCCATAAAAAGGCTAGAGGATATGGAGTTGTACCTCTGAAGTGAATGCGGAGTTCTAATCCTGGACAAGATGTTTGAACAGTCTTCTTTGTAACTCTGCAGTGCTAACTGTGTTGAGCCAGGGTTTTGCCATCTTCTTCTGTCTAGTCTATAATTTGTTCGCCGATGTATGGATCAATGCCTTTTGTTACCATAGAAGTCTGCATATAAGGACTATATCATTACTCATGACAATAGAAATAATCTATGGTAGCAAATAACTATGGTGCTTCCTCTGTTAAGGTTACTTTAGAAGAGAATTGTTTCAATTCTTTTCCCTTCTCAAGTTCTTCTTGAAGATTTTCATTATCTTCTTGAGATAATTCTTCAAGTTCTTCTCTGGCCTGATTGACAAATTTTCTGAGAAATTCTTTTCTATGTTGTTGCCAGATTCTTCTTTCCATACTGCCTGGTGCAGGGGCTTCTGCCATAGTTCATTGCCCAATAGGATTAGAGATTGCAAACAGACTAGGTCTAGTTGATCTTAGAGGTGGTCTATAGGAACCTGGACTATGTCGACCTCCAAAAGTAGAAGACCTCTCCCTTTGCCAAGGTAGAATCCTGTATCCATGGTCTAGGTTATGACTACTAGATTGATGGCTTTCTAGTAGTTCCCTTTTTTGTGTTTCTAGACTAGCTAATTTGAGTCTATTCTTTTTCCATGTTTCTAGTCCCATATCCATTCCTTTCTGTATCTTTTCAAGATCACTGATTTCTCTTAGAATTTTGTCTAAGGTTTGTTCGGGTTCAAAAACTCCTCTCATCATTCTACAATAGAATGATATTTCAGAATCATCATCAGATTCTGGTTGTTCTTTGGAATCAACAAAATGATCTGATTCCGATGGGCTTGATTCAATGTTGTCATTAACATTAGATAAGATGAGATCCTCTGAATCAGAAGTATAGTCATTAATATAAACAAATTCTTCTGGATCATCTAACCCAGAGTCTTTTAATACTCGTCCCTTACCTTTGAACTTAGCTTTATTCTTTTCAGGGCACTTGTTAGAAAAATGGTCACCTTCACATATATAGCAAGTAGGTTTCCATTTACTTTTTCCTTTGAATTTTTTTTTTCTACGAAAGTATCCTTTTCGCTGACTATATTTTTTTCTTGAAAACTTTCCCTTTCTATTTGAACATTCAACACATCCTTTATCTCATTTCTTGTGCTTATGGAAAGTTTTGCTACATGCTTATAGTGGTGTCATTGTTTTGCATACAATAGGAGAGATCAGAGGTTTAACTTTTTTCAATTCCTTTCTTTTGTTTACTTCAAGACAGACTTGTTCATTAATTTCTTGTAGGAATTGAATTAACTGTGGGAAAGTGAGTTCCTGGACAATTATATTTTCATCAACTAAATTCTCTAGAACCGTCTTATGATAGTACTCTCCTAAGCCTTCAAAGATTTTCAGAAATGTGGAATACATAAATTCCTGATTCTGTTCAAGTTCAGACTGGTAAAAGTTCTGGAACTATTCAGCACAGTATTCATCAAACTTAGATAAGTCACAACATTCATTATTAACAAATCTTCTATAGGCGGTTCTCTCAAGAGAATCAGTTTTTCCTACAAACATCCTTATTAGTTGTGAGCATACTTGATCAATGCCATTAGTGATTAAATCATTTCTATAGACATTATCAAGGCGATCCCAAACTCTTTTGGTCATGCCGGTAAAAGAATTACGAGCTTGTTTGATGACCTCTTGTTCTGCTACACCAGTGTTTGTTGCCATATAGTTAAAAACAAATGCTCTAATAGCATCTATATTTCTGAGATTTTCAGTTGCATCAAAGGTATCAAAATTAACTAATGGTAGTGTATCTTCTCTGAAGTTCTGAAGGTTTCTAAAAGGATCATTTCCTCCAGGGTTAGGACCTCTGTTCATTTGAATTTTCCCTTTTTTATTTCTTCTAGAGTTGTTTTTCTCATGGTACCAGTAGTAGTATCCCAGACCTTTTCAATTTATGGTTCAAGGATATCTGTAGTTAGCCCTTTTCCCTTATACTAGGCTTGAAGATAACTGGCTGAGGTATCTGGAAAATTCATTACTTTAACAGGTCGGGCTGCTTGAATAGACAAGTTCTGAATCTTGTCTGAGAGATTATCCATCTGAGATTTAATATCAGTGGACCTTTGTAAAACATCATTCACATGTGATTGGAGATATGTGGATTCTTGTAAAATAGTAGTCTCAACATGGAGAGATTGTTGACTGGTGGACTGTGTGATTGTATCAATGCGGTTGACAGTTTGGACAACTGTATGGATGTCAGAACGTAAATGTTTTAGATATTGTTCATGAGATTGTTGGAAGGCCTTTTGTTGTGCCCACCACGCTTTGGCATGTAGCTTGAACTCATGGAAGTCAAGACGGAGTTGACAGAGAAATTGGATGACATCATCCTGCCATTCTTTGGAAACACGGGTTTCCAACTATTGGATAAAGGCAAGGATTTTATGCGCATTGGTTTGGGTGCTAGCATATTGCTTATCTTGGGCAATGGTTTGTAGCAGTTTCTGATGTTTGATATCTTTGGCAAGCAACATATGTTTTCAGGTGCAAAGATTATTCCAGTTTAGCAACTTACTTTGGGAAGAGACCTGAGATTCTCCAATAGGAGAGACATGCTGAGCCCAAAAATTAATTTGGTATTTACCAGTCGAATCTATTTGCAGAAAATCATAGAATGAAGGAATGACTCCTAGTGTGACAGATTTTCCTACAGGAGTAGTAATTTCTACAGCTTCATCATTCTTATTGTCTGGCTCTGGGAAAGTTACAGCGCGGCTAGACATCATTCGGGTTTTGCCAGTAGAGAAGACAAAACTACAATTATCACATTTTAGTTTACCATCTTCTAGTTCAGAGAAATGTACATGTGAACAAGAAGTATTACCATAAGACTGAGGTGTGGATTTTGGAAGAGTAGACTGCAAAAATGGAAAGCTAAATAATGACTCCATTCCTAGAGCAAGTTTAACAAACATTGAAGGTCTTTGATGGACTAAAGGTTGAGATTGTATCACAGGTTCATGAGTGGTATTTTTGGTAGACTAAGAGCAACTAACTTCAAGTTTTGCAAAATTGAGTATTGCAAAGTTATCAGTTTCCTGGATGCTAATCCCTTGTAATTGAGCAGGCTTCTTAGGCAGAGCATCTTTTCTCCATAACTCAAGTGCCCATTTAGTTGGCATCTTGATATCTTTATGTTTTATAAGATGTGGGGCTCGTAGCTCTGTGGTTGGACTAGTGAATTTCCAAATAGTGGACAAGGCTTCTTCAGGACTCAAGGCTTTTCTTGGATTCAACATAAAAGGTAATGATTTGTTGAATAATCTGTAATGGGTTAGAAAGGTCAAAGTATGATCTACAAATTTTTTTTTGAAGTATGCATTCTTGGTCTTGAACTCATAGGTCAGGACATCATCTAGGTTTGCATCTTTTAGACTGGTAGAATAATCCAAAGTACAGTCTATATAAATAGGACCATTTGACATTGAGTCACGAGCACCTCCAAGAAGGGCATGAGATGTCTTTGTAATCCTAGCATGCTTTAATGGCATTAATATTATGATGGGAAATTTTTTTTGGTAATGACCTAATATACCAATCCTTACTTTTGACAAATGCATAGTTTGAAATTTTTTAGGACTGGCTTGAGCTTGTCTTTGTAATTCATCTATTTCTGTTTGGGTGAATAGTTTCAGACCTTTCTCAGTTCCATTAGTTACAGTATGCTTGTTCCCATAGGTAGATTAGATCAGATAGGTAGATGTGGAAATCCATACAGAAGCTTCGGTTTCCAGGAGGTATCAAAGTTGAGCACCTATTGTAAAAGATCTCTTATAAGCTGGACTCCTCATTCTTGATGTACCCATCGTTCTGGTTGCTAGATTGGTGGATTGAGAATTGAATGGGCATTTGATACTTTACTGGTGGTGCACAGAGGAATTGTGTTATTTATTCATCCACTGGTTCATTGGCATCTCTTATTTTGAAGATGCTACTAGGATCCCAAACATTTGGAGATGTTAGGATCATTTTAGCTTGCAGCATGCGAAGTCTATCTGAAAGATAGTCATTAGCCAGATTAAAATTCCTTTTGTCTCTTCTTTCGAAAGGATTGGTGCTGATATCAGGAAAACTTTCTTCCCACCAACGTTGTTCTCTGATACGGACAATCCATACATTTCCTGAGCCTTGTTGAGCTCCTTCCCTGGTTAAGAAGTTAGCAAAGATATTCTTGTCTCCTGGAATATGTTCTATATCAAAATATAAATAATGAATCCATTCCTGGAGCAGGTTTAATGAACATTGAAGGTCTTTGATGGACTGAAGGTCGATATTGTATCACAGGTTCATGAGTGGTATTTCTGCTAGACTGAGAGTGACTAAGTTTAGGTTTTGCAAAATTGAGTATTGCAAAGTTATCAGCTTCCTGGATGGTAATTCCTTGTAACTGAGCAATTGTGCTATTTAGTCATCCACTAGTTCATCGGCATCTCTTATTTGGAAGATGCTACTAGGATCCCAAACATTTAGAGATGCTAGGATCATTTTAGCTTGCAGCATGCGAAGTCTATCTGAAAGATAGTCATTAGCCATATTAAAATTCCTTTTGTCTCTTCTTTCAAAAGGATTGGTGCTAAAATCAGGGCAACTTTCTTCCCACCAATGTTTTTCTCTGATACGGACAATCCAGAGATTTTCTGAGGCTTGTTGAGCTCCTTCCCTGGTTAAGAAGTCAGCAAAGATATTCTTGTCTCTTGGAATATGTTCTATATCAAAATCTAAATAATGAATCCATTCCTGGAGCACCCTTTAATAACATTAATATTATGATGGGCAAACCTTTTCGGTAATGAGCTAATATACCAATCCTTACTTTTGACAAATGCATATATTGAATGTTTTTAGGACTGGCTTGAGCTTGTCTCTGTAATTCACCTATTTTTGTTTGCGTGAATAGTTTTAGACCTTTCTCAGTTTCATTAGTTACAGTATGTTTGTTTCCATAGGTAGATCAGATCAGATAGGTCTAGATGTGGAAATCCATACAGAAGCTTCAATTTCCATGAGGTATCAAAGTCGAGAACCTATTGTAAAAGATCTCTATTAAGCTAGACCCCTCGTTCTTGATGTAGCCATATTTTTACAACAAGCTCCAAGAGTAGAAGAGGATCTACTTCTACTTCATAAATTGGGCGCTTACAAATTTACAAGCCATATAAATAGACACACTATACCAACGACTAGCAGAATAGAAAAACTGATGATAATTTGTTTTCTAACTGTGTTTGGCATACTTTACAGCAAGGTCTGATTTATGATCATCCAGAGGATGAGAGCATACTCTCTACTTGCAGAGCTATCCTATACTTCTAAGACTCTCTAAGACTCTCTAAGACTCACTCTACTCTGAATGCATTACTTAAGCCAGAATGCTTCTTTATATAGGCATGGAGGAGGAAAGAAGGGTCTTCGATGTATGCCGCATGGCAGAAATCAGTTGGATCGCTTATTAAAGCAAAGCGTACTACCAAAAGTAGATGCCCACGATAACATGTATGTCGGTCTGGGTGGACCCCAATATCTACGAAACAAAGTAGTGGCAGACAAACGAGTGGGGACACGCAACTCGTAATGCATTCATTTTACATCTGAAAGTGACTACGGAGATATCTCTTTTATTTCCCGTGAAGAGAGAAAACACGGATCCGTTTAAGGAATATAATTAACCCTTTTGAATTGTAGTGGAGTCTACCTTCATTTTTTATCAACTAGACTTTAGTTACTCGGATTAGTTGTTTTATCCAAACAGTGTGGTAGATTACATCAAACCAGAGCCACAATAAGCCACGTTCTTATAAAAGAATCAAAAACTTATTTGGATGGATTTTGGGGAAAAGAAAGGGATTAATTTACCCAGACTAATATTTCTTATCGGATGATAGCACGTAAGAAGAATGTAGATGACAGACCCATCTACTTGAGCATTATGTGTCACTGTCAGTAAAACCATTAATACACCCAGAACAATAATAGTTCTCATGAGGGTTTTTATAGTGCAAGGTAGATGTGGTGGATCTGGTTCTTTCCACATGATTCTGAGTGTTTTGGTTTTACAGGGACCATGAATTCCTTGAGATTGAGCCAGTGTATTGCCTAGATTAGATCGATAGGTAGATGTAGAAATCCATACAGAAGCTTCAGTTTCCAGGATGTATCGAAGTCGAGCACCTATTATCCAGTGTTGAAATAAGGATGCATGTCCACGTGGTCCATAGTTCATGCATATGTTTATGTTGATTAATGTGTCTTCTAGAGATCCAAAAGTAAGTTGCCATAGGATTCCATAGTAACCTGAAAATTCAAGAGGAAAGGTTGTAGGATAAGGTCCTTGGAAAAGATTTCTTATAAGCTGGACTCCTCGTTCTTGATGTAGCCATCATTCTACTCGCTAGATTGGTGGATTGAGAAATTGAATGGGTATTTGATACTATACTGGTGGCGCACAAAGGAATTGTGCTATTTCTTCATCCACTGGTTCATTGGAATCTCTTATTTGGAAGATGCTATTGGGATCACAAACATTTGGAGATGTTAGGATCATTTTAGCTTGCATCATGCAAAGTCTATCTGAAAGATAGTCATTAGCCAGATTAAAATTCCTTCTGTGTCTTCTTTCAAAAGGATTTGTGCTGAAATCAGGGCAACTTTCTTCCCACCAACGTTCTTCTCTGATATGGACAATACGAACATTTCTTAAGGCTTGTTAAGATCCTTCTTGGGTTAAGAAGTCAGCAAAGATATTCTTGTCTCCTGGAATATGTTCTATATCAAAATCAAAAGTATTAAGGAATTGAGCCCATTGTAATACGCGTTCCCTTATTACCTTGTCCTTAGATTCCTTTTTAAAGAAACCTCTGAGATTCTGGAGATCACTTCAGATTAGAAACCTTTTGTCAACAATAAACATGTAGAATTTCTTTAGAGAGTTTATGACTGCTAGGATTTCTTTATGCGTACTGTTATAGTTAAGTTCACTACCTTTGAAATTACTAGAGGCATACCTTACAATTTCTTCTTTGCCTTGAGCATTTTTTTTCTTTCAATATATCTGCCCATGTGTGTTCACTTGCATCTGTTTCTATGGTCTATGAACCAGGTCCAGGTAGATGAAGTGCAGGAAGTGTACATTTTTGCTTGATTCATTCAATGGCCTAGTTATGCTTTTCTGACCAAGCAGGAGGATTCTTCTGAAGTATTTGATTTGCTACCAATCTATCCTATGCAATATTGGAATAGAATCTTGTGATATAATTAAATAGACCCAAAAACCTTTGCAATTATTTTACATTAATAACAAGAAGATTGGCAATTCATTGCAGAATATGGGATTGTACTTCCATTCTCCCCCCGGAAGAAGACGGATGCCAATATAAATAATGGATGCCTGAGCAAAGTGAGATTTAAGAGGATGGACGGCAAGACCATGTTGTTGGCAGAGATGCAAAAACTGGCGAAGGTGGCCATAATGTGTAGAGGGACTTTGGATAAACACAAGAATATCATCGATGTAAGGGATTCAAAATGTGGAATATTTTCAAAAAATGTTATCCATGTGTTGCTAAAAAATGGATGGATCCCTTTTAATACTGAATGGAAGAAAATTCCATTCATAGAGACCTTGGGGAATAGAGAAAGCAGTCTTATAATGGTCATCTGGGTGAACGATAATTTGCCAAAATCCTTTGGTTAAATCAAACTTTGAGTAAATATGGCCCCCTTGAATAGACTACCAGATGTGGTCTTTACTCAGTAAAGGATATTGGTTATCTAGTAAGCAACTATTTAAAGGTTTGTAATTGACTACTAACCTTTTTTTCAGATAACTCTTGTCCTTATTCATCAAACTTTGGTACATACATAGCATGATAGGAAAATGGTGATGAGGAGGAAGAAATGAATCCCTAATCCAAGAGTTCTTCAATTTATTTTTTATAGAGTTTTGTTTCATGTGGACTCATAAGAAAATAGTTAGCTTTAAATTTTGGAAGAATTTCTTTACCATCAGGATCTTTTTGTAAGGGCAGTCTACAGATCAGATTTTTTTGTTGCTGCTTAAGGTCTTTATTCATAACTGTTACCTCAAATTGTTGTTTTAACAATCCTATTTGAGGACCAGCAACTTCCATTTGCTTTGCGATCCAGGCTACGTTTTTGGACTTTGAGTTTAAAGGTTCAACTTTACTGGTATAGGCCTGTTCTGTTCCGAGTCTCGGTACTTTATGATGATTCAGACTAATAGAATCTCTGGTAATTAGGATTGGTTCCCACTGCTGCATGGCTATACTACCAATGATGCCATCGTATCAATCTATTTCATAGTGGACAAATACTACTTCATCTTGATGGCCATCATCAAATTCTATTGGTGCTTTACACACCAGATGAGACATATGTTTTCCTTTTCCAAAAGTAATTTCAGTATTACCTTTAATCCATTGATCAGGAGGAAAACAATGATATCTTGAAATGTTAAAGTTAGCACCTGTATCCCATAAAAAGGTTAGACGATATGGAGTTGTACCTCTAAAGTGAATGTGGAGTTCTAATCCTAGACAATATGTTTGAACAGGCTTCTTTGTAACTTTGCAGTGCTGACTTTGTTGAGCCAGGGTTTCATCATCTTCTTCTGTCTGGTCTGTAATTTTTTCACCGATGTCTAGATCAATGCCCTTTGTTACCATAGCGGTATGCATATAAGGACTATATGATTGTTCATGACAATAGAAATCATCTATGGTAGCAGATAACTGTGGTGCTTCCTCTATTAAGCTTACTTTAGAAGAGAATTGTTCCAATTCTTTTCCCTTCTCAAGTTCTTGAAGATTTTCATTATCTTCTTGAGATAATTCTTCAATTTCTTCTCTGGCCCGATTGACAACTTTTCTTAGAAATTATTTTCTATGTTGTGGCCAGATTCTTCTTTCCACACTGCCTAGTGCAGGGACTTCTGCCATAGTTCGTTGCCCAATAGGATTAGAGATTGCAAAAAGACTAGGTCTGGTTGATCTTAGAAGTGGTCTATAGGAACCTGGACAATGTCGACCTCCAAAAGTAGAAGACGTCTCCATTTTTGAAGGTGGAATTCTGTATCCATGGTCTAGGTTACGACTGCTAGATTGATGTCGTTCTAGTAGTTCCCTTTTTTGTGTTTTTAGACTGGCTAATTTGAGTCTATTCTTTTTCCATGTTTCTGGTCCTATATCCATTCCTTTCTGTATCTTTTCAAGATCACTGATTTCTCTTAGAATTTTGTCTAAGGTTTGTTGGGGGTCAGAAACTCCTCTCATCATTCTACAATAGAATGATATTTCAGAATGATCATCAGATTTTAGTTGTTCTTTGGAATCAACAAAATGATCTGATTCTGATGGGCTTGATTCAATATTGTCATTAACATCAGTTAAGATGAGATCTTTTGAATCAGAAGGATAGTCATTAATATAAACAAATTCTTCTGGATCATCTAACCCAGAGTCTTTTAATACTTGTGCCTTACCTTTGAACTTCACTTTATTCTTTTCAGGGAACTTGTAAGCAAAATGGTCACCTTTACATATATAGCAAGTAGGTTTCCATTTACTTTTTCCTTTGAATTTGTTTTTTCTGCGAAAGTATCCTTTTCGCTGAAGTATATTTTTTTCTTGAAAACTTTCCCTTTCTATTTGAACATTCAGCACATCCTTTATCTCATTTTCTTGTGCTTATGGAAACTTTTGCTACACCCATATAGTGGTGTCATTATTTTGCATACAGTAGGAGAGATCAGAGGTTTAACTTTTTTCAATTCCTGCAAGAAATTAATGAAAAAGTGTGTCGTGAAGTAAACAAAAGAAAGGAAACAACAAGCTACAAGAGCAGAAGAGGATCTATTCTACTGCATAAATTGGGCGCTTACAAGTTTACAAGCCATATAACTAGACACAATATACCAACGACTAGCAAAATAGAACAACTGATGGTAATTTTCTTTCTAACTGTGTTTTGCATACTTTACAACAAGGTCTGATTTCTGATCATCCAGAGGATGAGAGCATACTCTCTACCTGCAAAGCTATCCTATACTTCTAAGACTCTCTAAGACTCTCTAAGACTCACTATACTCTGAATGCCTTAGTTAAGCCAGAATGCTTCTTTATAAAGGCATGGAGGAGGAAAGAAGGGTCTTCGATGTGTGCCACGTGGCATAAATTAGTCAGACCGCTTATTAAAGAAAAGAGCACTACCAAAAGTAGATGCCCAGGATAACCTGTATGTCGGTCTGGGTGGACCCCAATATCTACAGAACAAACTAGTGGCAGAAAAACGAGTGGGGACACGCAACTCGTAATGCATTCACTTTACATCTGAAAGTGACTACGGAGATATCTCTTTTATTTCCCGTAAAGAGAGAAAACATAGATATATTTAAGGAATATGATTAACCCTTTTGAACGGTAGTGGAGTCTTCCCTGAGTTTCTATAAACCAGACTTGAGTTACTGGGATGAGTTATTTTAACCAAACAATGGGGTAGATTGCATCAAACCAGAGCCATAATAAGCCACGTTCATATAAAAGAATCAAAAACTCATTTGGATGGATTTTGGGGAAAAGAAAGGGATTAGTTTACCCAGACTAATAATTTCTTATCGGATGATAGCACGTAAGAAGAATGTAGATGACAGCCCCATGTACTTGAGCATTATTCGTCACTGTCTTTAAAACCATCAATACACCCAGCACAATAATAGTTCTCATGAGGGTTTTCTATAGTTCAAGGTGGATGTGGTGGATGTGGTTCTTTCCACATGATTCTGAGTGTTTTGGTTTTATAGGGACTATGAATTCCTTGAGATTGAGCCAGTATATTTCCCAGATCAGATGGATAGGTAGATGCAAAAATCCATACAGAAGCTTCACTTTCTAGGAGGTATCAAAGTCGAGCACCTATTGTCTAGTGTTGAAATAAGGATGCATGTCCACGTGGGCCATAGTTCATGCATATGTTTCTGTTGATTAATGTGTCTTCTAGAGATCCAAAAGTAAGTCGTGATAGGATTTCAAGTAACCTGAAAATTCAAGAGGAAAGGTTGTAGGATAAGGTCCTTGGAAAAGATCTCTTATAAGATGGACTCCTCGTTATTGATGTAGCCATCATTCTGGTCACTAGATTGGTGGATTAAGAAATTGAATGGGTATTTTATACTATACTGGTGGTGCACAGAGGAATTGTGCTATTTCTTCATCCATTGGTTCATTGGCATCTCTTATTTGGAAGATGCTACCGGGATCCCAAACATTTGGAGATGTTAGGATCATTTTAGCTTGCAGCATGCGAAGTCTATCTGAAAGATATTCATTAGCCAGATTAAAATTCCTTCTGTCTCTTCTTTCAAAAGGATTGGTGCTGAAATCATGACAACTTTCTTCCCACCAACATTCTTATCTGATACAGACAATACAGACATTTCCTGAGGCTTGTTGAGCTCCTTCCCTGGTTAAGAAGTCAGCAAAGATATTCTTGTCTCCTAGAATATGTTCTATATCAAAATCAAAAGTATTAAGGAATTGAGCCCATTGTAATAGGTGTCCCCTTATTACCTTGTCCTTAGATTCCTTTTTGAAGAAACCTCTGAGATTCTGGAGATCACTTCGGATTAGAAACCTTTTGTCAGCAATGAACATGTAGAATTTCTTTAGAGAGTTTATGACTGCTACGATTTCCTTATGGGTACCGTGATAGTTAAGTTCAATACCTTTGAAATTACCAGAAGCATACCTTACAATTTATTCATTGCCTTGAGCATTCTTTTCTTTCAATATACCTGCCCATGTGTGTTCACTTGCACCTGTTTCTATGATCTTTGAACCAGGTCCAGGTAGATGCAGTGCAGGAAGTTGTGTACATTTCTGCTTGATTCGTTCAATGGCCTTGTTATGATTTTCTGACCAAGCGGGAGGATTCTTCTGAAGTATTTGATTTGCTATCAATCCATCATGTGCAATATTAGAATAGAATCCTGTGATATAATTAACTAGACCCAGAAACCTTTGCAATTCTTTTACATTAGTAACAGGAAGATTGGCAATTCGTTGCAGAATATAGGATTGTACTTCCATTCTCCCCCCAGAAGAAGACAGATGCCAATATAAATAATAGATGCCTGAGCAAAGTGAGATTTAAGAGGATGGAAGACAAGACCATGTTATTGGTAGAGAATCAAAAACCGGCGAAGGTGGCCATAATGTGTAGAGGGACATTGGCTAAACACAAGAATATCATCAATGTAAGGGATACAAAATGTGGAATATTTTTTAAAAATGTTATCCATGTGTTGCTGAAAAATGGATGGAGCGGTTTTAATACCAAATAGAAGAACATTCCATTCATAGAGACCTTTTGGAACAGAGAAAGCAGTCTTATAACGGTCATCTGGGTGAACGGTAATTTGCCAAAAGCCTTTGGTTAAATCAAACTTTGAGTAAATATGACTCCCTTGAATAGACTGCCAGATGTGGTCTTTACTGGGTAAAGGATATTGGTTATCTAGTAAGAAACTATTTAAAGGTTTGTAATTGACTACTAACCTTTTTAAAGATAATTCTTGTCCTTGCTCATCAAACTTTGGTACAAACATAGCATGACATGAAAATGGTGATGACGAGGAAGAAATGAATCCTTGATCCAGGAGTTCTTTAATTTATTTTTTACAGAGTTCTGTTTCCTGTGGACTCATAAGAAAATAGTTAGCTTTAGCTTTTGGAAGAATTTCTTTACCATTAGGATCATATTCTAAGGGCAGTCTGCAGATAAGATTTCACTATTTCTGCTTCAGGTCTTTGGTCATAACTGTTCCCTCAAATTGTTGTTTCAACAATCCTATTTGGGGAGCAGCAACTTCCATTTGCTTTACGATCTAGGCTACATTTCTGGACTTTGAGTTTACAGGTTTAGCTTTACTGGTATAGGCCTGTTCTGTTTGGAGTCTCGATACTTTATGATGATTCAGACTAATAGAATCTCTGGTAATTAGGATTGGTTCCCACTGCTGCATGGCTCTACTTCCAATGATGCCATCGTATCCATCTATTTCATAGTGGACAAGTACTAATTCATCTTGATGGCCATCATCAAATTCTATTGGTGCTTTACACACCAGATGAGACATATGTTTTCCTTTTCCAAAAGTAATTTTAGTATTACCTTTAACCCATTGATTAGGAGGAAAACAATGATATCTTGCAATGTTTAAGTCAACACCTGTATCCCATAAAAAGGCTAGAGGATATGGAGTTGTACCTCTAAAGTGCATGTGGAGTTCTAATCCTGGACAAGATGTTTGAATAGGCTTCTTTGTAACTCTGCAGTGTTGACTGTGTTGAGCCAGGGTTTTGTCATCTTCTTTTGTCTGGTCTGTAATTTGTTCACCGATGTCTTGATCAATGCCTTCTTTTACCATAGCGGTCTGCATATAAGGACTATATGATTGCTCATGAAAATAGAAATCATCTGTGGTAGCAGATAACTGTGGTGCTTCCTCTGTTAAGGTTACTTTAGAAGAGAATTGTTCCAATTCTTTTCCCTTCTAAAGTTCTTGAAGATTTTCATTATCTTCTTGAGATAATTCTTCAAGTTCTTTCTGGCTTGATTGACAACTTTTTTGAGAAATTATTTTCTATGTTGTCGCCAGATTCTTCTTGCCATACTATCTGGTGCAAGGGATTCTACCATAGTTCATTTCCCAATAGGATTAGAGATTGCAAAAAGACTAGGTCTAGTTGATCTTAGAGGTGGTCTATAGGAACCTGGACTATGTCGACCTCCAAAAGTAGAAGACCTCTCCCTTTGCCAATGTGGAATCCTGTATCCATGGTCTAGGTTACGACTACTAGATTGATGGCGTTCTAGTAGTTCCCTTTTTTGTGTTTCTAGACTGGCTAATTTGAGTCTATTCTTTTGCCATGTTTCTTGTCCCATATCCATTCCTTTCTGTATCTTTTCAAGATCACTGATTTCTCTTAGAATTTTGTCTAAGGTTTGTTGGGGGTCAGAAACTCCTCTCATCATTCTACAATAGAATGATATTTCAGAATCATCATCAGATTCTGGTTGTTCTTCTGAATTAACAAAATGATCTGATTCTGATGGGCTTGATTCAATGTTGTCATTAACATTAGAAAAGATGAGATCTTCTGAATCAGAAGGATAGTCATTAATATAAACAAATTATTCTGGATTATCTAACCGAGAGTCTTTTAATACTCGTGCCTTACCTTTGAACTTAGCTTTATTCTTTTTAGGGCACTTGTTAGAAAAATGGTCACCTTTACATATATAGCAAGTAGGTTTCCATTTAATTTTTCCTTTGAATTTGTTTTTTCTGTGAAATTATCCTTTTCGTTGACTATATTTTTTTCTTGAAAACTTTCCCTTTCTATTTGAACTTTCAGCACATCTTTTATCTAGGTTCTTGTGCTTGTGGAAAGTTTTTCTACACCCATATAGTGGTGTCATTGTTTGGCATACAGTAGGAGAGATCATAGGTTTAAATTTTTTCAATTCATTTCTTTTGTTTACTTCAAGACAAACTTGTTCATTAATTTCTTGCAGGAATTGAATTAACTGTGGGTAAGTGAGTTCCTAGACAGTTTTGTTTTCATCAACTAAGTTCTTTAGAACCGTCTTATGATAGTACTCTCCTAAACCTTCAAAGCTTTTTTAGAAATGTGGAATACATAAATTCCTGATTTTGTTCATGTCTAGACTGGTAAAAGTTCTGGAACTGTTCAGCACAACATTCATCAAACTTAGATAAGTCACAACATTTATTATTAACAAATCTTCTGTAGGCGGTTCTCTCAAGAGAATCAGTTTTTCTTACAAACATCCTTATTAGTTGTGAGCATACTTGATCAATGCCATTAGTGATTAAATCATTTCTATAGACATTATAAGGGCGATCCCAAACTCTTTTGGCCATGTCAATAAAATAATGGAGAGTTTGTTTGATGACCTCTTGTTCTACTACACCAATGTTTGTTGCCATATAGTTAATAACCCATGCTCTAATAGCATCTATATTTCTGAGATTTTCAGTTGCATCAAAGGTATCATAATTAACTAATGGTGGTTTATCTTCTCTGAAGTTCTGAAGGTTTCTAAAAGGATCATTTCCTCCAGGGTTAGGACCTCTGGTCATTTGAATTTTCACTTTTCTTCTTTCTTCTAGAGTTGATGTTCTCATGTTACCAGTAGTGGTATCCCAGATCTTTTCAATTTCTGGTTCAGGGATATCTATAGTTAGCCCTTTTTCCCTTATATTGGGCTTGAAGATAACTAGCTGAGGTATCTGGAAAATTCATTACTTTAACATGTCAGGCTGCTTGAATAGACAAGTTCTGAATCTTGTCTGAGAGATTGTCCATCTGAGATTTAATATCAGTGGAGCTTTATAAAACATCATTCACATGTGATTGGAGATATGTGGATTCTTTTAAAATAGTAGTCTCAACATGGAGAGACTATTGACTGGTGGACTATATGATTGCATCAATGTGGTTGACAGTTTGGACAACTGTATGGATGTCAGAACGTAAATGTTTTACATGTTGTTCATGAGATTGTTGGAAGGCCTTTTGTTATATTGGCATCTATATTCTTCTGGGGGGGAATGGAAGTACAATCCCATACTCTATAATGAATTTCCAATCTTCCTGTTACTAATGTAAAAGAATTGCAAAGGTTTCTGGGTCTAGTTAATTATATCGCAGGATTCTATTCCAATATTGCATAGGATAGATTGATAGAAAATCAACTACTTCAAAAGAATCCTCCTGCTTGGTCAGAAAATCATAAACAGGCCATTGAACAAATCAAGTGGAAATGTACACAACTTCCTGCACTGCATCTACCTGGACTTGGTTCAAAGATCATAGATACAAATGCAAGTGAACACACATGGGCACGTATATTGAAAGAAAAGAATGCTCAAGGCAAAGAAGAAATTGTAAGGTATGTGTCTGGTAATTTTAAAGGTAGTGAACTTAACTATCACAGTACGCATAAAGAAATCCTAGCAGACATAATCTCTCTAAAGAAATTCTACATGTTTATTGCTGACAAAAGGTTTCTAATCCGAAGTGATCTCCAGAATCTCAGAGGTTTCTTTAAAAAGGAATCTAAGGACAAGGTAATAAGGGGACACCTATTACGATGGGCTCAATTCCTTAATACTTTTGATTTTGATATAGAACATATTCCAAGAGACAAGAATATCTTTGTTGACTTCTTAACCAGGGAAGGAGCTCAACAAGCCTCACGAAATGTTCGAATTGTCCGTATCAGATAAGAACGTTGGCGAGAAGAAAGTTGACCTAATTTTAGCACCAATTCTTTTGAAAGAAGAGACAAAAGGAATTTTAATATAGCTAATGACTATCTTTCAGATAGAATTCGCATGTTGCAAGCTAAAATGATCCTAACATCTCCAAATGTTTGGGATCCCAGTAGCATCTTCCAAATAAGAGATGTCGATAAACTAGTGGATGAAGAAATAGCACAATTCCTCTGTGCACCACAAGTACAATATCAAATACCCATTCAATTTCTCAATCCACCAATCCAGTGACTAGAATGATGGCTACATCAAGAACGAGGAGTCCAGCTTATAAGAGATCTTTTCCAAGGACCTTGTCCTACAACCTTTCCTCTTGAATTTTCAGGTTACTATGGAATCCTATGGCGACTTACTTTTGGATCTCTAGAAGACACATTAATCAACAGAAACATATGAATATATTATGGACCACGTGGACATGCATCCTTATTTCAACACTGGACAATAGGTGCTCAAATTTAATACCTCCTGGAAACTGAAGCTTTTGTATGGATTTCCACATCTACCTATCGATCTGATATGGGCAATACACTGGCTCAATCTCAAGGAATTCATGGTCCCTATAAAACCAAAACACTCAGATCATGTGGAAAGAATCAAATCCACCACATCCACCTTCCACTACAGAAAACCCTCATGAGAATTGTTATTGTGCTGGGTGTATTGACGGTTTTACTGACAGTGACACATAATGCTCAAGTAGATGGGGCTGTCATCTGCATTCTTCTTACGTGCTATCACCCGATAAGAAATATTAGTCTAGGTAAACTAATCCCTTTCTTTTCCCCAAAATCCATCCAAATATGTTTTTGATTCTTTTATAAGAACGTGGCTTATTATGGCTTTGGTTTGATGTAATCTACCCCACTGTTTGGTTAAAACAACTCATCCCAGTAACTCAAGTCTAGTTGATCAAAACTGATGGTAGACTCCACTACCATTCAAAAGGGTTAATCCTATTCCTTAAATGGATCCGTGTTTGCTCTCTTCACCGAAAATAAAAGAGATATCTCCGTAGTCACTTTCAGATGTAAAGTGAACGCATTACGAGTTGCATATCCCCACTCGTTTGTCTGCTACTACTTTGTTCCGTAGATATTGGGGTCCACCCAAACTGACACACAGGTTATTGTGGGCATCTAATTTTGGTAGTGTGCTTTGCTTTAATAAGCAGTCCGACTGATTTCTGCCATGCGGCATACATCGAAGACCCTTCTTTCCTCCTCCATGCCTATATAAAGAAGCATTCTGGCTTAAGTAAGGCATTTATAGTAGAGTGAGTCTTAGAGAGTCTTATAGAGTCTTAGAAGTATAGGATAGCTCTGCAAGTAGAGAGTATGCTCTCATCCTCTAGATGATCAGAAATCAGACCTTGCTGTAAAGTATGCCCAACACAGTTAGAGAGCAAATTATCATCAGTTGTTCTATTCTGGTAGTCGTTGGTATAGTGTCTAGTTATATGGCTTGTAAACTTGTAAGCGCCCAATTTATGAAGTAGAAGTAGATCCTCTTATGCTCTTGGAGCTTGTCGTAAAAATATGGTATCAGAGCCAATTCTATATATTTGTATCAGTTGTAAATCTTTTCCATTATTACTTCAATAAAGAAGCATTATGTGCTCACAAATTTCCATCTGAATATTTCTTATTTTGAGTCTGGATACCTTGTATAGCTCTTAGTATAGCTCTTCTTATGGTCACTCAGAACTATTTCAAAGACGTTGTAAGTCCTAATTAGTAAGTCTCATGTTGAAGCCATGTAAAGGCGTGTTAGGGCAGATTTCAGTGAGTAAAGTATCTGGTTTGAGCGAGAATTTGAGCACTGGTTTGAGCACAAGCAAAAACAAACAAAGCAATAGGAATACCAGATCCAGAAATACGGGATCACACTGATGCATGAAATCAAGAGGCAAGTTACACAAATTTCTTTGCTTAATCTGAACAGGATTTCACTTTAAGAGAAACCGATGAAAATGTTTTAGACGACACTGATATAGGTTTTAGATTTGCTGATCAGAACTTTAAAGTTCCTAAGATTAAAGCTTCTGATATTTATAGAGATATACCTAAAGTTCTAAGAGATGTGTTTGCTTATAAGAGTGTTAGTAGATGTAAAGTCGCTGAACTCTAGCATACTGTAACTAATGGAACTGAGAAAGGTCTGAAACTAGGATTAAAGGTAATATTGAAATTAATTTTGGAAAAGGAAAACATATGTCTCAGCTGGTGTGTAAAGCACCAATAGAATTTGATGATGGCCATCAAGATGAATAAGTATTTGTCCACTATAAAATATATGGATACGGTGGCATCATTGGCAGTACAGCCATGCAGCAGTGGGAACCAATCCTAATTACCAGAGATTCTATTAGTCTGAATCATCATAAAGTACCGAGACTCCAAATAGAACAGGCCTATACAAGTAAAGTTGAACCTGTAAACTCATAGTCCAGAAATGTAGCCTGGATCGCAAAGAAAATGGAAGTTACTGTTCCTCAAATAGGATTGTTGAAACAACAATTTGAGGCAACAATTATGACTAAAGACCTTAAGCAGCAATGACGAAATCTGATCTGTAGACTGCCCTTACAAAAAGATCTTGATGGTAAAGAAATTCTTCCAAAAGTTAAAACTAACTATTTTCTTATGAGTCCACAGGAAACAGAACTCTATAAAAAATAAATTGAAGAACTCCTGGATAAGGGATTCATTTCTTCCTCCTCCTCACCATTTTCCTGTCATGCTATGTATGTACCAAAGTTTGATGAGCAAGGACAAGAGTTATCTGAAAAAAGGTTAGTAGTCAATTACAAACCTTTAAATAGTTTCTTACTGGATAACCAATATCCTTTACCCAGTAAAGACCACATCTGGCAGTCTATTAAAGGGAGTCATATTTACTCAAATTTTGATTTAACCAAAGGCTTTTGGCAAATTTCCGTTCACCTAGATGACCGTTATAAGACTGCTTTCTCTGTTCCCCAAGGTCTCTATGAATGGAATGTTCTTCCATTCAGTATTAAAATGGCTCCATCCATTTTTCAGCAACACATGGATAACATTTTTCAAAAATATTCCACATTTTGTATCCCTTACATTGATGATATTCTTGTGTTTAGCCAAATTCTCTCTGCACATTATGGCCACCTTCGCCAGTTTTTGCATCTCTGCCAACAACATGGTCTTTCCATCCATCCTCTTAAATCTCACTTTACTCAAGCATCCATTATTTATATTGGCATCCATCTTCTTCCGGGTGGAGAATGAAAGTACAATCCCATATTCTGCAATGAATTGCCAATCTTCCTGTTACTAATGTAAAATGGTCCTATTTATATAGACTGTACTTTGGATTATTCTATCAGTCTAAAAGATGCAAACCTAGATGATGTCCTGACCTATGAGTTCAAGACCATGAATGCATACTTCAAAAACAAATCTGTAGATCATACTTTGACTAAGACAATCAGAATGATGAAGCTGTAGAAATTACTACTCTTGTAGGAAAATCTGTCACACCAGGAGTCATACCTTCATTCTATGATTTTCTGCAAATAGATCCGACTAGTAAATACCAAATTGATTTTTGGGCTCAGCATGTCTCTCCTATTGGAGAATCTCAGGTCTCTTCCCAAATTAAGTTGCTAAACTGGAATAATCTTTGTACCCACAAACATATGTTGCTTACCAAACATATAAAACATCAACAACTGTTACAGACCATTGCCCAAGATAAGCAATATGCTATCACCCAAACCAATGCACATAAAATCCTTTCCTTTATCCAACAACTAGAAACCCGTGTTACCAAAGAATGGCAGGATGATGTCATCCAATTTCTCCGTCAACTCCGTCTTGACTTCCACAAGTTCAAGCTACATGCCGAAGCATGGTGGGCACAACAAAAGGCCTTCCAACAATCTCATGAACAACATGTAAAACATTTACGTTCTGACATCCATAGAGTTGTCACAACTGTCAACCGTATTTATGCAATCACACAGTCCACCAGTCAACAGTCTCTTCATGTTGAGACTACTATTTTAAAAGAATCCACATATTTCTGATCACATGTGAATGATGTTTTACAAAGCTCCACTGATAGTAAATCTCAGATGGATAATCTCTCAGACAAGCTTCAGAACTTGTCTATTCAAGCAGCCCGACCTGTTAAAGTAATGAATTTTTCAGATACCTTAGCCAGTTATCTTCAAGCCCGGTATAAGGGAAAAGGGCTAACTATAGATATCCCCGAACCAAAAATTGAAAAGATCTTGGATACCACTACTAGTACCATGAGAAAAATAACTCTCAAAGAAAGAAGAAAAGGGAAAATTCAAATGACCATAGGTCCTAACCCTGGAGGAAATGATCCTTTTAGAAACCTTCAGAACTTTAGAGCAGATACACCACCATTAGTTAATCTTGATACCTTTGATGCAACTGAAAATATTAGAAATATAGATGCTATTAGAGCATGGGTTATTAAATATATCGCAACAAACACTGGTGTAGTAGAACAAGAGGTCATCAAACAAGCTCTCAATTATTTTAACGACATGGACAAAAGTGTTTAAAATCGCCTTGATAATTTCTATAGAAATTATTTAATCAGTAATGGAATTGATCAAGTATGCTCACAACTAAATATTATGATGGGCAAACCTTTTCAGTAATGATCTAATAGACCATATTTTTACAACAAGCTCCAAGAGTAGAAGAGGATCTACTTCTACTTCATAAATTGGGCGCTTACAAGTTTACAAGCCATATAACTAGACACACTATACCAACGACTAGCAGAACAAAACACCTAATGATAATTTGCTTTCTAACTGTGTTTGGCATACTTTACAGCAAGGTCTAATTTCTGATCATCTAGAGGATGAGAGCATACTCTCTACTTGTAGAGCTATCCTATACTTCTAAGACTCTCTAAGACTCACTCTACTCTAAATGCCTTACTTAATCTAGAATGCTTCTTTATATCGGCATGGAGGAGGAAAGAAGGGTCTTCGATGTATGCCGCGTGGCAGAAATCAATCAGACCGCTTATTAAAGAAAAGTGCACTACCAAAAGTAGATGCACACAATAACCTGTATGTTGGTCTGGGTGGACCCCAATATCTACGAAACAAAGTAGTGGCAGACAAATGAGTGCGGACATGCAACTCATAATGCGTTCACTTTACATCTGAAAGTGACTACAGAGATATCTCTTTTATTTCATGTGAAGAGAGAAAACATGGATCTGTTTAGGATATAGGATTAACCCTTTTGAACGGTAGTGGAGTCTACCCTCAGTTTTGATCAACCAGACTTGAGTTACTGGGATGAGTTGTTTTATCCAAACAGTGGGGTAGATTACATCAAACTAGAGCCATAATAAGCCATGTTCTTATAAAAGAATCGAAAACTTATTTGGATGAATTTCGGGGAAAAGAAAGGGATTAGTTTACCTAGACTAATATTTCATATTGGATGATTGCACGTAAGAAGAATGTAGATGACAGCCCCATCTACTTGAGCATTATGCGTCACTATTAATAAAACCATTAATACACCGAGCACAATAACAGTTCTCATGAGGGTTTTCTGTAGTGCAAGGTGGATGTGGTGGATGTGGATCTTTCGACATGATTCTGAGTGTTTTGGTTTTACAGGGACCAAGAATTTCTTTAGATTGAGCTAGTGTATTTCCTAGATCAGATCGATAGGTAGATGTGGAAATCCATACAGAAGCTTCGATTTCCAGAAGGTATCGAAGATGAGCACCTATTATCTAGTGTTGAAATAAGTTTGCATGTCCACGTGGTCCATAGTTCATGCATATGTTTCTGTTGATTAATGTGTCTTCTAGAGATGCAAAAGTAAGTTGCCATAGGATTCCATAGTAACCTAAAAATTCAAGAGGAAAGGTTGTAGGATAAGGTCCTTGGAAAAGATCTCTTATAAGCTGGACTCCTCGATCTTGATGTAGCCTTGGTTCTAGTCGCTTGATTGGTGGATTGAGAAATTGAATGGGTATTTGATACTGTACTGGTGGTGCACAGAGGAATTGTGCTATTTCTTCATCCATTGGTTCATCGACATCTGTATTTGGAAGATGCTATTGGGATCCCAAACATTTGGAGATGTTAGGATCATTTTAGCTTGTAGCATGCGAAGTCTATCTGAAAGATAGTCATTAGCGAGATTAAAATTCCTTCTGTCTCTTCTTTCAAAAGGATTGGTGCTGAAATCAGGGCAATTTTCTTCCCACCAATGTCTGTCTTTGATACGGACAAAGCGGACATTTCCTTAGGCTTGTTGAGTTCCTTCCCTGGTTAAGAAGTTAGCAAAGATATTCTTGTCTCCTGGAATATGTTCTATATCAAACTCAAAAGTATTAAGGAATTGAGCCCATCGTATTAGGTGTCCCCTTATTACCTTGTCCTTAGATTCCTTTTTAAAGAAACCTCTGAGATTCTGGAGATCACTTTGTATTAGAAACCTTTTGTCGGCAATAAATATACAGAATTTCCTTAAAGAGTTTATGACTGCTAGGATTTCTTTATGCGTATTATGATAGTTAAGTTCACTACCTTAGAAATTACCAGACACATACCTTACGATTTATTCTTTTCCTTGAGCATTATTTTCTTTCAATATACCTACCCATGTGTGTTCACTTGCATCTATTTCTATGATCTTTGAACCAAGTCCAGGTAGATGCAGTGCAGGAAGTTATGTACATTTCTGCTTGATTCGTTCAATGGTCTGGTTATGGTTTCTGACCAAGCAAGAGGATTCTTCTAAAGTAGTTGATTTTCTATCAATCTAACATGTGGAATATTGGAATAGAATCCTGTGATATAATTAACTAGACCCAGATACCTTTGCAATTCTTTTACATTAGTGAAAGGAAGATTGGCAATTCATTGTAGAATATGGGATTGTACTTCCATTCTCCCCCCCGGAAGAAGACGGATGCCAATATAAATAATGGATGTCTGAGCAAAGTGAGAATTAAGAGGATGGATGGCAAGACCATGTTGTTGGCAGAGATGCAAAAAATGGCGAAGGTGGCCATAATGTGCAGAGGGACTTTGGCTAAACACAAGAATATCATCAATGTAAGGGATACAAAATGTGGAATATTTTTGAAAAATGTTATCCATGTGTTGCTAACAAATGGATGGAGCCGTTTTAATACTGAATGGAAGAACATTCCATTCATAGAGACCTTGGGGAACAGAGAAAGCAGTCTTATAACGGTCATCTGGGTGAACAGTAATTTGCCAAAAGCCTTTGGTTAAATCAAACTTTGAGTAAATATGGCTCCCTTGAATAGACTGCCAGATGTGTTCTTTACTAGGTAAAGGATATTGGTTATCTAGTAAGCAACTATTTAAAGGTTTGTAATTGACTACTAACCTTTTTTCAGATAACTCTTGTCCTTGCTCATCAAACTTTGGTACATACATAGCATGACAAGAAAATGGTGATGAGGAGGAAGAAATGAATACCTGATCCAGGAGTTCTTCAATTTCTTTTTTACAGAATTTTGTTTCCTATGGACTCATAAGAAAAATAGTTAGCTTTAGCTTTTGGAAGAATTTCTTTACCATCAGGATCTTTTTGTAAGGGCAGTCTGCAAATCAGATTTTGTTGTTGCTGCTTAAGGTCTTTAGTCATAACTGTTTCCTCAAATTGTTGTTTCAACAATCCTATTTGAGGAGCAACAACTTTTATTTTCTTTGTGATCCAGGCTACATTTCTGGACTTTGAGTTTACAGGTCCAACTTTACTGGTATAGGCCTGTTCTGTTTGGAGTCTCGGTACTTTATGACGATTCAAACTAATAGAATCTCTGGTAATTAGGATTGGTTCCCACTGGTGCATGGCTGTACTGCCAATGATGCCATCGTATCCATCTCTTTCATAGTTGACAAATACTAATTCATCTTTATGGCAATCATCAAATTCTATTGGTGCTTTACACACCAGATGAGACATATGTTTTCCTTTTCCAAAAGTAATTTCAGTATTACCTTTAATCCATTGATCAGGAGGAAAACAATGATATCTTGCAATGTTTAAGTCAACACTTGTATCCCATAAAAAGGCTAGATGATATGGAGTTGTACCTCTAAAGTGAATGCAGAGTTCTAATCCTAGACAAGATGTTTGAACAGGCTTCTTTGTAACTCTGCAGTGCTGACTGTGTTGAGCTAGGGTTTCATCATCTTCTTCTGTCTGGTCTGTAATTTGTTCACCGATGTCTGGATCAATGCCTTCTGTTACCATAGCAGTCTGCATATAAGGACTATATGATTGCTCATGACAGTAGAAATCATCTATGGTAGCATATAACTGTGGTGCTTCCTTTGTTAAGGTTACTTTAGAAGAGAATTGTTCCAATTCTTTTCCCTTCTCAAGTTCTTCTTGAAGATTTTCATTATCTTCAAGTTCTTCTATGGCCTGATTGACAACTTTTCTTAGAAATTATTTTCTATGTTGTCGCCAGATTCTTCTTGTCATACTTCCTGGTGCAGGGGCTTCTACCATAGTTCATTGCCCAATAGGATTAGAGATTGCAAACAGACTAGGTCTGGTTGATCTTAGAGGTGGTCTATAGGAACATGGACTATGTCGACCTCCAAAAGTAGAAGACCTCTCCCTTTACCAAGGTGGAATCTTGTATCCATGGTCTAGGTTACGACTGCTAGATTGATGGCGTTCTAGTAGTTCCCCTTTTTGTGTTTCTAGACTGGCTAATTTGAGTCTATTCTTTTTCCATGTTTCTAGTCCCATATCCATTCCTTTCTGTATCTTTTCAAGATCACTGATTTCTCTTAGAATTTTGTCTAAGGTTTGTTGGGGGTTAGAAACTACTCTCATCATTCTACAATAGAATGATATTTTAGAATCATCATTAGATTCTGGTTGTTCTTTGGAATAAAAAAAATGATCTGATTCCGATGGGCTTGATTCAATGTTGTCATTAATATCAGATAAGATGAGATCTTTTGACTCAGAAGGATAGTCATTAATATAAAGAAATTCTTCTGGATCATCTAATCCAGAGTCTTTTAATACTCGTGCCTTACCTTTGAACTTAGCTTTATTCTTTTCAGGGCACTTGTTAGCGAAATGGTCACCTTTACATATATAGCAAGTAGGTTTCCATTTACTTTTTCCTTTGAATTTTTTTTTTCTTTGAAAGTATCCTTTTCGCTGACTATATTTTTTTCTTGAAAACTTTCCCTTTCTATTTGAACATTCAGTACATCCTTTATCTCGTTTCTTGTGCTTATGGAAAGTTTTGCTACACCCATATACTGGTGTCATTGTTTTGCATACAGTAGGAGAGATCAGAGGTTTAACTTTTTTCAATTCATTTCTTTTTTTACTTCAAAAAAGACTTGTTCATTAATTTCTTGCAGGAATTGAATTAACTGTGGGAAAGTGAGTTCTTGGACAGTTCTATTTTCATCAACTAAATTCTCTAGAACCCTCTTATGATAGTACTCTCCTAAACCTTTAAAGCTTTTCAGAAATGTGGAATACATAAATTCTTGATTCTGTTCATGTCCGGACTGGTAAAAGTTCTGGAACTATTCAGCACAGTACTCATCAAACTTAGATAAGTCACAACATTTATTATTAACAAATCTTCTGTACGCGGTTCTCTTAAGAGAATCAATTTTTCCTACAAACATCCTTATTAGTTGTGAGCATACTTGATCAATGCTATTAGTGATTAAATTATTTCTATAGACATTATCAAGGCGATCCCAAACTCTTTTGGCCATGCCGGTAAAAGAATTGAGAGCTTGTTTGATGACCTCTTGTTCTACTACACTAGTGTTTGTTGCCATATAGTTAATAACCCATGCTCTAATGGCATCTATATTTATGAGATTTTTAGTTGCATCAAAGGTATCAAAATTAACTAATGGTGGTTTATCTACTCTGAAGTTTTGAAGGTTTCTAAAAGGATCATTTCCTCCAGGGTTAGGACCTCTGGTCATTTGAATTTTCCCTTTTCTTCTTTCTTCTAGAGTTGTTGTTCTCATGGTACCAGTAGTGGTATCCCAGATCTTTTCAATTTCTGGTTCAAGGATATCTGTAGTTAGCCCTTTTCCCTTATACTGGGCTTGAAGATAACTGGCTGAGGTATATAGAAAATTCATTACTTTAAAAGGTCGGGTTGCTTGAATAGACAAGTTCTAATGCTTGTGTGAGAGATTATCCAACTGAGATTTAATATCAGTGGAGCTTTGTAAAACATCATTCACATGTGATTGGAGATATGTGGATTCTTTTTAAACAGTAGTCTCAACATGGAGAGACTATTCACTGGTGGACTGTGTGATTGCATCAATGCGGTTGACAGTTTGGACAACTGTATGGACGTCAGAATGTAAATGTTTTACATGTTGTTCATGAGATTGTTGGAAGGCCTTTTGTTGTGCCCACCACGCTTCAGCATGTAGCTTGAACTCGTGGAATTCAAGACGGAGTTGACAGAGAAATTGGATGACATCATCCTGCCATTCTTTGGTAACACGGGTTTCTAGCTGTTGGATAAAGGCAAGGATTTTATGTGCATTGCTTTGGGTGCTAGCATATTTCTTATCTTGGGCAATGGTCTACAGCGGTTGCTGATGTTTGATATCTTTGGTAAGTAACATATGTTTGCGGGTACAAAGATTATTCTAGTTTAGCAACTTACTTTGGGAAGAGACCTGAGATTCTCCAATAGGAGAGACATGTTGAGCCCAAAAATCAATTTGGTATTTACCAGTCGGATCTATTTTCAGAAAAACATAGAATGAAGGTATGACTCCTAATGTGACAGATTTTCCTACAGGAGTAGTAATTTCTACAACTTCATCATTCTTATTGTCTGGCTCTGGGAAAGTTACAACACGGCCATACATCATTCAGGTTTTTCTAGTAGAGAAGACAAAACTACTGTTATCACATTTTAGTTTACCATCTTCTAGTTCAAAGAAATGTACATGTGAAAAAGAAGAAGTATGACCATAAGACTGAGGTCTGGATTTTGGAAGAGTAGACTGCAAAAATAGAAAGTTAAATAATGACTCCATTCCTGGACCAGGTTTAACAAACATTGAAGGTCTTTGATGGACTGAAGGTTGAGATTGTATCACAGGTTCACGAGTGGTATTTCTGGTAGACTGAGAGTGACTAAGTTTAGGTTTTGCAAAATTGAGTATTGCAAAGTTATTAGTTTCCTGGATGTTAATCCCTTGTAACTGAGCAGGCTTCTTAGGTTGAGCATCTTTGCTCCATAACTCAAGTGCCCATTCAGTTGGCATCTTGATATCTTTATGTTTTACAACATGTGGGGCTCGTAGCTTTGTGGTTGGACTAGTGGATTTCCAAATAGTGGACAAGGCTTCTTCAGGACTCAGGGCTTTTCTTGGATTCAACATCAAAAGTAATGATTGGTTGAATAATCTGTAATGGGTTAGAAAGGTCAAAGTATGATCTACAGATTTTTTTTTGAAGTATGCATTCTTGGTCTTGAACTCATAGGTCAAGACATCATCTAGGTTTGCATCTTTTAGACTGATAGAATAATCCAAAGTACAGTCTATATAAACAGGACCATTTGACATTGAGTCACATGCACCTCCAAGAAGGGCATGAGACATCTTTGTAATCCTAGCATCCTTTAATAGCATTAATATTATGATGGGCAAACCTTTTTAGTAATGACCTAATATACCAATCCTTACTTTTGACAAATGCATATATTGAAATTTTTTAGGACTGGCTTGAGCTTGTCTCTCTAATTCACCTATTTCTATTTGGGTGAATAGTTTCAGACCTTTCTCAGTTCCATTATTACTTCAATAAAGAAGCATTATGTGTTCACAAATTTCCATATGAATATTTCTTATTTTGAGTCTGGATACCTTGTATAGCTCTCAGTATAGCTCTTCTTATGGTCTCTCGAAACTATCGCAAATACGTTGTAAGTCCTAATTAGTAAGTCTCATGTTGAAGCCATGTGAAGATGTGTTAGGGAAGATTCCAAGTAGTAAAGTATCCAATTTGAGCACTGGTTCGAGCACAAGCAATGGCAGACAAAGCAAAAGGAATACTAGATCCAGAAATATGGGATCACGCTGATGCACGAAATGAAGAGGCAAGTTACACAAATTTCTTTTCCCAATCTGAACAAGATTTCACTTTAAGAGAAACTGATGCAAATGTTTTAGACGACACTGATATAGGTTTTAGATTTGTTGATCAGAACTTTAAAGTTCCTAAGATTAAAGCTTCTAATATTTATAGAGATATACCTAAAGGTCTAAGAGATGTGTTTGCTTATAAGAGTGTTAGTATGATGTAAATTCGCTGAACTCTTGCATACTAAAATCAGTGATCTTGAAAAGATACATAAAGGAATGGATATGGGACCAGAAACATGGCAAAAGAATAGACTCAAATTAGACAGTCTAGAAACACAAAAAAGGGAACTACTAGAATGCCATCAATCTAGCAGTCATAACCCAGACCATGGATACAGGATTCCACCTTGGCAAAGGGAGAGGTCTTCTAATTTTGGAGGTCGAAATAGTCCAGGTTCCTATAGACCACCTCTAAGATCAACCAGATCTAGTCTATTTGCAATCTCTAATCCTATTGGGAAACAAACTATGGCAAAAGCCCCTGCACCAGGCAGTATGGCAAGAAGAATCTAGCGACAACATAGAAAAAAATTTCTCAGAAAAGTTGTCAATTAGGCCAGAAAAGAACTTGAAGAATTATCTCAAGAAGATAATGAAAATCTTCAAGAAGAACTTGAGAAGAGAAAATAATTGGAACAATTCTCTTCGAAATTAACCTTAACAGAGGAAGCACCACATTTATTTGCTACCATAGATGATTTCTATTGTCATGAGAAATCATATAGTCCTTATATGCAGACCGCTATGGTAACATAAGGCATTGATCCAGATATCGGTGAACAAATTACAGACCAGACAGAAGAAGATGATGAAACCCTGGCTCAACACAGTCAGCACTGTAGAGTTACAAAGAAGCCTGTTCAAACATCTTGTCTGGGATTAGAACTCCACATTCACTTCAGAGGTACAACTCCATATCCTCTAGCCTTTTTATGGGATATAGGTGCTGACTTAAACATTGCAAGATAGCATTGTTTTCCTCTTGATCAATGGATTAAAGGTAATACTGAAATTACTTTTGGAAAAGGAAAACATATGTCTCATCTGGTGTGTAAAGCACCAATAGAATTTGATCATGGCCATCAAGATGAACTAGTATTTTTCCACTATGAAATAGATGGATACGATGGCATCATTGGCAGTACAGCCATGCAGCAGTGGGAACCAATCCTAATTACCAGAGATTCTATTAGTCTGAATCATCATAAAGTACCGAGACTCCAAACATAACAAGAATATACTAGTAAAGTTGAACCTGTAAACTCAAAGTCCAGAAATGTAGCCTGGATCGCAAAGCAAATGGAAGTTGTTTCTCCTCAAATAGGATTGTTGAAACAACAATTTGAGGTAACAATTATGACTAAAGACCTTAAGCAGCAATGGCGAAATCTGATATGTAGATTGCCCTTAGAAAAAGATCCTAATTGTAAAGAAATTCTTCCAAAAGCTAAAGCTAACTATTTTCTTATGAGTCCAAAAGAAATAGAACTCTGTAAAAAAGAAATTGAAGAACTCCTGCATCAGGGATTCATTTCTTCCTCCTCATCACCATTTTCCTGTCATGTTATGTATGTACCAAAGTTTGATGAGCAAGGACAAAAGTTATCTGAAAAAAGGTTAGTAGTCAATTACAAACCTTTAAATAGTTTCTTACTGGATAACCAATATCCTTTACCCAGTAAAGACCACATCTAGCAGTCTATTCAAGGGAGCCATATTTACTCAAATTTTGATTTAACCAATGGATTTTGGCAAACTACTCTTAGAATTTTGTCTAAGGTTTGTTGGGGGTCAGAAACTCCTCTCATCATTCTACAATAGAATGATATTTCCGAATCATCATCAGATTCTGGTTTTTCTTTGGAATCAACAATATGATCTGATTCCGATGGGCTTGATGCAATGTTGTCATTAACATCAAATAAGATGAGATCTTCTGAATCAGAAGGATAGTCATTAATATAAACAAATTCTTCTAGATCATCTAACCCAGAGTCTTTTAATACTCGTGCCTTTCCTTTGAACTTAGCTTTATTCTTTCAGGGCACTTGTTAGCAAAATGTACACCTTTACATATATAGCAAGTAGGTTTTCATTTACTTTTTCCTTTGAATTTTTTTTTTCTGCGAAAGTATCCTTTTCGCTGACTATATTTTTTTCTTGAAAACTTTCCCTTTCTATTTGAACATTCAGCACATCTTGTATCTCATTTCTTGTGCTTATGGAAAGTTTTACTAGACCCATATACTAGTGTCACTGTTTTGCATACAATAGGAGAGATCAGAGGTTTAACTTTTTTCAATTCCTTTCTTTTGTTTACTTCGAGACAGACTTGTTCATTAATTTCTTGCAAGAATTGAATTAATTATGGGAAAGTGAGTTCTTGGACAGTTCTGTTTTCATCAACTAAATTCTCTAGAACACTCTTATGATAGTACTCTCCTAAACCTTCAAATCTTTTCAGAAATGTGGAATACATAAATTCATGATTCTGTTCATGTCCGGACTGGTAAAAGTTTTGGAACTGTTCAACACAGTATTCATCAAACTTAGATAAGTCACAACATTTATTATTAACTGTAACATAAAAAATTTAGAAAGATGGTGAGATGATGAATAGATATTGATTGATGATGTTGTTATGTTACCAAAATGTAAAGGAGAAAATTGTGGTTTAGGAGGGTTTGAATTATTAATTGTTATTTGTGTTGATTATGATTAAGGGAAGATAAGATGCTCCTTTCCTTCATCCTCAAATACACAAATAAGAGATCCAATTTTGATCAACCCCAAAGGGTTAATACACAAATCAATCCAATATTTGGAAAGAGACCAAGAAAGGGGATCTTAAATTCTGTAAATTGATTGATTAATATGATTAATGACAGTAATTGAAAAGAATAGGAGAAAGTACCAACCTTACAAAGTGGCAGATCAAAGATTGTTGTTTTCTGAGATCTGTAGACTGTTTCTGGAGATGCTAATAGTTGATACCAAACCGGAACAAAGAGACGGACAAAACCCATAAATCTTTTTCCGTTCCAATGTCGTCTTATGAAAAAGGTTGACCCTGTACCACTTTTTCCAACTCGATATGCTCAACTCTAAAAGTGTCCCTATTCGCACAGTCCAAAAGAAATTTGAAAAGGGTATCTAGATCTGGCCTCAAATTTACAATCCTGAACCTATACCTGCAAGAAAAATGTTTGTTTGTTGGGGGAAAGAGGCTTGCCTTGGTCAAACCCTATTTTTGGAATTAACCTTATAATATAATTGAAATTGCGGAGATAAACAAAGTAAACACATAAATTCACCTTGCTTGTAATGTCCTTGTGGCGGATTCAAATCCGTGGATCCACAAGTATGCTTCAAGACATGGAATGTAGAATGGAAGGATGTCTTCAATCTCTTGCTTGTAGATCTCCAACACCAAGTCTTGAATGGATTCTTGAACTTGACAAGGTCTTTGGAAGAAGATGGATGAAGAGATCACCAAAAGGGCGCTTTTTGGCTTGAATCCTTCAATGGCCTCCAATGGATCTCCTTCATGCAAATGGATACTTGAGAATGATGGATGCTTACTTCAAATCTTGCTTAATTTCTTGCTTGGACTTCACTTCATAAGGATGCT
>MU225904.1:709913-760332 GCA_018584345.1 Thuja plicata | reverse complement strand
CAAGAAAAATATTTGTTTGTTGGGGGAAAGGGGTTTGCCTTGGTCAAACCCCAGTTTTGGAATTAACCTTATAATATAATTGAAATTGCAGAGATAAACAAAGTAAACACATAAATTCACCTTGCTTCTACTGTCCTTATGGCGGATTCGAATCCGTGGATCCACAAGTATGCTTCAAAACATGGAATGTAGAATGGAAGGATGTCTTCAATCTCTTGCTTGTAGATCTCCAACACCAAGTCTTGAATGGATTCTTGAACTTGACAAGGGCTTTGGAAGAAGATGGATGAAGAGATCACCAAAAGGGTGCTTTTTGGCTTGAATCCTTCAATGGCCTCCAATGGATCTCCTTCATGCAAATGGATACTTGAGAATGATGGATGCTTGCTTCAAATCTTGCTTAATTGCTTGCTTGGAATTCACTTCATAAGGATGCTTGATGCTTGATTAGAAGACTTCAATTGCTTGATTGTGGTTATTAATGCTTTGAGAAAATGAGAGAGAAAGCTCCCTTTTATATGAAATTAGGGCACAATCTTCTAAGGAGGCCTACATAGGATAATTAAATCATCATTTAAGCCTTTACCCCTCGGAGAGGACCTATATTAAATATAATTTAGGAATCAACCAATTCAGAACCCAAAACAGCCGACCCGGAAGCGAGAGAAAACTTTTTGTGAAGACTGACATCCCGAAAACCAAAATTTCCCGGGATTTGGACCCTGGGATAGCGTCGAGGTCAGCCCTGTCATAGGAAAGGGTCAAGGTCAACCCTATCCTAGGGTAGGGTCAAGGTCGACCCTGTCCTAGGAGGTCAAACCTGCCTCAGATCCCAGGATCACAGGTTAGAGACCCAGAATGCAGAATTCAGGTCATAAAATGGAGGTTAGAAAGGCAAGTCAGGGGGGAAGCCATGTCAAGATCAGGAACCCATTCAGAGGTGCTTGTCATGACCCCAAACCACTCACTCAGAAGGCTAAACCAGTCTCCTATGGAAGTGCTTCCATTTTCTGACTATACATTAACAAAGCTTCTGTAGGCGGTTCTCTCAAGAGAATCAGTTTTTCCTACAAACATCCTTCTTAGTTGTGAGCATACTTGATCAATGCCATTAGTGATAACTGAAGTGTTGACCAACGCTATCAGAGAGTTAAACACTGAAATAACTGAGTTCAGAAATGACAAAATATCTAGCTGGCAGAGCTAAATATAGACCTAACTGGTTGTTATCATTATTTTCATCGACAAGATAAGCCAGAGATAAGTGAATGATTTAAAGCTATTTTGTCCAATTGGCAAGAAGATCTCAGTGAGATAAAACAAGAGTTTTTCTTTAAATCTAATTGGCTAAGATTGTGGATCACACCAAGATAGAGAAAATCAAGAACCTAACAATGGTGATATCATGTCTATAAAGAGACAATTCAATTCATTACGAATTGTGGGGGAGAGAATGAAAAAGATGATGCTTTAAAGAAAAACTGATGAAGAGAAACTTCATTCAGTGCTGATCAATCAAGCTAAGGAAAGATCTAAAGTTTTCTGTGGACACCGAGCAACAGAGCACAACATCACCGAGTAGAATCAAAGTGGAGCAAAGGTATAACAGAGATATATATTGATCAGATTGTTTTATGAGATTACAATAGATCTGAAAATCTGCAAGTATAAGTTGTATATGTGAATAGATCATACTATTTCAGTTTAACCATCGATTCAGAAAGTCTCTTAACCGAGCGGTATTTAAAGATCCTTTCTATATTGAGATACATCCAATGGAGTATCAAAAAGTTTGATCATGAAGATAGCATGAGATGCCATATACCAATTGACAGGCCAAGTGAGTGTTTGATCAAAGATGGTAGCATAGAGATGCCAGATATCAAGTGACATACTAAACTTTTAAATCCTCTAACAAGGTCACACCTAACAGTGTGTTTGTAACCTTTAATAGGGTTGGCCCTTCACCGAGTTCACTTCAGAAGAGTGAAAATTTTGGGTTACCAGTCCCAAGTGGTTTTTCCCTTAACAGGGTTTCCACGTTAAAAATCCATGTGTCAATGTGTCTATGAGTCATTACTTTAGTATTTTTCATTACACATAACTTAATTGAATTGATTGGTATACTCTAGATAATTTACTGTCTTTCGGTAAATTAATAGACTGCTTTTCGGTAATCATACAATAGAAGGTTTTACAAAGCATTACAATCAGTAGTAATTTGATAAAAGTATTTGGAGGCATTCATCTTATAGAACTGAAGATAACTAGAGGTAAAATATTTTGGTCCTAAGTTTTAAGGGTTGATTATTGGAATATTTTTGAGGCCACTGATTCACCCCACCCCCTCTCAGTTATTACTAACATTAAATTAGGGTTGTATTGGGGTGCTTATTCATCTTCTTTTGCTTCATCTACACTCTCAATCATCTTACCATTTGGTCATTTGAGGATACAGAATATATGTACCTTTCCATTTGTAAAAAAAAAAACTTTGAGGCTCTCCATAAGAATCAAGAAACTTGAGTTTCATAGTGCACTTGTTGATTGGTACATATATCATTGGAAAAAATAAGCAGTAATTCACCCTTTGAGGACACACAATTCAACTGCATCAACTAGGTATCATTCTTTGTCACCTTGCATATATGTACATGAATATCTTTGAAAAGTTCCCCTCATCATATGTATTGCAATACTAGAATATTTTTTTACTTCTTTCCATTGGTTGATAGTCTCCATCATGGCTATCCTTGTAATTACATAAAATTCATTTTCCTATAACTTTATTAGGAAGACTATATCCACTCTTCTCAATACCAAAATATTTGATTCTCACATGAGTTACTATCATAAAATTTTACCAGGATTTCAAAGCATTACATAGAGGAGCACAACTGTATCTTTCTTCTTGATTGTACATAATCTTTATTCAAATTATGTAATGAAATATCACCTTTACACAAAAAAAAATTATTGTTCAAGTTCAAATGTAATAAGTCAAATAGGGATACTTTTCTTGACCATTTCTAAGCCCTTTCCAACAATGTATTTTGTGAATGTGGCACAATAGCTCCATGAATCTTTGAGATGTTTAATCAAAGAGCTTATACATGTTCTCAAACTTATGATTTTCATTAATAATATTTATTTAGTTTTTTGCTAAGGGTTTGGTTGTCCATGTTCTTCATGTAGGTTTTCATGAATGAATGGATCTTTATTTTTTGTTATTTCTATTTTTTTTGTTCAAGCCTTTGCACTCAACAAGACTTGATCCGTGGTGGGCTCATTTTAAACCATTCAACTTCACCAATAGACCAAGGGCCCATTGTATTTCTATTTGATTTTTCATGGTTAATGAGCTTGATGCATTAATATTTTAATTTAGTTCTATCATGTTTTCTACAACTAGTATTAGAGCCATGGTAGATGAAGGGACACATTTGTTGAGAGTGAATGATTGAAATTTTTTTCATACAATGGGAATGGTTATGTTTGCTTGCAATTCCATATTTTAGATCATAAAGATCTCAACTAGCTTATCTCAATTAAAGATCAAATTTTTTGATAAAACATGTTTGATATTTGGAATTTAAAGATGGATGATCTCTTTTATATTTCTCTTATAAAATAGGTATAGAAATAAATTATCATATTAAGTACAATGTCAATTAAATTTATAAAATTATGTAGACTAGTATAGATATCTTAAATACATGTATTTTAATTATTTTAGTTTATCTACATTATTTACTAAAGAGTCAATTTTATTAATAGCTAATTTATTTTACTTAAAGATTATTTATTTTAATTGGTTTACTTAATTATAATATGTTTTAAAACTATTATAAATATTATTAAAATTAACAAGATGTCTTTCTTATACATTAATTTTAGACAACCAATAGAAATTAATATTATATTTAGTTTTTAGAATTTGATTGATTTGATGTAAATAAACAAAAATAAATATAATAATATTTATTAAAATAAATCTAATCTAATATAAAATAATATTTGACTAAAATGAAATGAAAAACTATAAAAAATTGCAATCCTTGTATTATAAATTTTATAAATAGTAAGAAACCCTCTCAAAATAACAATGGAGGGGTAAATTATTTAATTACACTCTTCAAATTCTTTGGTGTCATTTTATTTTCTATTCGCCCCTGCCCCTACTCCAACATAGTACAATTATTTCGTTTAATATTTTCTGGCAACAATTCTTTTAATTTTGAGGAACAGCCCCTTAGATTTATCTCCTTCATCTTTGTGAGATCCGCAAAACTTAATGGCCATTTTTCTAACTTACGACAATCCGTCAAATTTAAATTTCTCAAGTTTTGTAGTTGACCAAAATCTGAAGGCAACTCTGCTAATTCAGAATACGACAAATCCAACTCTTCTAAATTTGTGAGCTGCCCCAAGTTTGAAGGCAATGCAGAGCAGAAGTATATTCGCAAAGTTGTCAAATTGCTAAGTTGCCCAAAGTTTGAAGGCAACTCTTTCAACTCATTGCAACTATGTAGTGTCAACAGTTTTAGATTGCTGAGATCTCCCAATTTGGAAGGAAGCTCCCTTAACTCATGGCACTCAAATAAAATTAATCTCTCTAACTTCTTTAGATTTTCCACTCCATCTGGCAACCTTTGCATATTTTTGAAATTATCTAAGGTTAATGATACAAGCGAAGAAGCTGGAGTGACTTTGGGAGGCGTTTTGGAATATGCAACTCTGTTCTTAGAATAATCTGTAATGTGCATGTAGCGCAGGCTTGGAGGAAACTACATGTTTGCACAATAACAATTATGAAAAAGGTTGTCAGTGTTATTATATAATCTAATGAAATATAATTGAAATGATAAATATGCTCTGAAGAAGGCAGATCTTACCTCGTACAAATTCATGCCTTGCGTCATTGGTCCTTCGTAGTAGACGAGATGCTCAAGTTTCTCCAACTCCATTGGTAAATCAGGAACGTCGCCATCAATTATAAGGCATCTAAGTTGTTCAAATGGTTTTTGACATTTCTCCCTAAATGTTATTTGCCACATTCTAGAACGAAGCACTTTTAAAGAATTGCTCATACAATTAAGATGATGGCAATTAATTTCGATTGGAGGCTGCTCAGATTCTTCTTCAAAATAAATGCCTTTTAATTTTTTGAGTTTCTGCACAAAAGAAAACCATAAACATCATTATGATTGTGAATAACAAGTGCATTTTCATAATATTTATGATAGGCATTAAAAGTATGGCATACCTCATCATTTTTCAAACATTCCAATAAAGTCTCACGGTCTGTGACTCTGTTTTCCTCTTGCTTTGACAGCTTTTTCCCTCTTGCTCGAACTATGTCATGAACAATCACCCAACCGTTTTCATCTGTCTTGACGAATGAGGCGGCTTCTAGAGCTCTGAATTCCTCCTCTCCAACTATGCTGCCCACATATTTACCATACCAATCATAGAAGAAGGATGAGATATCTAGAAAGGCCTCTTGAACAGGGGGTAACAATCTGTCGTATACAAAATCAACTATACGATCGCTTATATCTTCCTCTTTGACCTTGTCTCCTCCTTTAAGCATCTCTAATACTATATTTCGTGTATCTCCCCTATTTATAGTCAATTGCGAACCGGCTAATTCTAGTAGAAGCGGAACACCACCACACAGCTTAAGGAGGTTGCCTATATTATTTTCATCATTGTAGTCTGTGACATTCTTCAATAAAAGCTTTCTAGCCTCTATCTCTGGAAGAGGATTCACATCATATTGTCGGCGTTGAATATCCTTGCTAACAAATTTGTCTGTCTCTCTAAGATTTCTAGTAGTGATAAGTATTCTACTCTTCAGTGGAAGGCAACTGTCCAAGCCTTTGGGTAGAAGTTGCTCCAGATCTGTACTTTTCAGACCATTATCAATGTACAAAAATAAAGGTTGATCATGTTTCTTTTTGAAAAATGACCACAACCTCCCCTGACCTTCGTCACAGTTTTTCAATTTTATATTCTCTCTGAACAATCCATTCAAAATTTATTCTTGAAGATTCTTAAGATCATTCTTCGTACAATCCTGATCCATATGAATTCTGCAGTGTGTATATGATTGGAGGTTGAGCTTGGCATAAACGGCATCAGCAAGTGTTGTCTTGCCAATCCCACCAAAACCATAGACAACCACAACAATGACTGTTGGATCTTGTGCATTCAAATCCAGAAGATTAATTACAGTATCTTGTGCGCTCTCAATCCCAATTGTAAAGTTAATGGAAAAACTCAGTCAAAGTTTGTGACAAACACCAAAGTACATAATAGGAAAATACCATTAAAATTGAAAGATATCCTACCTGTTGGTCGGTATGCATAGATTTTCTGGGATTCTGAAGCAATTTTTGGCACTCTTTTTGCTATCTCAAGTTGAAGCAAAGATTGGATGTCGGTATACAGGCGGTCTATTTTGAGTTGAAAAGACTTTAGACTATCGGCATTCACCGTAGCGGTAAGAAACCTTTACACAATGGAGACATTAAATTTACATTAAATATGTTGATTGAATAGATACCCAACGCAGTGAAATATAATGATTCCAAAGAGAAAATTAAGAATTTCAGCTTGGCTTACTATTATTTAGGTCAGTTATAACTACATTCCAACCTGGTTGTAAAACACCTTTGCACCAACATAAAAAAAAATTGCCACTTTTTGACTGTTGAAATCTTATAACTAAATTTATCCATTTGACTGTTGTAATCTTGTATGTAAATTTATCCACTTTCAAATACAACTGACTTTTTAAGATTCAATTAATTATACATGTTTAATTAGGGGTATTCCCAAGTTTGTGGAGAATTTAGGAGAAGTCTATATATTCAACTCAAATACAATTTGAACTTTTAAATTCATGCACCAGTTTAAATAGAACTAATTAAATGATGATGTAAACTGAATTCACTGTTTAATTAGGAGTATTCCTAAGTTTGAGAATGAATATATATATATATAGTTTTGATCAAAATTATTCTACATCAGAGTTTTCATATACATGTAAGTTAGAATATAGACAATAAAAAGAAAGTATGCATAAATAGTTATGTTGTATTTTTAATGTTTTTTCTTCATCTGTAAGTTGTGTTTTAAATATTAGATTACAATCAAACTTGTAGCAACAAACATTGCTTGCATCAATTTGATATTAAATTAGTACAAGATATAAGGATTAGAGAATTCCTAATAATAGTTATGAATACTTTAGAGGGGCATAGTGACTATGGTTGTGGATGGAAAGGAATTGTGTTGAGATATGAAACAGAGGATAACCAATTTGGAAGAACAAATAAGCCAAAACAGAGGTAGAAGTAACAAAAGACTAGCAAAGGAAGCTAAAAAAGAATTTGAGTTGGAGGAGTTATGGTAGATATTAAAGTAGCACGAGGAATGTAATAATAAGAAAGGAAAGATAATGAAAATTGTTGTAGAAGAGACAATGAAGGAGTGTGGAGGTAGAAAAATAGTCAAAATAAATATTCACTTATGAGCAAGAGTTGTTTCCAAAGAGGAAATCATAGAATCTTAGATTGATCAATGAATAGAATTGTTAAAACAGGGAAAACCCAACTTCTTCTAAGAGTTGGTAGAATTACCAATGGATGGAAGGTCCTTGAATGTGCTTGCCAAAGCATTTAAGCGAAAGAAGATGAATTGTGAAATAAAGATGTTGAGGTATTTTACTTTGAAGATTGTAATGAAGAAGAATCTAAACTATCACTAGAGATGACCTTAAGATGTTGCAACTGACAAGCAATTCACATTTACCAATAAAACTACAAAAGAAATGGATATCTTTGGGGGGCTGGATTCGATATAGTGGAGAAAAAGAAAATAAAAGAACATCTTTAAAATCCCATAAGCGATAAAAAAAAATAGAAAATCTCAAAGGTTGTGTGCATCAAATAATTGAACTGACCTGAAAATAGTGGCCCTTGTAAGTTGGGTGATGCACATGATAGTTCCTTCAATAATGTACTGGACTCCTTCGTCTAGTTTCTCCTTCTGATCTGGAATTTGCTCATTCAACTGCAGAATTTGCTTGCCAAGATTAAGCATCCTTGTCAAAACATCAAGGCACTCACTCTTATTCTCAGACATCTTACTAAATCTCTCCAACACAAATCCCAACATACAAAGTGCTATTCCTACTTTAGGAATTTTCTCAGAGCCTTTGAGCACTTCTATACAAACTTTTTCAATCTCTACAATTGTGCTATCCGCAGAATTTTGCTGTACAGAAATTAGCCAAGAATATATAAGAAATGACAATCAATAACTAGCTAGAAGCTGTAAAGGATAGAGGAATATTATCACTAATTAATTATATAGTTTCTGAAATGGAAAGTATACCGTTACAGGACGCTTGCCAAAGCGTGTATCTAACATGTCCAGCATTCTTTGACCATCATGTATATGAGAAGCTACCACTGAATTAGACCCTCCAGCATTCTTCTCTCCTGACTATATTGGGCAACAGCATCTTTATACTCAGTATAGCCTAAAATTGTTGTTAGTAAAAAATATATTGTTAAATGTAGAATTGCAGAAATAAAACATGTGTAGATAACTTACCGCAATCTTCTCTAGCTCTTGTAAAAATGAAATAAGTGTGTCTATCTGGCTTATATCATTGAACTTCTGTAGAAAATTCTTAAAATCAGTCATATTGGGAGTGGTAGTGGGTTGTTGTGAAGGCGAGGAGGTGGTGGAATGGGCAGCAATGCTTTGCTGGGGAGGAGGTGAAGAGATGGATTGTTGTTGTTGAGAAGATTGTTGAGGTGAAGGGGAGGGTAAACCGTAGCAAGAGCAGCAGCAAAAAGAACAGAGATTTTGGGCCATCTTAAAGTGAGAAAATGAGGGAGAGGAGAGAAAATAACTTAGTGCTGTTATCTTTCTTGTTAGAGAAGATGAACGGAGCTGAACAGCTATTAAAGGGCCTTGTGATTCCCCTCTTTGAGATCCAGTGTTTATAAGAGGTCATGGCTCATTTTCCATGAATTGTCAAAGTGGGGTAAAGATAGAATTGCACCACAGCTGGATCTGTCATGGTGGAAAGAGCACGGAAATTAGGCAAGTCAGAGAAGAGAAGCTAAGAAAGCTAATGTGGTTCTCCTTCAAATTGGTAGGCCCGCCTTCTGTCAAATGTATACAGGCCACCCTGAAACAGACTCCTTGTCCTACCAATTGAATTGATGTATGGCTAACTCATTAGAAAAGAGTGTTACGTAGTGCGTCCTATCAATTTACTTCCAAACTTTTTTATTTATCAGCATCCACATAAAATGCTTGAATTATCTATGAAGTGGCTCTTTTTCCAAATTATCAATGTGAGAAAAAGATGGAAATGCACTCCAGCTGGTTCCATCGTGACGGACTGACAAATGAAGACTGGACAATAATGGAAGTAGGTTATGTCAAGTTCACGGGACAGTCTTCTGTACCACCCTGTTCAAACATATTCATGGTTGTGGGGCACTGGTTAGAGTATTTTTTAAAAAGCAATCTTATGTCAATGGGCCCTTGGTCTAGTGGTGAAGTTAAATGGTTCAAAAAGAGCCTACCACAGATCAAGTCATGCTCAGTCCTTGACTCTAACCTAAAGAGGCACATGTGGGCCCGTATCATATCTGGACCATTTTTATCTTTATGTTTATTTTTTAAAATTATTTTTATTACGTATAAATGAATTATTTTATTTTATTTTGAAAATACATAACTCTATTTTAATATGTTATGAATATAATTATATATTTTTAGAATAAAATTAACTAAAAAATTTAAAATTTAAAATTAATATTTAAAAAAAATTAAAGATGATAATAATAGTTTAAATTTTTTTTTTAAAAGAGAATTTATAAATTTTCACATAAATCTAAATTATTTTTTAGTCAACTTCATTTGTGAATTATTTAATAAAAATAAAATATTAAATTTCAACATTATAATGTTACATTAATTATTTATTTAATAATTTAGATATTATAAATTATAATTAGCATTAATTTAAAATTTCAAAAAGAAAAAAATTCATATGTTTTTACATAAAAGTTCTTTTACAATTGAAATATGAAAATATTAAATAATATAATAAGATTGCCTTTTTAAAATATACTTGTTTCGTTTTTTGTGCAAGGACAGTACCGTGTCTTGGGATGGGCACATGAGGCCGGGTGCAAATATTGTGCCCCATAGCCAGTGCCTATGGGGCAGGAAATATGCACCCGGACCCATCCACTTCTGAAGGCAATGACATCACCGTAGAATAGTGTACATGTCATTAATATTGAGGAGTCCATATTATGTTTTAAAAAAAATTATGATTTTTTAAAGTAAATGTCGTGCATGAAATGATAGACAAAGAAAAAGTAAAAATATAAACTATTTTAAATTTTTTATTTTTTATTTTATGAAAAATATTAATTTTTTTAATAATTTTAAATTTTTGGAATTTGGAATTTGCTAGGAAATTCATGGATGATTGGTTTCATAATTTTTGGAATTTGAAATCGGGTTTACACGTCTCTTTCTATAGACAGATTCAAAAGGGTTTGTTTGTCATCTTTTTTTCTAACCCTAGCTAGCTCGCAGGCAGAAGTCTTAAAGAGACAATACTGGTTAGTGGGTAGCACCTCCTCCCGTGCCCTAGCCTGGACTCCTGAGGCGATTCATGAAGAAGTTTTGGCCTTATCCTCTCCTCGCTGGATTCTGATAAAACAAGTCCCTCCCTTTCTCTGGCGCTTCCTTCCACAACTCTTGGAACCTTTAGGGAAAGTCATCAAAATGGATGAAACCACACGACTAATGCCACATATAGATGTGAGGTCTCTTATTTCTTTAAAACCTGGAATTGACATACCAGCATCCCTGGAAGTTAATATTGATAACGACATCTTCACTTGCCCTATTGAAATGTTAGGTAGCCTCAACACTTGCTTCTTGTGTAAAAGAGAGGGCCACCTGAGGAAAGATTGTCCTATCCTTTTGCGCAAACAATCTGCTACCAAGCCTCCCAATCTGCCTAATACTAATATGCCTAGTGTGGAAACCCTAGGAAAAAAATATTCTCAGCCAGAAACTACGAAGACTGCTCCTATGCCTCCTCAAATCGCCCCAACTAGCCCAAGTTCTCAAAACATCCCCACTATTTTGGAAAATGCTCCATTGAATGTCGACATGGACGGTTTTCAAACCGTTGTTAAAAAAACCACTAAAGGGAGAAGGAAAGTGACCCAGCAGTCGATGTCTAACCATTTCAGCATTTCCCCCACCCCCTCGACTACCCCATCATCCTCATCTTTGATGATCATATTTTTCCATTAGTATGCCAAGGAAACAATTTTTGAACCGTCAGTACATGATCACCGAAAGACAGGATTACAATGTAACCCGACAAAGCAGCTAACAAAGTAAATCGATAGAATAGGTTACAATGTAAACCGACAAAACAACCTATAGAGTAACCCGACAGAGCAGTCAATAGTGTAAACTGACAGAGCAGACAACAAAGGAACCCGACAGACAAGTTTATAGTGAACACCGACAGGCAGACTAAAGAGCAACCCGAGCACCAGTCTACCAAGAGACAACTTTATTTTGAGAAATGTGGATCTAAGTTACATGTCAGATAGAACACTTAAGTTTTATATTTAGCTTAAATCTTAGCTTTAAATCCATTTCTTGAGGGACAAGTAAAGTAGTTGTAATTGTTTTAATCAGTCTAACTGATTGAAAACATGCAAACTAGGAGATCAAGGTCAAGTTGTAAACCTTTGATCATATAGTTATCATTGTAAAGCGTGAAACTTATTTAGGTCAAATTCATTGTATAAATAGATGTGTAATCAATCAAAACAAGATGATGTGATGATGATTGTAGCCGAGGAGCACATCTATGGATCAGAGACAAAGTTTTATGCAAAAGGACAACAAAAGATGGAATCAGTTATAAAGAACAAGATCCAAGTCTACCAAGCAGAATAGAGGTATTAATTAGTCACTATAGGTGATATATCATATTGTAAACTTTAAAGGATATGTAATCAGCAATTCTAGATTGTATATACTCAGGTCAATAAGTATTTTTGACTAGATTCTAACAAGTGTAGAAAATAGAAGAAATCCTTTGAGAAAGTGGATTTAACAATCCTTTTGTAAATCTCTTAACCGAGTGCACACTAATTAGTGTTGCTAAAGCTCTTAATCGAGTATACCTTAACCAGTCTAAACATGTTACTACTAACAGGGTAAGATCATCAAAAGTGATCAAACTTGTAAGCCTTAATTGGCCCCTTGCATTCTACAGATAGTGAAGTTTTGTGGGTTTGATCCCCACTGCAGTTTTTACCTTCTAATAGGGGTTTTTTGTGTTATCAAATCTTGGGTCATGTTTCATTACATTTCATGAATGTTTCTATGAATATTTACATAAAAATTAAGTTATGATTTGATATTACATACACAAAGATAGAATAACACATATGGTTGGTAATGCAAGGAATTGATTACTAAAGTATTAAGGTTAATTGAAAAAAAAATTTAAGCCCATACTGATTCACCCCTCCCCTCTCAGTACACACCATTCTATTATTCCAACAATTGGTATCAGAGCTAGATCTCTTATTTGAAAAATTCTAAATCACTTGAGAGAAAAGATCATACAATGGAAAGGTATAAGCAAGACAAGAGTATTGAGAATCAGAAGTTGGAGATACAAATCTTCTATGAGCAATACAAAGAAGCTAGAGTCAAGATGAGAGAGCTACTGGATGAAAGAAAGGTTATGGCATCTTGCTGTAATGAAATAGACTATCATGAAGAAGAGATACCTGATTTATTTGAGTCATCAGGATCTACATCTTGCAATACATCAGACACATCTGAAGGAAGCATTACAAGCCTGAATGAAATTAGTCAATCATCTTGTTGGAAAAGTGAAATCGCTACAAATCGGTCAAGAGACACAGATGGTAAGGATGATTGAGGTTATGAATAATGCTAGACAAGCTGAGAAAGAAAGAAAATTAGCTATTGATGACAGGAGGAAGATCACTGAAAAGCTACAAGAGAAAGAATCAAAAATACAAAGACTTACTGCACATCATCATGAGATCACCAATCAAATTGTTCTTGAGTGAAGAGGCAAACCGACTGAACATGGATCTCAATAGAAAATAGGAAGCTATTAGTGAGTTAAGAGAAGAAAATGAAAGACTAAAGCATGAAGTAAGGATTCAGCAACATCAGAATGATATGATCAAGAGAGCTGAAGAAAGTACCAAAAGAATGGATGATTTTCTGGATGGACAAAGAAGAGTCAACAACAATACCGGACTAGGATTTACCAAGCATGGAGAATCTCCATACCAAGCTGATCCAAAAGATATCTACACAAATCCAAGACCAAGAAAGCAATCATGCAATCACTGTGGAAAACCAAGCCACACATCAAATGCTTGTAGAAGCATAAATAAAGGTATTCCTAAATCCATATCTACATTCATAGGAAATTGTTATAATTGTAACAAGAAATGACACAAAGCACATGAATGTAGATCTAAGGTGAAACAACCAAAGAAGGAAACCTACATGGAAAAATATTGTCCTACTTGCAAAATGCATGGGCACACATCTCTTGAATGTAGAAAAAAAAAAAGCAAGCATGGAAGCCAAAAGAACAAGAAAATGATTACCAACCGAAAAGAGTCGGTAACTCATATGTTTGGGATTACAACACATGGAAAAATTGCACAGTATGTGGTATATGGTCACATAGTTGCAAACTGCATGAGAAAATGGATGAGAAGGTCTAGAAGCTGGACTAACCCTAGAATGACATGCTTACACTGTTATAGGGTTGGTCATCTAGGCAAGGAATGCAGAGACTGAGTGACAGAGACAAGCACTTTTGCCAATGGCAATATTATTGAAGACATCAGGAAGATGAGAAACAAAATGTGGAGGAAAGCTACAAAAACAGATGATGTTGGACCAAGTAATACAATTGGTGACACCTTATCTAATGGATCTGGTGATATCACCACCCCCACCTAAGTAGAACAAGTAAGTATGGAACTGCACTATACCAAGTTATACTTTACATCAGGTCCTTTATGCATTGATAAAATGCCAAACTAGCATGAATAAAGATGCACTATGGTATTACTTGTTATGAATTTGTGAATCCAATCTCGTCAATCAATGCTTACCGAGAATCATCGGTGTACATACAAAAGCTAAGTTGTTAATGTAAACTAAGCATCATCCGTAATCATGTAAAAAGACAATTTTGTGTGACTATTTTGAGGGAGATTCTTCAACTTATGTGAATTCATCTAAGGACATGGTCATTCAAGAACCATCAAGGACTTTCATATAGGAAGGAGGGTCAACCTTTTTTTAGTTACACAAAAGGATACCTTGGCTATGTAGATCTTCAATATCTTAATACCAAAATCCACTTGCAACATTGAATCCGTTGAAACCAGTATTCATACTCTCATAGTTGGTCATTCAACTAGTGAGGGTTGTACTGGGTTCCTAAAAGAGGTTACCAACTAAGATGAAAGTCAAATTCATATTCTTATGATTGTAGTGGCACCAGTAAAGATTGTATTGACTCCTAGTTCCACAACGCTCAATGATGAAAATATATCTCTTTTGCAGTTTGTTCACAAAAATCTAGTGACCATTAGTTGCATTGCATGGCATTCATATAGATTAATATTGCATTACAGTTGTTATGGGATTTTCCTTAATCAAGGCGGTAGAAGTTAATCATGGTTACATCATCAAAGTCCTACTCAACATCATCAAATGTTTGATTCATCAAATTGACCAATGCTACATCAAGGAGATCATCAATATACATCTTCTCACCTAGGGGCAACCTCACCATCTGAACAACTAGGGGTAACCTAATTCTGTTCATCACCTGAATCACATATGCACCTGAATCATATTAAATGACCTTATCTATCAGCACCATTAATCTTCTCATCAATTCCAATCCAATCGAATATCAATCAGTCGAATCATACAATTGATCATCTAACATCAATCGTTTATCATATCATCCATTTGGTCATCTTGAGCGTATCAAATTTCCTAACTCTATATCTTGAGGAAGCAAAATCAATCCATTTGTTCGTCTCTCTAGATCTTGAGAGAGAATTATCAGTTTATCCAATCAATCCATTTGTTCGTCTCTCTAGATCTTGAGAGCGAATTATCAGTTTATCCAATCAATCCATCAACATACCTATCCTATCAGATTGACATCAATACAACATCAACCAAGTGATTCTGACTGACATCACAAGATATTCGATCATCATCACCTTATCTAAAACATCAGCAACATTTTTCAATCATAATTGTTCTCATCATATTCTCTCATGACCAGGGCATTTTCAAAGTGATTTTATCGAGAAATGAATCTTAATTTCCCAAACTCAACCAAATCATCTACCATCATCTCGATTCATTTCCCGAGGGGGCATCATATTCACATCAAAATTTCAAATTAGGATTTTTCATCATATCTATATCAAATCTAGGGCATTGAAAATTTAAACTTTTATCAGTCGGGCATTCTGTATCTTATCAAATTAGAGTTTCAAATCAGTGGTGAATCAGGTCTTATCTTATCAAATCAGGGTTTCAAATCAATTAGGCTATCAATCAGATCAATTTTATCAATCAATCAATTAATCAACATCAAATTAGTGATCAGGATATGCAATTTTTTTTGAATTAATGCGCTTTGCACATCAATTCAAAGAGGGGCATTTGTAGACACCCAAAATTGACCAAGTGTCTTTGTATCATCAAAATCTGCAAATCTCAGCAAAATGCTTCAAATGCTTCAAAATGGATCAAAATCAATTAAATGAACATTTATCAATCAAAGCAGATTAAATCAAATTTAAATCAAGGGATTAATTAATCATGAAATCAAATAATTAAATTCAAGCCTAAAAGGATTAATCAAATTATGCAATTGATTTTAATCTATTAATTGTATAGTTTAAATCAAAAAATCAAAATGAACCTATTCCTTAAATGGCTAAGTTAATTAAATGATTGAATTAAATAAATTCCTAATATCTTTTCAACACAAATAAAAGAGCCAATGAGAATTGAGAACACACTTGCACATGGATCACTCCAATTTTGCATCTCAACCTCTCATTTACCCTTTTAAATCTCATCCACTCATCTTGTCCCACCCTTTGAGGACAACATTTAAATTGTCCCCTTATTTGAAACCATTTGAGAGATCAAACTCAACCAAGGGTTAACCCATGATCAATTCACTCCACCCCCTACCCTTGGGATTTTACTATAAATACAAGCCATTTTCAAGCATAAGCATATCCTAGAAAATTTGAATGCATAGGATCCTCATTATAAGCAATTTTACAGCAATTTGAGCAATAGTAAGAGAAAATTGAGAGATTTTATCATTTATCATGAGCATTTGAGTTCATCTTTGAGATCTTTTGAGAGAATTGAGAGCTAGATTAGGCATTTATCATCAATTTCTCATTTTAGAATGGTCACTAGTGGAGATTAAGGCTCAGAGCTCTACTTGCAAAGCCTAGTTAGAGAAGCATGTAATGTTATGGGCGTTAAATACAATTCTATAGATTAAATTGTTTGTTTCATTCCATAGAATTGTAGCTAATTGTCTTAATTTCATGAAGGTGTATTAACTCACACACAGTTGTGTTACATTTGTTGCTTATGTTGTGTGTTCTCTGAGTCTCCGATCATTATGTTATTTTAACCATGAAAAGGTGACGACCACTTTTGCGTTGATTCCTAATTATCTTGGTCACCATGTTTCTACTGTTAAGGTGGTTCTATATTCTGAATCCTTATCTTGTGGATTAAGTTATTTCATGCATGGAGATGAGTTCTTGTGATGTTTTGATGATCATTGATCTTGTGATGTTATACGATAATTTTTATTATTCTGTTGAGATGTCCAGTATGGGATGAACAGTTTTGATCCTTGTATAGGATGATATGTTATTTTTTATGCTCCAGCATTTTCCTTGGTGATTATCTTAATTTATGATTTATGAGAAGTCTTTATGGTTTTGGTTTTTCTTTCTTTTGGTTAGAGCATTAGGGTAGGTTACCTAGTTGTGTAGTAGGGGGCAGCTTGCAATAAGCTTTAGGTCCCGCAAGTGGCTACCAGGATCACTTATTGTAAGTTTTCTTAATCAAGTGATAACATAATACATAATTGGAGTTTTAAAATGAACTAATAAGATATGTTTCCTCACCCATACTTGAGTGCTATTATAGGATAAGACGGAGGATGAGATGATGTTTTTCACCTTGAGGGCTATGTGTTTGGCATAGTTAGTGACTTTGTCTTTTTGAGAGGTCATTGATACCATGTATGGTCACTTGAGTGCCAGGGTCCAGAGAGACTACCAAGACGAAACTTAAGGGTTAGACATATATGATGAAACCTTCCTATATGTAGCTTAGATTATCCTCCATGTGTCAGTTGCCTCTAGTATTGTGTAGGTTTCTTATTGTGTTTCAAAGATCTTCTAAGATCTTCCTATGTGTTTATTTGTGATGTCTTGTATACCTTTGATGTTACCTTCTTGTTGTATACCCATGTGAGGGGGGCTTATATTATCTCCTCAGCATGGTGGGAGTGGACCTTTGGTTCCACGAGGTCGGGTGGTAGTGATTCTTATTACCATTGAGATCTGACATTCTTCTTCATGCTTGGATGATCCTTGTTGTTGTTCTATATTCTCATTCTTCTGGAGACTTGTTCGGTTTCATGGGTTGTATATTTGTACCATATTTTTATATTGATTAAATCCTTTCAGAGGATGTATTATATTGTTATGTATTATTGCATACGCTGTGACTTGTGCAGTGGACGTTGATTCTATTGTATACCGTGGGTATCAGTTGTATATGTGGTCCTATTATATGAGATGTAAAATAGATTCTGTTGATGTATCTTTTATGTTATTTATTTATAATTGTTCGTCGTAGATTATTTTTCTTAAGTAATTCTATGTCAAGGAACCCTCGAGATTTGTAACCTTTGATGAGTTGTATTTATGTGTATGTCATTTATCTCATTGTTTTGCTTCCACGTTGTTATCATTATTGTTTGTAAACATTTAAAAAAATTTATCTTGTTAACTTAGTTGCATGTTTAGGTTAGTTCTCCCAGGTTCCCTAGCGGGGCATTACACTTGGTATCAGAGCCCATGTTGCTACACTGGGAGCTATGGAAAATTTTTATGCCCATTAGGTGGTTAGTAGTGCATGTTAGTACACATCTCCTCGTATCTTGAGACTCATTGTTCATGATCTCTTATTTGTGTATGTGGTTCTTCCCACTTTATTTGGAAGTGATGTTTAGTCTTGGTTGTTATAGGTGTATACCTACTAAGGCTCGAATTGTGCTAGGATCTGTGATTCAAACTCTAGGGTCTCTAGTCTTATCATTTCTCATGAAGTTCGTAATCATCTATAAGAGTGCTTTTGATAGTGAGAAGATGGCTTGCTTCTTTTGGCTTTGTGGGGTTTGTATGTATGAGGACTTGGTGATGGTCACTAGACTACCTCGTCTGTTATAGCATGTTAGTTGATGTATGTTGTATCTAATGTGTTGTGGTGATTGAGTTCTAGTTTGAAGAACTCCTTGTTGCGTGATTTATTTGTCTTTGAGTAACTTGTGATTTTTGTTGAGTAACCTATTTCTTAGCCCTATGAGTGTGATGTTATTGATAGTGTATGATTAGACTTGCATGTGGTATTGAATTAAATTTATTTGAGTAATATGAGCTCTATTGTGTGAGTGTTGTAATCAGCTTTGAGGGAATATGATTGATTATGAAATTGGAAAGTAATTTTTGTTTGTTGAAAATTATTGTGCATAGTTTGGAAATATATATCATTCTTTAGGAGGAGTGCATTAATAGATTTGGAATTATACCTTATTATTATAGATCAATTGGGTAAAATACCTAAGTCCCCAAGTAAATTATGCATTGCATCCATAGTGGAACCCATGCAACTTTTTAACCTATTTGTAGCATTTTTCAAAGGATTGATTAAATGTTAATGTTAGTAACAGAGTAGAATTCATAATTGCATGAAGTTGCATAAAGATGATGTTAGAAATATAATAAACTGTATTCCTTGAGTGATCAGGTGCATGCTCTAACACATCTAGAGTGAGGTACCTTGGATGTCATGAAGCGACTACTCCCTTGAGTGTGGCTACCCCTAGTCACCTTGTTATGTGAAATATTTTTAGATTGATGATTTATTTTGGTTGATTGATATCTTGTTGTGTTGTATGTGGGTTAGCATTAATTTCTTTTGAATTTTCTTATGACTGGATTAGTCAACCAAATCTCTTTTCATTCTCTAGTTTGTGGCATTAGTCACATTTCATTTATTTTTGGAATTGTACACTTTTATGATTTAATTTGACCTTTGGAAGTTCTTCCACTTGGGTTTTCCTTTAAATTTTATGGTAGCTATTCCCAGTGTTTGGTGTTGTTGACCATGTTTCGTGATAAGTATTGTATCTATCATGTTCATTGTGGACCTATGATAGTATGTATAAGGGAGGACATCACAGAGATTGTATTGTAATTGTATGTGGAATGAGATGCATTACATAATTTGTATGTCTGCATGAGTATTGCACTAAGTATGTTTGTATAAATTGTTCAAATTTCTATTCGATATAAACATGAATGTGTCTCATACAATTAAGCTTTAGTATGTATGTGTCTGATAATTTTTTTTAAATAATTGAAGATATAGAATTATTTAAGAAATATTAGATGATGAATAAATGATCAAGATGATTTTTTTATTATGCTTAAATCTGAGTTATATTAATCTTCGTGATTCGTTAAGCATATCTTACAGAAAGGATAGTTAAGTTGACTTAAATTAGTTCTTTCTTGAAGTGTAAATTGATGTAACTACAAGTCATTCTTTGTATCCTACCTTCCTCTAGGGTATCCTATTGGCCACTTCTTTGACCTATTAGTGTTATTTCCTAACCCTAATCTCCCAAGGACTCTCTACACAAGATCCTTCTCCTTTCAACTTGTAGACACCAGTCAAGAAATCAAAACATACATCACCTAGCCCATTGGGGCTCTTCTTGCACCATCTTCACTAACTGATCCAAAATGATCAAGAACACTTCCACATGGAGAGTTAGGCTTCTAAAATTTTATTTAGATCCAATCCAATGCCTACAAACACACTTTTCAATGGAACCCTAAACGAGTTCCAAGAAACATAGCAAATTCACCCAAAATAGGGCTACAAGCAATTAGGCCTAAATAGGCACTTTTTCCCAAATAACTTCAAATAATCCTTAAAAAGTTGGAAAACTGACCTTTGATCCTGACACCCTTTACAAAGACCTAAAATATTTTCTAGGTCTTGTCCTTCCAATCTATCAGTGCAGTGGCTTCCTACAAACAAGCCTAAAATCAAGGGTTTCAATACAAACAAAGCATGGATATCCAAATCTTTGTTTTTTCCATTAAGAATATTTCTCCAAAGATTCCCATTGAATTTTGGACTTCTAAACACATGTGTCTACCTCTCCACAAGCTCTAATTGAAGCAATCAATGCTTTCAATCCTTCTTAAAACCTCTACAACTCTCTGTGATCCCTAGCCATGAAACTCTGGCTTGCCTAGGGAATCACATTAAAAATAGCTCACTTTCCTTCTAGGGCCCCTCCTTCACTATAAAATATGTACAAGGATTCATCTTCCAAATTCCAAAGGCCCGTAGAGAATCCACAGTGGAAAGAGAAGTTATGACCCCATTTCAAGAAACTGTCTGGTTCAGACCAGCAGTAGTGCAAAATAGAAAAATTTTTACATAAACAAGGAAATATGAGAAAAAAAAAATCAAACCGCATAAAGAGCCAATAATTTACACTCTCTAACTCATGCACCAAAGAAAATGCAGATTTAAATCCATTAATCACTAAAATGCAAAGAAAATTCTTAACTGTAATTGGTTTCTCAGTAATACAGTCTGTACAGATAAATTGCAAACTTAACCAAACTCATAAAAAGGTAGAGGGGGGAATTATATAGTTTACCATGACCCTATCTTGACATTTTCAGATAGTTAGAAACCCAAATGCTCAAAAAAGACATGATTGCAAGAAATTTTGTCAATGTTGTCAATGACAACATTGACAACTTTTACAACTTTTGTGTTTCTTGCTTAAAACTTGGTCAATCAACTCAAGAACTTAACCAATTTCATATCTAGGCTAAGTAAACCTAAAATAGGTCTCCTACACACTTCCTTGTCCAATTTGACCCCTAAATGCATAATTTCAACTTTTTCCATCACATTGGCAACATGTAACAAATTGACAACTTTGGACATTGCTTGCAAGGAAAGTAACTAAAGACCTAATAAGACCTCCTAATCTAACTCAAGACACCCTAGGACCCATCTAGTCCCATTATTCCACTAGTGTTGTGGCTAAGACCACTACAAGCCAAAAACACATTAGAAGCCCTAGGTTGCCATCTAGCCCTACCTAGGTGGTCCTGCACCATACTCCCCCACAAAGGAAAGTCATGTCACTAGTTTGGACAAAATGTCTTTATAGATGCCCACCTTCTTGAAATTTGTAGCTGCAATCCAAGATGCCTCTGATTCATTCCTATTCTTCCACTTGATGAGGTGCTCCATGTACACCTTATGCCTTGTAGTCTTCTTAACTCTGGAATCCAAAACCTTGTCTGCTTCCAACTATGGCTTGGGAGGTAATGTAGTAGATTCAACATCACTACTAACCCCTTAATTTCTTTGACCTATCTCAGCTATTAGCCCTTTGAATTTGATCAAGTCTTGGACATTAAAAATTGGATATATGCTTACATATGAAGGTAAGTCTATTTTGTATGCATTAGCCCCATATTTGGCTATGATCTTGCAAGATCCCACCCTCTTCATCTAAAGTTTAGTAGGCATACCTTTCTGTAATTTGGATTTTTTCAAATGAACCATCACATAATCACCTACCGCAAACTGAATGTCTCTCCTCTTTTAATCCACTTTGGCCTTCAACTTTTGTGTATTGTCTTTATAACTTGTTCTTGGATCTCCTTCATGGTTTGAGTGAAGTCCTCAGCATGACCACTCTTGTACTCCATGCTTCCAAGATCCCTAATCTCGCACACATCTCTTGGGTACATCCCATCAACCACCTCAAATGGGCTTCTCCATGTTGTTTTGTTCTTTCTATCATTGTATGCATACTCTTCTTGGGGAATGACCACATCCCATGTTTATCCATACTCTTTAGTTAGGCACCTCAATAGGTTACCCAACACTCTGTTGACCACCTCAGTTTGGCCATCTTTCTAAGGATGGTAGGATGAACCAAAAGAGAGATTAGTACCCAATCTATTCCATAATGTTTTCCAGAAATGGCTCATGAATTTCACATCCCTATCTGATACATTAGTTAAGGGAAAGCCATGAATTCTCACAATCTCCTTAAAGAACAAATATGCTATATGGCTAGCATCATGAGTAGTCTTGCAGGGTATGAAATGACTCATTTTACTAAATCTATCTACCACCACATAGATGTTGTCATATCCGTGCCTTGTCTTGGGTAGACCAACTATGAATTCCATGCTCACACACTCCCATGGCCTATTTGGGACTATAAAGGTTGGTATAAACCTGCATTACTCATTCCTCCTTTGGCTTTCATGCACACTACACATTTCTCAACATATCTAGTCACATCCCTTACAATTTTGGCCAATGGTAAAACCTTTATACTAGTTCCAAGGTTTTTTTCATACCAAAATGACCACTTAAGCTTCCATTATGCTTCTCCTATATAAGGTTCTCTCTCATTGAACCCCTTGGCACACATAACTGACTACCCTTAAATAACAGTCCATTTTGCAAAGTAAAATCAGAAAACTTGCTATGGAAATGGTTCTGAAAATTAGTACACACCTTGTAGGCTTCACCAAAGTCCTCATCTTCCTTGTAGAGATCTCTGAAACTCTCTATGCCAATATTTTTCAAATGAACTTCTAAAATTATCTACAATATTTTAGGTGTCTATTACTTAGTTTCTCCTGAGTATTGATATAACTAAGGGCTTGGTTGTCAGTAAACACAACAAATTCCTTGGGTAATAGGTAATGCCTCCACTTCCTAAGGGACTAAACTAAGGCATAAAATTCCAAGTCATAAGAAGAGTATTTCTTCTTGGCTTCATTAAATTTTTCACTAAATAAGGCCACTAGCCTACCTTCTTGGCTTAACACACCCCCTACTTCTATCCCACTTGCATCAAACTCAATTTTAAACAAGTTCTCAAAACTAGGCAACTTTAGGATAGGTCGTGTGGCTACTTGTTGCTTCAAATTTTCAAAGGCTTTCTCTGCTTCTAAGGTCCACCTAAACTTGGTTTTTACCCCACCCTTGATGGTATCTAACAATGGTGCACAAATACCACTAAAATTCCTAATAAATTTCCTATAAAACTGGGCTAACCCATGGAAACTTCTTACCTCAGTTGTTGTGTTAGGTGGTGGCAAGTTTAGGATAGCTGTGACTTTGTCTTGATCCATCTTTAAGGACCCCTTGGACACTACAAAGCCCAAGTACACAATTTACTACTTTAAGAACTCACATTTCTCAAGATTGAGAGCCAGCTTCTCTTCATATAACCTCTACAATACATTTCCCCTCCAAGAAAATCCATGAGATCCTCAATCCTAGGTATGGGGAACCTCCTTAAGTCTGTGAAAAGTGTCCATTTTCCTCCCTTCTTAGATTCCAAAACAACCGGGACTGCACATGGGCTTATACTCTTCTTGATCAAGCCTTGATCCAAGAGTTCTTGCACTTGCCTTGCCACTTCCAAGTTTTGATCAGGGGTAAGCTTATAAGCTTCCTTATTAGGCAAAGATGCACCAGGGACAAAGTCTATCTGATGGCTTATCACTCTTCTAGGAGGTAAGGTTGCAGGAGTTCCATCACTCACTATATCTTTGTACTTCACAAGCAATTCGTGAATCTCTGATGGTAAGGGTTACTTGAAATGTTTCTCCTCTTCCTTTGGCTTTAGAACAATATCATATCCTTCATTATCTTCATCCTTAAGATCTCTCACAAACTCCTTTCCAATACACAACAAAATGCTTGAAGTCTTGGGCTGTGGCTTATCCTCTTCCAAAAAAGATTGAATCTTAAAAGTTCTTCCTCCTTTATTTAATGTTAAGGAATTCTCTTTCCCATCATACACTGCTCTATTTTCATATCTCCAAGGCCTTCCTACCAGAAAATGACAAGCATCCATTGGAAATATGTCACAAAGTAACTTGTCCTTATAGCTTGCTATTGAAAACTCAACCCATGTTTGTTCATTCACCAATACACTTTGGCCTTTATTTAGCCATGTTACCTGATATGGATTTACATGGGGTACTTTTGTTAGCTTGAGTTTTTCCATTGCCTATTCTGATATGATGTTATCTGTGGAACTAGAATCCACAATCACCTTACAAACTTTTCCAAGGATCTTGCATCTTATTCTAAACAAAGCCCTCCTATGTTTGGGTTCATCTTTGGTAGGTTGCCTTATCAACACCCTCCTAAACATTATATTCTCACTCATATCTGAGTATAGATAATCAATCTTAGGTGCTTTGACACTTGAAGTGTCCTCATGAGCATATGCTACTCTCTTATCATGATTTCATGTAGTAGACTTCTCAGGGCATCTATATGTTGGGTGGCCTAATTGACCACAATTGTAACACTTCATACTTGCAAAGTATGATTTACTTATACCTGACCCTCTTCCTCTACTAGGGCCTCCTTGATTACTCCTACCTCTAGTATAACCCCCTCTTAGAGTAGATTCATTTCTATGCTCTGTCAGTTTGGTTTCACCTTGGTTTCTTTGCTCACTACCTCTGCCTTGATAACCTCCTCTTTGACCCCGTTGGTCTCTTCCTCTACCTCTATTTTTGAAGTTAGAGTCACCTTTCTTTCTATTCTTTTCTTCCACCCTTAGAGCTAGTTGATGACACCTCTGAACTGTGGTTGGTGCCCATAGACTAATCTCTTCTTGGATGTTCCATTTAAATCCACCCAAGTACCTTTCTACCTTGATTGATTCTTCTTCTTGTTGCTTGGACCTAAGACACAATCTATGAAACTCCTCTGTATAAGAGACCACATCCATGCCTTTTTGTTTTAGATTTTGCCTTTTCCTATGGAGTTGAATCTCATAGTACTCTAGGCAGATAGTTTTATTTTAGCTTGGTCACCATGGCATTCCAATTTTCTATAGGCTTCTTTCCCATTCTAATCCTCTCATATTGAAGATACTTCCACCATGTTAGTGTTGACCCTCTGAGTCTTGACCTGGCTACCTTGAGCTTTTGTGCCTCAGTCACCCCTTCACATTTGAAATGGTTCTCCATTCCTTCAATCCAACCCATCACTACTTCAATGTCCATCTTCCCACTAAATAGTGGTATTCCCTTCGATGTTTTCCCTCCTAGGGCTTTTATGGCTTTTAGGAAGGGTTCTTCATTCAAGACAGGGTCTAGTTCAGGGATAATGTCTTCCTCATCAATCTTTTTACCCCTATCACTACTTTCAACTTCTTTGTTCCTAGTTGCATTAGCAACTTCTTCTAGCCTTATCTTCATTCCTTCTAAATCTTCTTCAACGAATTTGTTCTTCTCCTTTTTCTCATCCACCTCTTTATCTAGTTCTTCATTATTCACCATGCTTGACTATCCCACTTATTCACCAGTAGCTGCAGACATACATTGTTTTCCCAAGTCTTTAACTTGCTCTGATACCAATCTAATGTAACTACAAGTCTTTCTCTATACCCTACCTTCCTCAAGGATATCCTATTGGCCACTTCTTTAACCTATTAGGGTTCTTTCCTAACCCTAATCTCCCAAAGAATCTCTACACAAGATCCTTCTCCTTTCAACTTGTAGACACCAATCAAGAAATCAAAACACACATCACCTAGCCCATCCAAGCTCTTCTTGCACCATCTTCACTAATTTATCCAACATGGTCAAGAAAAATTCCACATGGAGAGCTAGGATTCTAAAATTTAAATCGGATCCAATCCAATGCCTAAAAACACACTTTTCAATAGAACCCTAAACAAGTTCCAAGAAACATAGCAAATTCACCCAAAATAGGAATACAAGCAATTAGGCCTAATTAGGCACTTTTTCCCAAATAACTTGAAATAATCCTTAACAAGTTGGAAAACTGACCTTTGATCCTGACACCCTTTACAAAGACCTAAAATATTTTATAGGTCTTGTCCTTCCAATCTGTCCGTACAGTGGCTTCCTATAAACAAGCCTAAAATTAAGGGTTTCAATACAAACAAAGCATGGCTATCCAAATATTTGTTTCTACCACTAAGAATATTTCTCCAAATCTTCCCATTTAAGTGGGGACTTCTATACACATGTGTCTACCTCTCCACAAGCTCTGATTGAAGCAATCAATGCTTTCAATCCTTCTTAACACCTCTGCAACTCTCTATGATCCCTAGCCATGCAACTCTAGCTCGCCTAGGGAATCACATTAAAAATAGCTTTCTTTCCTTCCAGGGCCCCTCCTTCACTATACAATATTTACAAGGAGTCATCTTCCTAAATCCAAAGGCCTGTAGAAAATCCACGATGGAAAGAGAAGTTATGACCCCATTTCAAGAAATTGTCTAGTTCCGACCAACTACAGTGCAAAATAGAAATTTTTTTACATAAACAAGGAAATATGAAAAAAAAAAATCCAATCACATACAGAACCAATAATTTACGCTCTCTAAATCATGCACCAAATAAAATGTAGAGTTCAATCCATTAATCACTAAAATACAAAGAAAATGCTTAACTATAACTGGTTTCTCAGTAATACAGTCCATACAAATAAATTGAAAACTTAACCAACCTCATACAAAGGTCAAGGGAGGCCTTATATATTTTACCATGACCCTATTGATGGATTTAGACAGTTAGAAACTCAAATGCTCGAAAAAGACATCATTGCAAGAAATGTTGTCAGTGTTGTCAATGACAACATTGACAACTTTTTTGTTTCTTGCTTAAAACTTGGTCAATCAACTCAAAAATTTAACAAATTGCATATCTAGGCTTAGTAAACCTCAAATAGGTCTCATACACACTTCCTTGTCCAATTTGATGCCTAAATGCATAATTTCCACTTTTGCCATCACATTGGCAACATGTAACATATTGATAACTTTGGACATTGCTTGCAAGGAAAGTAACTAAAGACCTAATAAGACCTCCTAATCTAACTCAAGACACCCTAGGACCCATCTAGTCCCATTATTCCACTAGTGGTATGGCTAAGACCACTACAAGCCAAAAACACATTAGAAGCCCTAGGTTACCATCTAGCCCTACCTAGGTGCTCCTGCACCATAAATGAGTGATTGTTGTGATCGGTATATTCTTTTAGTGATTTTGGGTTGGGTGTACCTTCTTTTTTTATCCTAACTAATAAGGGATGTAGGACTATAGTGCAAACCTTTTTCATCCTTTACTTGATTAATTATCGGCTTCTAGAAGTAAGCCTAATTTTAGGGGGAGGATGTAATACCCACCCCTTAGGTTTCTTTTCTATTTCAGTTGTCGAACTCTTTTAGACCCTTTCATGTATGCGTTGGTTATTTTAGTTGGTTTTAAGGATATTAATGTATTAATTTTAATTATGTTATTGATTCATTACTTAGTGTATTATATCTTCTATTTACATGTGATTTATGGCTATTTTAAGATGGTTATGTATATTCTATGATGTCATTTTGATTATGGTTTTCTAACAATAATGACCTTATATCTGTATGCACATGGATCATTGGTATGTTTTATATTACTGTTTGGCGTGATTGGTATGGTATGGGACAGAGTCATAGTTACTTGCTTTGGCGAGATCCACACAATAAACTAGTCTCAACCATTGTTTGTTATATTATATGTATGCATATGTTCATCTTTGTGATGATAGGGTTGTAGGTACCGGGCAACGTCTTCCCTAAATTGACAGGAGTGAGTGTGTCCTATCGCAATGTCTCAATGGTAAGAGATGGGAGATAATATACAGGCCTAAATCCCTATCCTAAACCCTTATTTTTTCCTAGAAATGGACAAGAATTTAACTGACTATACTATTTGAATCTGTCAAGTGATGTGGATTCGTGAGCATTTCTGTGTGAGCTTGCGTGTCTGTTTTAGTTGTTTTTTTCCATTTAGATTGTTTTCAGTTGATTTAATGATTCTTTTAGCTTGTTTTATTTAATGAGTAATTATGGTATATATTAATGTTAATAATTGCACCTTTGATAAGGTTAAAACATTGATATACTAAATATATGGCTTTTTAATAATTAAATATTAATTAAATTCCTATATTTAATTAATTTAATTAATAAGTCTTGATTTAAATAATTGAGATTTAATAAATATTACACCCAAATATTATAATTAAATTGTGCAAATTGAATTATTGAGTATTACTTTAAGTTGCATGATTAATTGATTTATTTTAATTGAAATATTTCCATGCATTTTCAATTATGGCTTTGTTTTATATTATAAAGTTGAGTTGTGCATTGTTTTAAGTGAAATTGAAAATAAAGCATTTCTTTTAATTTTAATTAATAATTAATATTCCATTAGGGTTTCACTTTTTGAAAACCTAATTGCCTGGTTTTCTATATCTCTGAATTGAAAGCCATTTGGAAGGTTGTTCAATCAAGGAGAAGGAGAATTCAGGTGATTGGAGATTTGTTGAAAGCTTAGGAGCATTTTGGATTTGCGAATTGCTTAGAATTTGTGAATTGCTTTGGATTAGAATTGGATCTTATCATCAGTTACTAAGGTAGGATCTTGATCTTATTAATTCTAGCTTCCAGATCCCTGTCTTCTATTCATCTGGAATGCTAGGATCTTGTGCTTGAATCTTCCTTGTTTGATATTATGTGTTTTTATTTCTTAAAATTGGAAGAATAGGTTATTGGATCAATTCTGTGGTTTTTCCTTTATGATTGCATGACAGATTTATTTTTTGGACTTAAGGGTTTCATTTTGTTGGAATAATGGAAGGGTGTGTACTGAGAGGGGAGGGGTGAATCAATACCCTTAAAACTTTTATCAATTAACCTTAGTAATCTTTTCTTGCATTACCGACCATATTTCTTTTCTACCTTATGCATGTAATATCATAACATAAATGTAACTGCATGTAAATAATCATAGAAACATTCATGAAACTTAGTTACACATGACACAAGAATTGGTAACGCAGAAAACCCTTGTTAGAATGTAAAAATTGCGGTGGAGATGAAACCCACAAAGCTTCACTATCTACATAATGGAAGGTGTCGCTTAAGGCTACAAGTTGTGATCACTTCGGATGATCTTACCCCATTAGGAGTAACATGTTAGACTTTTTAAGTCTAGTCTATTAAGAGATTTCAACAATGCAATGTATGTGTGCACTCGGTTAAGAGATTTACAATAAGACTGTTAAGTCCACCTTCTTGAAGGATTTCTTCTATTTTCTGCAATTGTTAGAGTACACAAAAATACTTATGACCTGATAACTTGCAATATTGAATTGCTGAGTATAGATCCATTAATTCCACAAAATTATGTATCACCTAATTGTGATGAATAATACCTATGTTCTTCTCAGTAGCCTTGAATCTAGTTCTTCATAACTAAATTCTTCCTTTTGTGTCCTTTTGCATGAAAATATCTGTCTGATCAATAGATCTCTTCACCAGCTACAATCATCATGTTCTTGATTGATTGTGCATCTATATATATAAAGGTTTTGACTTAATTAGGTTTCACGCTTTACAAGAAAAACTCTATGATCAAATGTTTACAACTTGACCTTGATTTCCTAGTTTGCATGAATATAATTGGTTAAACAAATTAAATCCACATACTACGGTGTTCTCGATCCAAAGAAATAGTTGTCCAACTAAGCATAAATCTATTTTAAAGACTAAAGTGATTTAGCTGACGTGTATTTTGAGATCCACTTTTCTCAGGAATAAAACTACCTCTCGGTAGACTGGTACTCATGTTACTCTATAGACTGTGCTCTTGGGTTATTGTGTGAACTGTGCTCTTGGTTTACTCTTTGAACTGTCTGTCGATGATAGTGCTATTGGTGTTCACTGATTTCAGTGATCACTGTGCTAAGAAATTTTTGGTAACCTTTGTGCTTGACTGTTTTGGTGACCTTTGCGCTTGAATGAATGTTGTCACTCGGTGATCATGTAACCGAATGTCCAAAAACTATTTCCTTATATACTAATGACAACTTATGATCCTTTAAGGATTATCAATCCCCCCCTTTGGCATTAATATCAAAAATTGATATGTGCAAACTGATATGTTCAATATATACACCAAGTGTTTACCTTGTCAATCACTCCCCTTATGTACATGCATCAGTACAGTGTACGTACATGTTTCCTCCTTTGTGAGGTATATACATTTTCTCCTTTTTTAATGTATACATATATTTTCCCCCTTTTTTGAAAATAATGACAAAGGTGTAGTACTTGCAGCTTGTCAAATATGTGGGCATGGGATTTTTGAATGTCTTCCATCTGCTTCTCCCATTTCTCCTTGAGGTGCTCGAGGGTCATGTGCTCCAAAGTGATTCTGGTGTGCATGTCAAAGATACTCTCGGTGACTGACATCTCTGGGGTGGAAATTAATTTCTTAGGTGAAGTCATGTGTTTCAATAGCAATGTGAGATTCGGTAGTAACATAGCTTGGATCTCAGTTACCTCATCTCTGATTTTGATTTTAGCCTTTTGTATCTCAAGCCTCAACCATTTTGATTCTACAATATTATCATAATGTAATTGGAATGCATTTTCCTCAGTTGTGAGACTTTGTGCACTAGCTTTAAGATCTTCATCTATTTTAGTTATCTTTTCACTATGCTCGATAGTGAAATGCTCTAGTGTGCACAACTTTTGAACTAAGTTAACTACTTATATTATTGGTTCTAATGTAGTTAGTAGCTCAGAAAGTTTTACCTTGTTTTCTGTCACTTCTTGTCTAATATTCTCTATGAGCTTGTAGTGACACTTCTCTTCTGCACGCTCCTCAATGACCTGGTCAGTTTCTACATTCTATGATGTTATGGCCTTGGTTAGAACTGCTAGTTGATCAAGGATGGGTGAATTTTGATCAATCTCTGTGTAAGGAACTATCTGCAATAGGATTTCCTTTGTAGTATCTAGGACTTGTAAATTTGTGTGCTCCTTCTTGAGCTTTTCCTGTATTTCCTTCCTTTTGCATAGTTCTCAATACTTGGTCAGTGACTCAAGATCTAGAGTTCTTGGGTCACAGTCAGGTATATCTATTATTTCATCAAGTGTGTCCAGTGCTTTACTCTTCTTCTTCTTCTTCTTCAGAATGGTATTGGAAGAAAAATAATTAATTACAATAGAAAGTTCCTTTTCTTTCTCTGTTGTTCTCAGTGATTGCTTGGGAGGTGTTGTGCCTTTAGTATGTTTCTTGGTGTGAACTTGTTGTTTGGTTGTAGATGTCTCTACTTGAAATCTTTTCTATTCTACATCCTTTTCTGCCTCTTTAGTTTCCTTGGCAGGTGCATCACTTTGTTTGTCCTCTCTACTTGTATCTTTCTTCTCCTCATTTTTATCTTTTTGCGTCTCCTCATGTTCATCACCTTTGTCCTCTGGTATGTCTTCATTAGGCTCTAGTGGTGTCTATTATGATTCAGTCATCACATTGATTGCTTCAGTCAAGTAGGACAATTTACCTGATATATTTTCCTCTGCAAAATTAGTTGTGTCCTGTTCATTTGTAGGCTTGGTGGTGATAGTGATATCTTCATTTGTCTTTACTTCATTAGCAGGATCACCTTCAGTGACATCTTATATTTTTATGTCAGCTGTTTCCCCTAATGATTGTAATATTTCCAGAATATCATCCATGGCCTTACTTGTCTCTATGGTGAAGTCAATTGGTTCAACATCCTCAGTGTCATTGATCAGTATGTGCTCGGGGCTCGTTGTGGCCTCCTTCTCCTCGGGGTGAGCAGTTTTGGCTATATCTTGTTCTTGCTTGGGTGGGTTGAATATTTTATTCCAGATCTTATTGATTTCTATGCCAATGTCTTCTAATCTTCCCTGTAGTACTTTGTATGATCTCATTTTTGCAAAAAATTTCTTTGCATGATCCTTCATTGTTGAATCAATTTCTTCAATTATGGACTTGGGCATGAAAGTAACTAGGGATCTTTCCCTCATTTATTTCTCTGTGTGCAAGGCATATGTCCATCTTGCTGATATTTTTTCATTGAGCTCTTGTGGAATATTCTTGTTGAATTGTATAGGTACATACTTGTATGCAACCATTGCCTTTATTATGGCCTCTTCTATCTTATTCTTATTCTTGAGAGACAAGGTTAGCCATTGCCTAATCTTGTGATGTGATAAGTTTCCTGTGTTGATGATTGACTCTGCAACTTCATCAATTATTTTAGGTATTTTGGCCTTTTTCTTCTAGGAGTCTTTGTTCTCTTTCATCCTTTTTTGTATCATCATTGTGGTGCAGGGAAGCTCCCTATTTCATGTGTTGGTGTTGTTTAAGGTTTTTTTAGGTGTTTATGTGTGTGTTAGAATAATACCCAAGGGGTTGGATACAATGATAGTTTAACTTCATGTTTGTAAGGGCCTTTCATTAGGAATTTTTGGTCATTTTGGCTTCAAATTGTGAAAAGTTGTCATTTTAGTGCAATATGGGTTAGATTTATGTTTTAGGACCCTGCATATCCTATTTAGGGTCTTAGAAGTCAACATCAATCATTGAGTCGACAAACAAGGTCAAAATACTCAAAATACAAAATGTTGCTAGCAACTTTGAAAAGTTGCTCGAGCAACTTTTGCAAGAATTGGCAAAATGTAGTTAGAACTGATGTAACTACCCCATGCTTGATATATGAGCATGGATTCGATGCTTTGAAGAGGTTAATGAGATTTTTGTTTGAAACACTTAATTCTGACACCTCTGTACGGATGACTGTATCTACATTTGTGTAATCCGCACTATATCCTTGCTACTGTACGACTGTGTATGGATTGGCATAGGTGATCAGGTTACATGAAAGTGTAGTATTTTCTTTCAGCTTCCTTATGAAATTGATAGTTTGTTTTGAAGTTCAGTTGGTGTTAAGTTACAAGTTTTTGAAGGTCACTGGTCTGATAGAGACAATACAGTGCTACCTAGCTAGAAATGGCTCTAACCTTAAATCCCTCTGGTGGAATTGAATGAAACCATGGGGGGAGTAGGGTTAGGGTCTGTAAATAGGGTTTTGGTTTTATTTTTGGTTGTTTCAATGGATTTCATAGGCCAAAAGTGAAGCCCTATGGCTGACTGGTGAAACTAGGTGAGCCAGGACAGGGAGAAGAAAGAATTTGATGTTAGAATGAATTTAGAATAACTAAGAAGGGTGGCTAAATCAGTTATCCATAGGTATAGATGTGCCCATTAAAATTTTATACCAAATTAAACAACTCAGATCTACTCGAAAGTGATAGCATAAGTCAACAATATAAGTATGCAGTTTACTGTTCAAATAAAATAAGCTTGCAAAAACTTAACAGTAAAACACAATATAAACATTCACACAAGTTGAAACCAATATTTAACGTGGAAACCTAATTTGGGAAAAACCACCAATAACATTCTATCAAGTTTTCACTCTTCTGAAGTGATGTCCTGTTAAGAGCCAACCCTGTTAAAGGTTACAAAACACATTGCTAAATGTGACCTTGCTAAAGGATTTAATAACCCTTTCAGGAGTGGCCTTTTTACAGGACTTAGAAAATTCCAATTTGAATGTCACCTTGTGCAAAGGATTTATACAATGACTGTTAGGTCAACCTGGTTAAAGGATTTCAACTGATACAATGGTTAGAAAGTAATCAGCAGGTTTGATATGATTCATACAACTTACTTTGCAATCCAGATCCAATTCAACTCTAATGTTAATTCACTGAGTGGCCTCCATTCTCATCTTAAACTCCAGATCTGTTTGGGAATTTTTCAAGCAATCTCTCTCTTCTTCTCTACTCAGTCTTCTTTGCTTAGATCTTGCCAATCAGTCAATTAACCATGCAATCCTCTTACATACTCTACATACATAGCTATGTTCGCTACTTCCATGAATAAACCCTTGAGGTTATCATATACCTCTTCATCTAGGTCAGATACATCTTTTTTTGCTTAATCAAGATCATAGATCTTAGGTTAGGTCAGATCCAACGGATATTTTCATCATTACATTTAATTTATTTCTCCAATACAATCACCAATTAAATCTTTGATCCATGCATTAATTACGGTTACCCGTGCATTTACATAGTGTAGATCAAATGTGCTTATCCTTAATTAACTTTACATAACCCAATAAAATCAACTATGTCGGCCAGAGATATTAAATCTCATCAATGATCAAAATACTGTTGCTCGGCCAACACAAAAATTACTCAGAAATTTACTAACGCTCGACACACACTGGTGCTCAGCCAACACAAAACTTGCTCGGCATAAATTATTCTCAGTAAATTGACAGCAAAAGATAAACAAAATATCACTTTGCTAGTGTGCCAACTGATAAAGTACCCTTTGTAATTCCTCATAACTCAACCATTCTTCTTGGTCTTCTTGTGAAATCTCCTCCATCAATCAATAGATATGGTACTCAAACAAATAGCAATAGTCTCACCAGTTAAGGTTTGACATCAATGACAAAACAATAATTATTTTCATTGTAGCTTTACAAACAATATTTTCAACAATCTCCCTCTTTGGCATTGATGGCAACACAAACAATAAAACAATAATATTACAAACATAGTTACCATACAATCCAAAAAGTCTGCCTGTGTTCCTTGGTATGAACAAATTTTCATTAATGTCTTTAGCTTCATTCAGATTCTCATCTATAAAACATTACTCCCTCTGCCTCTGCAATCACACTGATACCTTTCTGTTTCTGTTCAACAATCTCTCTATCTCTAAGTAGTAAACTATCCCTGTATCTTTCTCAGTGTAATTCTCCCTCTTTCAGTTAAACTTCTCCCTCTTTGACAACAATGCCAAGGACATTGACATCTTCATAATGCAAATTCTTCTATTCTAAACTCTGTATCATGCTATCCCTGTCATCTTGCTTATGACTCATCCACTTTTCTGTCTTAGTTTGTATTTCACAACTTTAGGGAGCATCCTAAAGTGTAACTATCTATGCATCAATGTGAAAAATATGCTAAATTATAATATTTGATGCAACAATACCATTCTGAACTAATTAGCTTCAGTTAGGGGAATTACCCCCAATTTACCTCGCAGATACTCATGAGCATCCTTGGGTAGTGCCTTTGTAAATATGTCTGCTAACTGTTCCTTAGTGTTCACATATTCCAGTCTCACTTCCTTCTTTTGAACTAGGTCCCTCAAGTAATGATACTTGATAGCTATATGCTTTGTCTTAGAGTGCATTACAGGGTTCTTTGAAATATTTATGGCACTCGTGTTATCACAATATATGACAACTGGTTCTGTGATCTCTTCTTTCATACCTTTTAGTAGTATCTTCAACCATAGAATATTAGAGAAATTAACTGTTGCTGCCACATACTTGGCTTCAGCTGTAGATTGTGAGGTGAAGTTCTATTTCTTGCTTGTCCATGAAAATAATCTTTTTCCCAAAATAAATGCTCCTCCTATGGTGCTTTTTTTGTCATCTACATTTCCAGCCCAATCAAAATCAGTATAAAATCTAAGTTCAAATTTATCATTCCTTTTATAATATAGACCATATTCATCTGTTCCTTTCAAGTATCTCATAATCCTTTTTACTGCCATCAGATGAGTTTCCTTGGGATTAGCAGGAAATCTAGCAACAATACCAACATCTAATGCAATAGCAGGTCTACTATGTACAACATATTGCAGCTTTCCAATCATTGATCTGTACAGTGTTTGATTTACTTCTTTTGTCTCATCATTATTTGTTAATTTATGTCCAGTGGCCATGGGTGTACTCACTGGTTTTGAATCTTCCATTCCAAAAAAATTTAGTATCTCTTTGACATATTTTGATTGCGTAATATAGATACCATTCTTCATCTGATATATTTTTAAACCAACAAAAAAATTTATCTCACCAAACATAGACATCTCAAATTCAGTTTGCATCTCCTTTGCAAATGCTTGGCATAACATATCTTGTCCACAAAAGATAATGTCATCAACAAAAACTTTAACTAATAAAGTACATTTACTTTTCTCTATCTTCAAATACAGATTGATGTTGTCATTTGTTCTTGCAAATCCAATCTTCATCAGATAGTTGTGCAATCTTTCATACCATGCTCTGGGTGCTTTCTTTAGTCCATATAGTGCTTTGTGTAGCTTGCAAACCATATTCATTTTTCTTGGGTCTACAAATCCATCAGCTTGTTCAATGTATACTTCTTCTTCTAATATTCCATTCAAAAATGCTGACTTCACATCAATTTAATAGACTTTAAATCCTTTTTAGGTTGAATATGCAAGTAAGGTTCTGACACCTTCCAATCTTGCAATTGGAGCGTGTTGGTGCCCAAAAACAAAGGATCAGATTTGGCCAATTGACAGGTACACACTAGTACCTTTGCAATTTTGGCTTTGTTAGGCCAAGGCTGGTAGGCCTGATTCCACTTCAATCTAAATAATCTTCTATGATGCTTAACTACATACACAGACAATCAAATCTCCTCCCAAGGTGGTGAACCATCCTTGGAGGCAACAATACAATTTAATGATGCTATTCAATATGAAAAATTGACACTAAATTGCATCATCCCTAAAAAACCCTAATTTAATAAATGCTCTGAAAACTGATTAAATTATTAACAAAACTACAAAATATGAATCAAAAGATAATGTTCAGATAACAAGATCAGTGCCTACTAAAATATGGGTTATAGAGTCAAGAAAATCCAGTCCTACGTACAATCAAAGACGGTTTTAAAAACTTGCTTTTAGTAAAACAAGATCACCACCTCACAGGCTTCCACTTGAATTACAATTCAATTTAATAAAACATGATTAATCTTATCAAATTTAACTCGAATTAGGAGATCGACAAGAACAACAGAAGACACACAGATCTAAATATTAATATTCAAAATGTATATACTAAAATTGAATTATATAATCAGGGAATATAACACAGTGAGACACTCTAATACACAGAGTTTCTGAGAGTCTAACTGAAAATCAACAACAATATAATAGTAGAAAGTAGAATAATACTTATCTAATTAGACATCTGAAAATTTGTACATAATGACTCACAGTTGCAGTAATATCTGTTCCTTTCTGGAATTATATCTCCAAAAACATATCATTGTAATCTTTTAAGTTTATTTTGACTCAATATAATACATTATTCAAAGGTTTCTCATGAAAAGACATACCCTTTCATAAAAACCTAATCCCGACAACTAACCCTAAAAATTTACAAACTTAACCATATAAATGGTTTTAGGAAAACATTTCCCGAATAACAAACATAATTTGTTATATCTTCAGGTGTTGTGCATAATGATCCACATGTTTCAATTCCTGCACAAAACACCCGACATTAGATAATCTTTTAATAAATTTAGGGCTCATTATATTTAATAATATTTTTTCAAATTTCCAAAATGATCCCTATATCAAAATTTATTTGTTTTAATTTTAATAATTAATAATGTATCAAAATGAATAATCAATAAAACCATGATATAGGAACATTCTTTACATGCATATAAATGTATTTGATAATATAAAGTAAATGCCAATAAAGTTTAAACAATTTAATCATAGGCACCTACTTTTAATTATCAAAATATAAAAATCCTATTAGTAAGGTAAAACCTAAAATCCATTAATAGAAATATAATTTTACGTTTTGATTTAGATTTTACTTTCAAATTCAAAACATAATATATCTCCTTTTCAAAATACCCTTTCACAAACATAAGAAAATATAAATTACATATAGAAATATTTCTAAAACATTAGGGTACAAAAGATTTATAACTCACCCTAAAAAAAAGGAATACTTACCTTAACATCACAATATTAAAAATAATTTACATTGGGCAAGTGTATTGATTTTTAGAAAATAACAACCCTAATATTAGAGAAATATTTCAAATGTAAAAACAAAACAAAATCTCATAGTCTTTTCATAAAATGCATTTAGGTCTTTGAAACAAAATGATTTCACTTTTTTAAACAAAAAACCTTAAATATGCATACATTTAGGAGATGAAAATGAAAATGCACTCAAATGACTTAATTAGTAATTGCAAAAGTGAAAATACAAATCTAATAGGGTAAAATAAGATATTACATTTAGGTATTTTGAAAACTAAAATTTATGCCAAGAAATAATTTCAAAACCCATAAACATAGTAACCTTTTCAAAAATAATTTACCTTATTTCAACCTTTCTCTTTTAGTGTTTTTTAGGGTAAATTAAAATGAAACATAAAAAGGATCACATTAGTAAAAATTCTAAATCTCGTACAATATAAAATCCTTTTTAAAACACAATATACAAGAGAAATCCAAATACATTTTTAACCTAATAATTTATCCCTAAATTACTAAAGGGAATAAAATAATCATTAATCTATCCCTTTATTTCTACACATATTCTCAAGGAATACAATAGGTCAATTAGTTAGGGTAGGTCGGGTAGTTAGGATAGGAAAAGGGTTGGCTTGAGAGGTCGAGTGTTCAACTCCCGATCGCCGCCGTTTTACCCTATGCACTCATTTATCCCTTCTCTTTTATTTATATTTCAAAAATAGTTATTGCATTAATTTCATTGAAATATAATATTAAAACCTTGCTAATAAATATGAAATTAGGACAATGACAATTATTTAGAGTGATATTAATTATTTAATTAAATTTCAAAATAGGGAAATAATTATGAAAATGCAAATAAACTTTGTATTTCCCTGATATTTCGCATATTGAGGGCCCGAATTTTCAAGTGCCAATAGAGCGAATGTCTCTCCATAATCAATTCCTTCCTCTTGTGCATAACCCTTGCATACCAGTCTAGCATTTATTTCTTGTTACCTGTCCATGTTCATTTAGCTTGTTTCTGAATACCCACTTAGTACCAATTACATTTTTATCAATCGGCCTAGGTACAAGTGTCCAAGTATTGTTCTTTTCAATCTGTTCAATTTCTTCGTTCATGGCTTGAATCCAATATTCATTGTCTAAAGCATCTTTTACTATTTTAGGCTCAAAATCACATAAAAAGCAAGTGTCTCCTCTCAATTTGCCTCTTGTCATGATTGCAGAATCTTTTTCTCCTATGATTTGATCAGGTTTATGGTGCCTTCTAGCATACTTTGCCAAAGTAGGTTCTTTCTTTGTTTTAGATTGATCATTTATGTTCAATCCAGGTTGAAATTGTGACTCGGCATCTCCATCAGATAGCTCGGAAGCCACCTCCTATTGCCTGACAATTTTGTTCTATGACTCGGCAGGTGCAGACTATTGCTCGGCAACTTCAGTTTCAATTTCAGGTAATTCGTTAGAATCTACCTCATCAGAATAGGTAAATGATTTGTAACTCTTAGGCTCAGTCATGCTTTCTACTTTATTTCTTTTTGCATATTCATCAATTCTAGCATTTGCACTTTCCATAATTGTGTTAGTGTTAGAATTCACAAAATTATATGCCTTACTCTTAGTTGAATATCCAAGAAATATGCCTTCGTCACCTTTAGCATCAATTTTTTCATTTCTGTTATCCTTCAGTTTAAAACATCTACTTCCAAAAATTTTAAAGTAGCTTACACTAGGTGCATATCCATACCATAGCTCATAAGGTGTAGTATTTGTATCTTTCTTGACTTGTACTCTGTTCAGGGTATAAGCTATTGTACTTACAACTTCTCTCCAATATTTCTGTGTAACATTTTTCTCCATCATTAGTGTTCTGGCACAATCCATGATAGATCTGTTTCTTCTTTCAGCTATACCATTCTTTGGTGGAGTCCTAGGTGTGGACATCTATCTTTTTATCCCTCTGTCATTGCAAAACTTGTTAAACTTATTAGAAATAAACTCACCTCCTCTGTCAGATCTTAGACATTTCAGACTCTTACCTGTCTCCTTTTCAACTTTTACCAAGTACCACTTAAACAACTGGAATGCATCATATTTTCTTTAAGAAACATAACAGTCATCATTCTAGAGTAATCATCAACAAATAAGATAAAATATTTGTCTCCACAATAACTTTTCTCACCAATAGGTCCAAAAAGGTCAGTATGAACCAATTCTAAAATATTCTTAGAAGTATGAGTTTTTCTTTTGGAACTAGATTTAGTCATCTTGCCTAATTGACATTGCTTACACATTGCATTTTCAGGTTTCTTTAGCTTAGGCAGCCCTCTAACCTTTTTCAATTTGATTATGCTCACAAAGTTATCAAAGTTTACATGACACAACCTTTTATGCCATAACCAAACATCATTATATTGTGCAAACAAGCATGTCTCATCAGCTATGTCTAAATAGAATAAGTTACCTTTTGTCTCCTCACCACCTCCAACTAATTCTCCATTGGCATCATAGATCTTTGCTTTCCTGTTATGGAATTCAACTCTGTAAATAGAAGTGTTCAACTGTGAAACACTCAATAGGTTATACTTAAGATTATCAACCCAATATACATCGTCACATCTAATTTTGTCAGTCAATTGAATTGATCCTTTCCCTTTAACACAACACGATGTATCATTTCCAAATTTAACATAACCACCTTTACACTGATCTAAGGTCTCAAATTTGTCTTTATCACCGGTCATGTGACGTGAACAACCACTGTCAATAATCCAACAATCACCTTTACTCTTATAAGAAATTAGTGCAGTTTTCTCATCATCATCATCAGAGTCATCTTTCATTGCAACATACGCAACTTCTATATCATTTTCATCAGATTTGTTAGAATCATTGTCAGAAGCTTCTTCAGCTATATAGCAGGAATTCTTACCTTTGTCTTTGTAATCCTTGTACTTCCTGAAGTCTCAGTCATCCTTTCTTTCTTTATACTTGTTGTCTCTTCTCTCGTCTTTGTCATTCTTATCAGGACATCTTGCATCAATATGACCAACTTTGTTACATGAAAAACAAATAATAGGAAGTTTACCTTTGAATTTTCCTTTTCCTCTTGATAGTCTTCCTGCCATAAGTGCCTCAATTTCTTCTAGATCATCATTAGAAGTGTTGCTGTCACTATCCACACATTTCTTTCCTTTGTTTGATTTGTTGAGGACCATCTAGGACTTGAATGCAGATTCAATGGCTTGTGGAGTATAGTTATCAAAATTTGACATCTCAAATGCAGTAAGTCTGCCTACCAAACTTTCCAAAGTCAAATTGTTGTTAGGAGTACATCTAAATTCTTTAATTGCAGATACTCTAATAGCATAAATAGGAATAAGTGTTTTCAGTACCTTGCTCATGATAGTGTTATCATCAATGGTTCGTTTAGCTCCTCTAATAGCATTTAGAACTTTCTTTATCCTACCATAATATGAAACTATATTTTCTCCTTCTTGCATTTTCATTTCATCAAACTTACCTCTCAAGCTTTCAGATTTAGCTCTTAGCACATTTGTGTCACCTCCATAGATGGTTTCAAGGGTATCCCACATTTTATTTGCACTTGTACAGTCCTTTATGTCTTTGAACTCATGATAGTTCAGGGATGATGCAATCTCCAACATTGCTTGATTATGTTCTTTCTTTTCTCTTAACTATGCAGCATTGAGATCTCCTGTAGGGGCTACATATTCTTTATCAACATGACGTTTAGCCGAATCATCAACACCAACCAGATGAAATTTTATCAAACTTTTCCATGCTAGAAAGTTGTCCTTGTTCAACTTTGGTACATCCCTTTTATACATCTTGATCTTTAGCTCCAAGTACCTTCAAACTTTTCAAGAGACCAAAGCTCTGATACCAATTGTTAGAATGAATTTAGAATAACTAAGAGGGGAGGGTGAATCAATTATCCATAGTTCTAGATGTGCCCATTAAAATTTTATACCAAATTAAACAACTCAGATCTGCTCGGCAGTGATAGCATAAGTCAACAATATAAGTATGCAATTTACTATTCAAATGAAATAAGCTTGCAAAAACTTATTAGTAAAACACAATATAAACATTCACACAAGTTGACACCAGTATTTAATGTGGAAACCTAGTTTGGGGAAAACAACCAATAACATGCTATCAATTTTTCCCTCTTTTGAAGTGATGCCCTATTAAGAGCCAACCCTGTTAAAGGTTACAAAACACATTGCTAAATGTGACCTGGTTAAAGGATTTAATCACCCTGTCAGGAGTGGCCTTGTTACAGGACTTAGAACATTCCAATCTGAATGTCACCTTGCTCAAAGGATTTATACAATGACTATTAGGTCAACCTGGTTAAAGGATTTCAACTGATATAATGGTTAGAAAGTAATCAGCAGGTTTGATCTGATTCATACAACTTACTTTGCAATCTAGATCCAATTCATCTCTAATGCTAATTCACTGAGTGGCCTCCATTATCATATTAAACTCCAGATCTGCTTGGGAATTCGTCAAGCAATCTCTCTGCTTCTTTGCTCAGCCTTCTTTGCTCAGATCTTGTCAATCAGTCAATTAACCATGCAATCCTCTTGCATACTCTACATACATAGCTATGTTCGCTACTTCCATGAATAACCCCTTAAGGTTATCATGTACCTCTCCATCTAGGTCAGATACATCTTTTCCCTCTTAATCAAGATCGTAGATCTTAGGTTAGGTCAGATCCAACAGATCTTTCCATCATTACATTTAATTTATTTCTCCAATACAATCACTAATTAAATATTTGATACATGCATTAATTACGGTTACCCGTGCATTTACATAGTGTAGATCAAACATGCTTATCCTTAATTAACTTTACATATCCCAATAAAATCAACTATGTCAGTCAAAGATCTTAAATCTCATCAATCATCAAAATACTGCTGCTCAGCCAACACAAAAATTTCTCGGCAATTTACTGACACTTGACACATACAAGAAAATATGCTTAGCACACACTGGTGCTCGGCCAACACAAAACTTGCTTGGCATAAACTGTTCTCAGTAAACTGTCAGTGAAATATAAATAACATATCACTTTGCCAGTGTGCCAACTGATTAAGTACCCTTTGTGATTCCTCATAACTCAACCATTCTTCTTGGTCTTCTTGTTAAATCTCCTCCATCAATAAATAGATATGGTACTCAAAATAGATAGAAATAGTCTCACCAGTTAAGGTTTGACATCAATGACAAAATAGTAATCATTTCCATTGTAGCTTTCCAAACAATATTTCCAACATTTGATTAGGCACCCATGACCTTTTGGGAAGGACTTAGTGGAATTTTTAGATGCACTAGATAGTCTCCTAAAAGGATTGGAAGGTAGAAGGAAGGGAATCAAAGGTTGCAGACAAGTTTAACAGTTTTTCATGCTGGCTGGTCCAAAGGCCTAATTAATAGGCTATAATCTAGGGCTTGCAAGAAATTTGGGTTTTGGATGCTTTCAGAGGTTAGGGTTTTGGATGCTTTCAGAGGTCAGGGTTTTGGATTCTGACAGTGTTGGGTTATGTATTGAATATTTTCAAGTTTTTTTGTAGAGTCATTTAGAGATTTTGGAAGCATTTGGCCAAAATTGGTGAAAATAGACCTACTAGGAGTTGAGAAATTAGAACTCCTAGAAAAATATTGACCAATTGGATTGGTAAAGAGTCTTGGAGTATTGGAATGGATGCAGAATGACCAAGAATGGGTCTAGAAGTTTTAAGAGTCTTGGTGAGTGTGTGAGAAGATCCTAGGCAGAGGATTGGCAATCTAGGTGGAGTTTTAGTGGAGGAAACTAGGCTTTTGGTTAACTAGTTGGACTAGTTGAGCTTAGAAATCTGTGAGTCTTCTAGAAACTAGCTATACCTTGGAGGATAAGTTGGTAGAGAGGGTCTTGTAGATCCTAATAGGAGGAAGATCCAACAAATAACAACCATTGGATGGTTGGATTTGTCAAACAAACACCTTGGAGTGAGGAAAAGCTTTAGATTGTCGAACCCTCTGCATCACATTGTCTTCTTTTCCTCTTAAATATTTCCTTCTTTATTTTGGTTCTAATTTCCTGATAGATGATGTATTCTTCCTTTTGTGATATTTTTCTCACCGTTTCTTTCTTCAAGGGTGGTGAGTCTACCTCTTTTGTAGTCTTACTCTTGGTTCTTGATGCAGCCGTCACTTCAGTAGTTCTTGTTTTCTTGGCTGGTGGTGCATCTGATTCAGTAGACTCAGAGTCACTTAACTCTTTACCTTCACCAACGGGTGACTATCGCTTAGTGACATCTTGTTCCAACTCTTCATCATTTACCGAAAGTTTATTTTGAAGCGTATTTATTAATTTTGTCTTCTTTCGGTCTATCTTCTTCACTACTAAGCCAGTCTTGATTCTAGACTTGGCTTCCTCATATGTGCCAAATCTGCTCAATGATTTGTCCACTGGTTCATTTAGTAAGGTTTTAATAGCCTTTTTAGCCTGATCAATGTTGATCTCATAGTCTAATGGTGGTAACCATGTTTTTCTCTGTACAGTTGGTTTGATAAGTGTTGTATCGGTTTCCACTATGAAACATATGTCATCTTTGTATTGTTCAACTAGTTATGTAAGGATTCTCATTCTCTTCTACATTCTATCCTTGAAGGTGGTGAAGTATGCATCCATTATAGATGTGAATTTATCCCCTAGCGACTTAATGAATTTACTAATTTGTGTAGTTATTGGTCTAGTTTTGTCCCAAGTGACATTACCGACAGAAGGGAAGAAATTCTGAAAATAGAAGAATATGCACATAAGAAGGGAACTGAACTTACATGTATTAGATCTAGCTGATCTAATTGTCCTCATGTTTTCTTCCAAATGCTTCAGTAGCAGCTCAGATAAGTACAGTTGAAGTCCCTTCTTCACAATCTTATAAGCAATGTCAATTCCTCCACATGCTATGTTGTTCATTCTGCTAGCTTGGAATATCTTGTACCCAATCACACATGCACCAAACTTTATTTAAGGGTCTATGATTGTATTAACTTTCAATGCTCTTCCATCCCATTCTTTCTTTGTTTTTTTTTATCTTAGTGCGTGGAGGGTGTTTTAGGGCATTTTCCTTTTCAGTTATTGAATAACTTGTTACAACGTGAATCACATCCTTTGTGATCAATTTTGGTTCATCCAACCACATTTTTCTATCATGTACTTGGCTAAGTACAATTCATATTCATTTGGTCTTTAACTCTCTCTGGAACAGTAGGGCATTGGTTAACCCTTTCACCTCAATGTGCTTGTGTTCATCTTTCAGGTTTCTATCCTTGCATAGCTTCTGGTAAGCTTCTTCAATATCAAGATCTCTGATCTCTGCAACCTTACAGTGGATGTATGCATGGATATCTTCAACCATAAAAAACCTAAGAGGGATACTTGAAAATGCTCCCTTGTCATCGGGTGGAGCAGCAACCTCAGGGAAAACTTGTAGTTAGGCTCCTCACAGGCTATGTTCTTAATCAGGTTCATCTTCTTGTCCTGTGTGTTCTTGATCTATGAGACTCTTAAGGTAGTTTCCATTGTTCATGAAATATTACTGACTCTCCTTTGTTTATATGCATTTTCTTGTTCTTTTGGTTTCCATACTTGATTTTTCTTTTACCTGCATTCATGAGATGTGTGGCCATGCATTTTGCAAGTAGGACAGTATTTTTCCATGTAGGATTCCTTCTTTGGTTGGTTCACCTTAGATCTACATTCACATGCTTTGTGTCCATGCTTGTTACAGTTATAACAATTACCTATGAATGTAGAAGTAGATTTAGGAATACCTTTAGCTTTTCTCTTGCAAACATTTGATGTGTGGCCTGGTTTTCCACAGTGATTGCATGATAGCTTCTTTGCTCTTAGATTTGTGCAGATATTCCTTTGATTATATTGGTTTGATGATTCTCCATGCTCTGTATACCCTAAACTAGTATTTTTGTTGAGTCTTCTTTGTCCATTCAAAAATTCATCTATTCTTTTTGTACTTTCTTTAGCTTTCTTGATCATATCAATATGTTGTTGAATCCTCACTTTATGCTTTAGTTTCTAACTTTCTTCTCTTAGTTCACCAATAGCTTCCAATTTCCCATTAAGTTCCATGTTCACTCAGCTAGCCTCATGACTCATAAGAACTATTTGATTGGTGATCTCATGGTGATGTTCAGTTAGTCTCTGTATTTCAGTTTCTTTCTCTTGCATCTTTTTAGTGATCTTTCTTTTTTCATCAAAAACTGAAGCTCTTTATTTTTCATCTTGTTTTGCATTATTCATAACATCAATCATTCTTACCATTTGTGTCTCTTGACTGATCTACAGTATCTTCACTTGTTCAGTCAGATGTTGATTGATTTCATTTAGATTTGTAATTCTTCCTTCAGATGTGTCAGATGTACTATAAGATCCAGATCCTAAGGAATCAAATAAATCAGGTATCTCTTCTTCATGATAGTCAGTTTCATTGTAGAGAGATGCCATAACTTTTCTTTCATCCAATACCTCTTTCATCTTGATTCTTCCTTCTTTTTATTGCTCAAAGAAAATCTGTATTTACAAATTCTAATTCTCAATATTCTCATAAATCTTATACCTTTCCATTGTATGATCTTTTCTCTCAAGTGATTTAAATTTTCCAAATAACAGATCTCTCTCTGATACCAATTGTTGTAATAATAGAAGGGTGTGTACTGAGAGGGGAGGGGTGAATCAGTACCCTTAAAACTTTTATCAATTAACCTTAGTAATCTTTTCTTGCATTACCGACCATAATGCTTTTCTACCTATGCATGTAATATCATAACATAAATGTATGTGCATGTAAAAAATCATAGAAACATTCATGAAACTTAGTTACACATGAAAAAACAATTGGTAATGCAGAAAACCCCTGTTAGAAGGTAAAAAACATGGTGGGGATGAAACCCACAAAGCTTCACTATCTGCAGAATGGAAGATGTCGGTTAAGGCTACAAGTTGTGATCACTTCTGATTATCTTGCCATGTTAGGAGTAACATGTTAGACTTGTTAAGTCTACTTTGTTAAGAGATTTAAATAACACAATGTATGTGTGCACTCGGTTAAGAGATTTACAATAAGACTGTTAAGTCCACCTTCTTGAAGGATTTCTTCTATTTGCTACAATTGTTAGAGAGTAGACAAAAATACTTACGACCTGATAACTTGCAATCTTGAATTACTGAGTACAGATCCTTTAAGTTCACAAAATTATGTATCACCTAATTGTGATGAATAAAACCTCTATTCTGCTTGGTAGCCTTGAATCTAGTTCTTCATAACTGAATTCTTCCTTTGTGTCCTTATGCATGAAACTCTCTATCTGATCAATAGATGTCTTCTCCGGCTACAATCATCATGTTCTTGATTGATTATACATCTATATATACAAAGGTATTGACCTAATTAGGTTTCATGCTTTACAAGAAAAACTCTATGATCAAAAGTTTACAACTTGACCTTGATCTCCTAGTTTGCATGAATATAATTAGTTAAACTAATTAAATCCACATATTATGGTGTTCTTGATCCACAAAAATATTAGTAATAATTGAGAGGGGGGGGGGTGAATCAGTGGCCTCAAAAATTTATCTAATTTAAACTTTAATCCACCAATCAATACTTCTCAAATAACTATCTATCGGTTTACCTTGTCTGTCTTGTTTCTCCTTGATAACTGATAAGCAGTAAATTGTATTTATCGATACTCAATAAATATGTAGAGTATACCAGTCAATCCATAAATGCATATGTAGAATGTAAAACACTAAAGTAATTAACCATACACACATAACACAAGGATTTTAACATGGAAACCCTATTAAGGGAAAAACCACTGGGACCGGTACCCCAAATTTTCACTCTTCTAAAGTGAGCCCTATTAGGAGTCAACCCTGTTAAAGGTTACAAACACACTGCTAAGTGCGACCTTGTTAGAGAATTTTCAATACATAGGTTGTCACTAAGTATCTGGCATCTACGCTACCATCCTTGAATCAGTCTCATGACCATCAATAGGCTTTATGCAAAATCTTATTACCATCCTTGAATCAGCCTCCTTCTTATACTGTCAATAGGCTTTAAGTAAGACCGGTGCTACTATCATGAGTCAACCTTCTAGTAATCTGTTAGGATATACCTCAATTACAAAAGACTGTTAAGTCCTGCTCTGTTAAGAGACTTTAATGCTTCAATGGTTAAACTGAAACAAAATGACCTATTTCTAATGCAACTGAATTGCAGATTTTCAGATCTATTTACTTACAATATCTTTATGATCAATGTATCAATTCAATTCCTTTTTACTTAACTTTTTCTTCTCTGTGATGTTGTGATTCACTGTCCGTCAGTGTCTGCAGAATTCTTTATCTCTCCCTCAGCTTGATTGATCAGGACTGCATGAAGTTAATCCTTCATCAATTTTTCTTCAGCATCTTCTATCATTTCACTCCCCCATGTATCTGATTGCGTATTGACCACTATGAGAATGAATTATGCTTGTCTCTTAAATAGACATGATTTTTCTTAATTCTAGGTTCTTTGATTCTTGATTCTTGGCATGAAAAACAATCCAGCCAAATTGATTTATGGCTTTAACTCCTGATTTATCTCGTAGTTATCTTCTTGCCAACTGTACAAATCACTTACTTAATTGTGGTCAAATAAAAAAAATAAAACAACCAGTTAAGTCTATCCTTTAGCTCTGCCAGCTACATATTTTATCATTTTCTGATCTCTCTGTTTCGTCGGTCAATTCTACAATTTGTCGTTGGTGACAACTGCCAGTTCCATCGGTGTCACTTCAGTTAGCTTTGGGATCTTCATCCGTTAGGCATCATTGGATCTTTGTTCATCAGGCAACACTATTTTTACCTCGTCGGGTATCATGTGATTCTGCTTCGTCAGGCAACACTGTCTTCTGCTTGTTGGGCATCACTATGACTTTAATCTCTGTCTTTACCGATGGTGTGCACTCTGCCAGTGTAGTCTGTCACTTAGTGAATACTAGACTTTTATGCATTGGTGGAAGCATAACCTTTATTCCATTGGTTCTCTGAAGTCTTTGGCATGATCATACAGATGATATCAAGTTGACATCAATGACTATACAAACCATTAACTGATTTAATGTCTTGCATCATCTTCAACTTAATATAGTCAATCATTTAATATCTTATATGTCATCAATCTCTCCCTTTGGCATTGATGGAAACATGCTATATTATCACACTATACTGTTTCTAATACAATATGAAATACAATTGTTGAGATTCATCAATTACCAAATAGTTTTCTTTGATAACCGATAAAATGTCTGACCGCCGGTAAGCTCTGTGTAAGCTTAGATTTGATTCTTGCAGCTTTCCTTTTTCTACTTTTGATGTGTTGTGACCTCTGTTGGTGTCAATTTTCTCTTTGACTGTTCTTCATCTTTGATGTCACTGTTATGTATTTGCAACTTTTTATACAAATACTCTCCCTTTGGATATGATCTCTCTCTGTTTGGAGTAATCTAATAATGAATAGTTTCTGATGATAATATGCAAAACATTCTCTCCCTTTGACAACAATGCCAAACAAATATTTTACAAATATCTGACATTCTGTCAATTAATTCCTTCTTTCCATAATATATTCCTTGAATTTCCCTTATCCATTGTCAATATAACAATCTTATTTAGTGCTTGGTTCTGATATATACCTTTCTGTATACAGATGTAGCGTTGAATTTCAACTTCTGCTTGCATCAATCATGATTGATATTCTGATAATATATGGTTGATGCAACCTTCAGTCCTTTTAGTGACTGTTAGACATGGGTTTGGCCCCTAGTCTCTTTCTCAAGTATTCAAATGTATCCTTGGGTAGTGGCTTGGTGAATATATCATCCAATTGTTCTTTTGATTGCACATATTCAAGCATCACCTCTTTTTCTTGGACTTGTTCTCTCAAATAATGATACTTGATGGCAATGTGTTTAGT